>JBBBDQ010000851.1:3257500-3772500 GCA_037127315.1 Ascarosepion bandense
CAGACAGAGAGAGAGAGAGATAGAGACAGACAGACAGAGATAGAGAGAGATAGAGACAGACAGACAGAGATAGAGAGAGAGAGACAGACAGACAGAGACAGAGAGAGACAGAGACAGACAGACAGAGATAGAGAGAGAGACAGACAGACAGAGATAGAGAGAGATAGAGACAGACAGACAGAGATAGAGAGAGATAGAGACAGACAGACAGAGATAGATAGGCAGACAGACAGAGATAGAGAGATAGACAGAAACAGACAGATAGAGAGAGACAGACAGACAGAGATAGAGAGAGATAGAGACAGACAGAATGAGAGAGATAGAGACAGACAGAGATAGAGACAGACAGAGACAGACAGACAGAGATAGAGACAGATAGAACAGACAGACAGAGATAGAGACAGATAGAGACAGACAGACACAGAGATAGAGACAGATAAGACAGACAGACACAGAGAGATAGAGACAGATAGAGACAGACAGACACAGAGATGAAGACAGATAGAGACAGACAGACACAGAGATAGAGACAGATAGAGACAGACAGACACAGAGATGGACAGATAGAGACAGACAGACACAGAGATAGAGACAGATAGAGACAGACAGACACGAATGAGACAGACAGACAGACAGACACAGAGATAGAGACAGATAGAGACAGACAGACACAGAGATAGAGACAGATAGAGACAGACAGACAGAGATAGAGACAGATAGAGACAGACAGACACAGAGATAGAGACAGATAGAGACAGACAGACAGAGATAGACAGATAGAGACAGACAGACAGAGATAGAGACAGATAGAGAGACAGACAGAGATACAGACAGATAGAGACAGACAGACAGAGATAGAGACAGATAGAGACAGACAGAGATAGAGACAGATAGAGACAGACAGACAGAGATAGAGAGACAGATAGAGACAGACAGACAGAGATAGAGACAGATAGAGACAGACAGACAGAGATAGAGACAGATAGAGACAGACAGACAGAGATAGAGACAGATAGAGACAGACAGACAGAGATAGAGACAGATAGAGACAGACAGACAGAAGATAGAGACAGATAGAGACAGACAGACAGAGATAGAGACAGATAGAGACAGACAGACAGAGATAGAGACAGATAGAGACAGACAGACAGAGATAAAGGAGACAGAGAGATAGAGACAGAGATAGAGACAGAGATAGAGACAGAGACAGACAGAGATAGAGACAGAGAGATTGAGACAGAGATAGAGACAGAGATAGAGACAGAGATTGAGACAGAGATTAAAGACAGAGATTGAGACAGAGATTGAGAGACAGAGATTGAGACAGAGAATGCAAGTTAGTGAGATAAGAGATGACTATTGACTTTACATTTGAATTCTTCAAGATTGTTGCTGTCGGAGAAGGAAATTCTACAGGCGGGAAGCTCAAGAGAACCTGGAGAAGAATTTGCTTTTACATTTCATTGGTTTCACAGTAAAAGAATGGCATTTAGTTGCTAATTTTGTGACTCGAGTGAATTCATATATAGGGGCTACCAGTGAGCTAAGTTCATCTGAGCAGAAGCCGTGAAAGTATTTGTAGAAAAGACAGGGAAGCCACTGAGAAAGTGACTGTATCTGAGCTACCAAGTCGGGATCGATCACAGATTCTCCGTTGGATTTTGTTAAGGAGCCCGAGGTGGATAACAAGAGCACCCGACCAAATATGGCAGCAGTATTCAATGCAAAGGCGGATAGTTGATTGGTACATGTGCAAAATTGTTTCAGGCAAGTTTTTTCTTCATTCCTGAAGCACATACATAAAGACGGACATTAGGAAATGCCTGAATAATTTTCTCGAAAATCAAAGGGTTCTCTTCAAGAGTTTCTTAGTGTCTAAATTTAATTTGAAGCTGAAGCCAAAATTATGCTCTAGTACTATATCTATTGATAAAAAATTCCTCAGTGTAAGCATTAATAAATTTTTAATCAAATGATTGTAATGAGGTGAAGTTAGATATAAAATAATCACTGTTTAATAGCTTACGTAGCAAAAAGAACGTGAAAACTCGGCTCGCGGTTACACGCCGTTAAATATCCTAAATCAACCCACTAAGATTGTAACTTTTAGTAATTCTAGAAAGTGACTAAAGTTTTTAGGGCTCATCATTTCAATTACAGATTTCCAGTAAATCAGCCTCAATTTCATTTGTCCAAAATAAATATCTGTGCCCACTTTGCAACAAGACAAATTCATTTCTATCTTGAATATTGAACGTGTGGATCGTGGTTCCCACGAAAAGTTTTCTGGAGAAGGACGAAAAAGTAAACAATCGACTAAAAATTTTTGTAGTGATTCTCTTTATTACTCGTCATAAAATGCCATACAACCACCAATAGGTTTTGTATGCTGTACTGTAACTTTTAGTAATTTTGGAAAAATCATACAAAGTGAATAAAATTTTACTTACACTATAGAATGCAAACGGAAACTTAGATAAAAGTTTATATTCACAGACCGGTACACTACAAACTCAGAAAAAAATCCATCAGAAGCACAACGTCACAAGCCATTGTGACCGAGGATTTGAGCATCTTGCTCTTTTACAAATTATTGACGACACCAGCTAATGCGCGCTCTACCAAAAACAGTCGATAAGGTTCGCTCATCGTAGTTGCAGTATAAACCACACGTGAGCACTTTTGTTAAACCAAAATAAACGTGCCTGCAAGAAGGATCGACTAGCTGCTCTAGCAAACAAGCAGCCTAGGATACGATCCATCAGTCAACAAAATGCCTGAAATTGGCCATCAGATGTTTTCCCATTTAGTGACCAACCCAAAACGGAACGCAGTCATAACTTAGTTATAAATTTAACTAATGCTCGCTCTCTAAACTTATTTATAAATGAAACTGTGTTCCGTTACCTATAGACTCCGAAACGGCTTAACCGATTTTCTTGAAAATTTACAGTTGTACTATAAGCGTCTGCGAGTGTTCTTAGCTAGGTTTTGTGTCGAGGAACCCCTAATAAATATATCGAAAAACCAAGCTATAGAAGGAGTGGTCAGATTTTAATCAAATTTGATCCACTCATAGACAAAGACATAAGAAACTATATTCAGAAGCTTCAAGGTTGCAGTTCTTACAATAGTGCAGAAAACCGATAATCATACACACACGGTAAGATGTGTGTGTGTGTGTGTGTGTGTGTTTATCTGTCAGTATGCCTTATACTAATCCACAATTTTTATCCGATTCTCACTAAACTTCAAATATTTTAGCTGAGTGAGCTCCAGGATCGTGGATTAGATTTAAAGCTTTCATTACACCCGAGCAACGCCGGCTATACTGCTAGAAAAACCTAAGAGCCATCCAAGGTATTGAGTTATTTAGTGTAGGTGTGAAGAGGTAAGAAGTGCAGTTAAAGAGATATATGGTAACGATTGTAACGTTTAGGGAAGCATTCACTCATAACGGTTGCAGAAAGTAACGTTTCTTGAGCGTTACAAATAGGACTGCCTTCATACGAAGGAAGTAACGAGGCTTTGACCCTGGATACGTTGTATGGTGGGTATTAGCTGTAGAAGGTATATAGCTCTTCAAAAATGTTTCGATAGAATAGCGAAAGTAGCAAGATATTTGCGACATTCCGTCTGTGTAGAAAGTGATTGTAGGGGTGAAAAACGATCCATAAGAACGCAATAACTTGAATTAAAGCAAGATAAGATTGAAAAGGCAAGATTCGGTAGCATCAGCTCAGATGATTTTCATTTGCATAATATTTTAAAACCGATTTAAGAAATCCAAACAAACAGGCAAAAAGATCTTGCCATTAAATGACAAGTATTTGGTTTTAATAAAAAAATCTATCACATCACTTCCTCTGTTCTACCATCCATTGAAACATGTTTGTTAGTGTAACAGAAGGAAACTGCGAGTAACCTAACATTTGAAACACGAGTGACATTCTCCAAGGCATCTTATCCGTCAACTGTTTTTCTGATTCTAATTATTTGAGTTAGAGTTTTGTTTAATGGCATATCAACCTCTGTGGCTTATTTAATGACAAGAAGGTGGGGTTTTGAGGTTTTTGTCTTTTAATGTTCGGTTATATTGAGAAGGTTGATTTAGTCAAATTTTAATGAAAATGTTTTCATTCTTTTTATTTAAAAAAAAAAAAAAAAAAAAATGAAAATGTCTACTTCCGTATTCAAAAATTTTTTGCTGCAAATAACTTCCTTCAAAAAAGTGTCCTGTAACATCTTTTTTCTTCAAAAATGTATTGTAATATTTTCTTTCAAAAACGTATATTTTTCTATAAAAGTACTTTTATAGAAGTGTATTTTTATACTTTGATAGTGTGTTGACCCCAGTTTGAGGGTTAACTATTTGCCCATAGCTGGGAACCTAACAGGTGCTGGACCTGGGAACAGCTATAATAAAGAGGTGGTTCCATACTTCTCACAATCTCCCAATCAGGTCTTGCTGCCGGAAGCGGTTTACCGTCATGCCGCGGGCCGATTCTAATTGTAACCTTTTTTCTGCTTTCCTTAAAACTCAGTCCATGGTATTCTTAGCATTCTTCTGTAGAACCATATGTAAGGAGAATGTAGCTAAGAGGATGTTGGCAATATTTAAGCAGAAAAACGCGAAAAAAGATTTTATTTGGAGACCAGGTAGACACTTTTACAGCTTGTCCCGGAAGTTATCGATCATCTTGCCAGATTTTGGAAATTTAAAGAATTCTTGTACGTACCAAGATTTTTTCTCCATCTCCGCTGTGAATGATTTCACAATTAAAGACCTCATCTCACAAAATTCAATTACAAATTTGCAGAAGTCCCTGAATAAAAAATTTAAATTATCCGAAAAATTTCTTAAAAGAAATCCTAGAATGACGGTGTGAAAGTTATGAAATGTAGAAATTAGCTGAAAGAAAAAAAATTCTAAAAGTAAAATGAAAATAAATGATTTAAAAACCGAAAAACTAATAAAAATCAATCTGATATTTGGTAATGTAATAATTTCGTGGTCAGACGAAAAACACGCGGAAGCCATTTTGAGTCGGTCATTTGGCAAGAAATTTTCGTCTGGTTGATTAGATTTGACGATTATCCCCTTCACATAAAATTCGTTTGATGTTAATCTTATTTCGTGAATAGAGGTAAAGCAGAAAAATAAATATTGACGTACACTTATTCGTTATATCTAAATATACAG
Organism: Ascarosepion bandense; assembly: GCA_037127315.1. Taxonomy (NCBI): domain Eukaryota; kingdom Metazoa; phylum Mollusca; class Cephalopoda; order Sepiida; family Sepiidae; genus Ascarosepion; species Ascarosepion bandense. The sequence continues at coordinate 3,262,704 of JBBBDQ010000851.1, forward strand.
CGAGAACAATACATGACATTCAGCAAATTTCTTTCTGTTCCAATGACCTTCACTCTCAGAAGGTTTTTATGATTTATTTAGAGGTGTGGCCTAATTCTAGTTAAACGTAACTATCTTCAATATGCGTTTGTACAAGTGCCGTACAGGCGTGAAAATATACTAAGTCTCTGCGGCATATTATATATATATATATATATATATATATATATATATATATATGCATGCTACCATGTCCAGTCTGGTTAAGAAAGAGGAAAACTCAGAAATTGGGTTGACTGTGTTGAAGCTTATGCTAGGAGGCGTCCATTAAGCCTATACAAAGGCATTCATTTATCTTCCTATTCTTTTACAGCTTTTTAACTCTGGCTTGAAGAGAGATTGTACAGTTGGAAACGTAGCCACTAGCCTTGTGTGCGTTTTTCTTTTAACTTTAGCACATTCGCGCATATTCTAATAACTATTTTCAGATTTCTTTTGTCAAATGTTTTTATAAACATGTATTGTCATTTGTTTTTATGCTTTTTTTTTTTTACATGAATTTAAATCGAGTCCAGCAATGTTAACGGGATAGGTTTTGCAGGATCCCGTGGACATCGATGTTAGTGTTGCTTCCTGCAACAGAACGATGACGAAATGTTTAACCAATCATAATAGCAATTCCGCAACAAAAAACAATTACGTTGGAAATTGTTATAGAAAAATGCAGGAGGAAGCAGAGACGGAAAAGTTATTAACACGATGCCAGGTCAGGACCGATAACTTTGCCGCTTCTGAGTTTTATCAAGAATCTCTAGATGAATATAAGCACCAGACAAAATATGGCAGCAATATTAACTGCACCAACGAATGGTAAACTTATAAGTTTGCGAGTTAGACTTTGATGAGAGAAATTGCTTAGAACACTGTACCAACTTGCTTAGTAGCAGATCTAGCATTTATTAGGTATAACTACTTCATATTGGTAGAACAATATTAGGTCCAGATCAGGTCCAGATCAAACGAGTTGGTACTTGAAATAATTTTAAAAAAGTAAAATATAGAATAGATTGTGAACAATCAGAATATTATCCTCAGCTTATGATCTCCGACATACTTCAAGTGTATTGATCTGAAAGTGTAAATCATTTTGCATTTGTTGAATATCAGAATCTTCCGGATTAGTTCAGTTTCTTCCGATGTTTTAACATCAGGGATTTTACTTTCAAGGGCAACCCAATTGCTCGTACTTGGCATATTAAACCTAATGTTCTTAGGACAACTGTTTCGCACTCTTGCTTTCGTTTCTTGGAGAAAGTGAAACGAAAGCTGGCATGTTTAGCTAACAGCGACAGAGGAAGCGATTAAATCGCAAACAATCTCGTTTATCAGCATAGGCATACCTGAACAGTGGCCAAAAGACATCGGATGAAACCTTGTCAAAGACGAGAACATAACGTTAATAATCACTTATTCCCAAATTTTAGTCTTAAATATTACTTGATAATGTTTCAGGGATGATCGTTTTTAATTTCTAAAAATGAAAAACTTCCCAGATGAATAATGTACTTTCAACTACAAAACTAAAAGCCTCAAGATCAGCTTCAAAGATGAGCATGTGAAATGATTTTAAACGTTAGAAATCATTGAAGTGTGGTTCATAGACGCTCTTGGGGTATTTATGCAACGCCAACCGTATTATTTACACTATTTACTTTGTTTGAATTGTCCTGACATAGCCCAGGACATACGGTTGGTTGGATCCAATGACTTGAACAATGATAGGTGAACTTAAAGTTAAGAGATAACTGATGCCGGAAGAGTCATGACGTGTGGCAGTAGAACAATCTTTCCAAGTGAAAGAAATAAAGGGTTCAGTTCTAAGCTCCAGTTTCCTGGACAAAGTCGAAGCATACAACAGCCGAAACGTCGTGAATATGGTAAGACGATGACAATCCAACGATGTGAAATTACAATACTAAATCTCAGACATACAAAAAGTATTGTGTTCGGAAAAAATCAGATTTTAGAATAAACCCCTTTCGTTAAAAAAACAAAAACAAAAACAAAAAAAAACAACATTTGTTCAAAAATATATTACTCATTACTAATAAAGTGGCCAAAATGTCAGGAAAGGTCAGAATGTGGCAGCATTTTAACAATGGTTGGCCGTAAAAAAGTGTGAAGGTACACGATAAAGGGATATTTTAAATTGTGAGCATTTCAAAACAACGTTTTCTTTGACCACATCTACGACATTCGTATGATTATTTCGAGATTGAATAGTGACCTTTGATGAGAAATTAATTGTTTATGATGGTCAATGATCGGTTCAATGGCTTGATCGTTACGAAGCACTCAAACACTTACCGTTACTGCGATTTCGGTTTTGAAATGTTAACTAGTGGAGTGCGCCATTGGTGTTATCCACTACAGCTTTCTGGAATCGAACCACAGAATCACTGCCAAAGTTTACTGCCAGGAACTGGATAAAATGCACGTTCATTTAAAAATGTATCTGCCACTTGTTGCTACATGACAATGTATGGTAATATGATTCCACTAACCTTTCGCCCATTGAGTACTACTATTCAAGTATGCTAAAAAATAAACGAAAAGACTGTATATTGAAAAAGATGCAGAAATGTCAGATTTATTGAGGTTCAGAGTTCTATCGTAAACTCATAATTAACCTTGTAAGTATATGGCTAAAATGTGTAAGTGTCCAGCGTTGATATTTTGAGCGAGTTCAATACTTTAGATCCAGGAATAAAAGCGGATGAAAATTCGAAAAGGTTTCCAAAACTGAATTTTCCTATACACAAATTGTCATTTTATCGAATTAGTTGATTCGATAATTTAAATATCTGAGACAATGAAATCCGAAAGCAATCGAGAAAGATGCCTTGTAAAGGTTAAATTAACCCGAAAACAAAGCATGGGTATATCGTATCCAGCGCAAATGACTCCATTTTAATTACATTTTAATTAAATTTTCAGTACTTTATTTTCTTAAATGTTTTTCAGTTTCTATTAATGTTAAAGTACAAATTTTAAAGTGCCTTCATTCAAATAATTTTTTGAATATTTTCAAAATTTGGTATTCTATACCAATGGTTAGTAGTGGTGTAACATTAAATGACGGTTAATGTTCCAGGGTTAAGAATAAAAAAGATTGTCCGATTTTTTTATGTCCTTAACAGTTACATAATATCAGTCCTACTACAGCAAATGCTAGAGAAGGTCTACTGCTAAAAAAGCTTGAAACAGAAATCTAGTTCTACAGACATGAAGATGTGAGCGACGACAAAGTTTTATGGAAAAAAGGGTAATTATACTCTATATCAGAAAAAAGACTTGAAATTTCTCGGGCATATAAATAACGATAGATTGAAAAAAAAAAATTAAAACTCACAAGACAAAGGAAAGAGGGACAGAAGGCAATCATGTGACATGTACTAGACAAACTTATATAAATTAATGATAGAATAGAGTTTAGGATAAAAGAGTAAAACAAATTTTAGTAAGAACTACAAATAACAGAAAATTGGAAATCCTTGAGCGCCAACGCCCTGAAAACATGCGTTTTATAATTTTAATAATCATATCGCCCCAAGCAAGGTATTTTACTGCCACTGTCTTGCAGTGGGGTTACATAGGAAAGTTAAGAGTGACAGGTTATAGAGGGTGTCAGGAAGTGGGTAAAAGGATTAGAATATTGATGAGAGTGGATTGGACGGAGAAAGGAGCATGAGAGAGAGAGAGAGAGAGAGAGAGAGGATGTGAGATAGGAGATGACTATTGACTTTACATTTAATTTCTTGAAGATTGTAGCTATCGGAGAAGCAAATAAGCGGAAGGGAATTCCACAGGTGGGAAGTGCGAGAAAAGCTGATGGAGTAGAATTTGCGTTTGCATTTTATTGGTTTCACAGTAAAAGAGTGGAACCTAGTTGATAATTTTGTGAATCGAGTAAATTCATGCATAAGGGATACCAGTGAGCTAAGTTCAGAGCAGAAGTCGTGAAAGTATTTGTAGAAAAAGCGCTGGAATTTTTCATCTTAGACATTTAGAAGCAACAAATTGGTTGCAATATATTTGTGGATCCAAACTGCTCGCGAAAGTTTTTTTTTTTTTTACATGTTCATTAATAATAGCAGTAGATATTTGCATGTACTCACCTGCGTGTTACAAAAGATGTTTTACTATATATATTATTTGAAAATAACTTTTTTTTAAAGAAAGAAAACTATCTGGAAGCATTCATGGAGACATTGCACTTTTTATTTTTTGTTAAAAGAAATCGATTCATCCAAATTTTAAATTTTCATTATTTACAGGATACAACCTTGGATCCTAAGTGTCATTACTTGAGGCAATGGCGGAGATGACTTGTCGGTGTAAGTAAAAACATATTGCATTACATGGCACTAAGAACAGGAAGTAATATCTAACCTACCCTTTTGGTTAAAATAGAACTAATGACATGAAAGCTGCAGACATGGTACTAAAAGTTCTCTGGAGTTCCAAACTTTAGAGAATTTCTTAATGGAAAATAAATCTTCGCTTTTTTTTTTTGTATCTATAAATTGAAAGATTAGAATTTTAGTACTATGATAAAGCCGGGCCATTTTGATGCATTTCCGAAAATTTGGAATTAAAGACGTTTACAGACAACTACTTAGAATGATCTTTCAACAATGTTTATAATTCGAATGATGCCCCTAGGCAAAAAAAAAAAAAGTCGCAGAAAAATAGACTGGATTTAGACTTGAGAAGCATCAAACATTCGCTCAGTTTTATGTGAAAAAAATTACTGACACGAATTTCTACGGCGTATTCATAGACTTAAAGAATAAAAAAAAAAAACAAAAAAAAAAACAAAAAAAAAACAATTAGCAGAGTGTAACAAGGTATTGCTGGAAAACACAAATGGTAACATGGGTAAAATTATTCATTCCCTGGTGCCGCGACTGCATGGATTTAAGAAAGCTGCTAGATTGGTCTCTCCCCTTGTACTGTTGAAATAGCTAAATTAAACCGCCGTTTAAAGTTTTTCTCGCACTTGCTACGTGGAGACGTCCTTTCCGCTTACTTCATTCACTGATAAATTTTAAATGCAAAGTCACTCTTTATTTCACTCCGTGTAACACCCTGCGCAGTAGTGGCATTTTTGCCTTACTTGAGGTAAAAAAAAACTCTTTAGCCATTAAATTCTCTTTAAATTGTCTGTGCCACTTTCGGTAAAGATTGTTCTCACTAAAATATCTATCCAGCACCTGGAGAAAGTAAGCAACGCTGTAAGGCTCCATATAAAAGATAAGTAGTTCCACAGTATACATGATCATCCTGTCCTAAAATTAAACACGTAATTCAAGCCATCACAATCAGCAACATCTTTATGTGCCATGCCCTTTCAGGACATAAGCAATCATGGACCTCTACTTACCCTCTATCTTAACATTTCTCCCAAATCCCGCTACGCCATCCACTTTCTCAAACCCATCAAGTATTTCTCGCGTTGCTTTTCCGTCTTCCCTGCTGTCCTTTGCGTATTAGATTCTCCAAGTCTTCTTTCCACATTACGTGCCAAAGAAACCTCAGCTGTTTCTTCCTGATGCTAAGTTTCCTTCCCGTTTTCAGCATTTTCAAAGCCTTTTTCTCAAATATTCGGTTTATGGTATCCTCAGCATCCTTCTGCAGAACCACATCTGTTGCTTCGAGTCTTTCAGTTTTAAGGAGATTGTCCAATATTTAACTTCCATATAGGACAGATCACATGACTAGCGAAAACCTTTTGCAGAGGACAAAGATGGTCTAATTGTTAAAATGAAAGAATCTGGATTAAACATCTTCCATACCTGGCATGACGATTAATACTGAGAAAAAAAAAATCATGACGCAGAACGATAAATGACTTTCAAGATAAACAAGTCGGTGGACAGAAACTTGTAGCGAGACGATTAAAATACATTGGCTTTTATCACCGAAGGAGGCTCCAAAAATGGAAACAATTCGAGAACCACTAATAAAAGCAACTCTGACAAGACTAACATTACGCGCATTGACTTTCCTTCTTTCCGTGTATCTACTAATCTTAGACACTGACAGCAGAATTAAAGCAAAGGATCTAAGCTTTACGAATGATTGTCGTCAGAACCATTCTCGGAATCTCCTCGGTATGCCGCCTGACCAGTTTCCCAGCGCGTGTCACCAAACAAGACGATCTCATAACCAGTCAAAAAACTGAAAAATATGAACATTCCAGGAGAGCCAAGAGGTTTTCCCTTACAAGTTGGTCACTTACAGTGAGACGCGGAGAAAGTTGGTCAGATGAACAGGAGCGCAACGACCCTATAACCAGAGTCATGCGACTGATCTAAACTTATTTATAAATGAAACTGTGTGTGTCCGTTACCTATAGACTCCGAAACGCCTGAACCGATTTTCTTGAAAATTTACAGTTGTACTATAAGCATCTGCGAGTGTTCTTAGCTATGTTTTGTGTCGCGGTATCCCCGATAAATATCGAAAAAAATCGGGTTATAGAAGGAGTGGTCCAATTTTAATCACATTTGATTAAAAAGATAAGAAACGATATTCAGAAGTTTCAAGATTGCAGTTCTTACAATGCAGAAAATTCTATATATATATATATATATATATATATATAGAGAGAGAGAGAGAGATAGATAGATAGAGATAAGGCAAGATGTTTATGTGTGTGTCTTTTTATAGTGCAGAAAGTTTGATATCGATACCAGGAAATCAAAATTTGACTTACATCCATTCATTTGTCTTTCAGTCTACGGTTTCGCTTTAACTGGAAACAACTATTGCTTTTTAGTCTTTCGTGCCAACGTCCAAAGAGTCTGAGCTCCAGGACCATGGATTAGTTTTAAAGCTTTCATTACACCCAAGCAACGCCGGGCTATACTGCTAGTCAGTAATATTTACTGATACCTATCAGCGCACCTACGTAGCAAACTGGATGTCACAAAGTAGTGGATTTAATGGCCATACCGTGGAAGAAATTCAAAGCTCCCTTGGCACTTTCATTTTGGGGACGACTCGGGAGCGCTCGACAAACCCAGAACGCACCCGAAGATGAGGTACTGTTGGGAGAGTGGGAGGTACTCTAGGGCTTAGGATTTATATATATATATATATATATATATATATATATATATAAAGCATATCGATACTAGCAAAAAATTATTTACAAATATTTTGGTGTAAGAAATGACACCTATTTCCGAATTAAGAATATTTTTTTTTATTTAGTACCTTATATAATTTCAAATAGAATAAGGTTAAATGGTAAATTAAATCTTGTTTCTCTAGCCTTAACTTTAGGTGGCGTCTTGTTTGAAGGGTAAACAAGCTGCCTTTAAAGTTGAAACTAGAGGAACATCGAAAAGTTGTGGTGAGGGGATAATAAAATCAGGCATTTTTTCTGTTTTTCTTATTTGTTAATGAATTGTTCTCGTAATTTCGTTCCTACTGAATACTTATTGTGTACCGGCCACACTGGGCGGCTGTATTAACTTGCCTTAGCCCCCCCCCCCCCCCCCCAAAAAAAAAATTGTTCCTTCCTCGATTGTACTTTCTCGGCCTAATTACGAACTTTGACTAAGTTAAATCTTTCCAGCTGTTAAGTGACTTAGCGTCATTTTTTTTTATGTACCGTGTCTCTTTAGAACATTGGCACTCTTTCCATAACTCCCGAATCCTTGTAGCTTTTATTTTTTATTCTATCCATCTTCTAAACCCTGTCCTGCCATTCATTTGCTAAACCCTCCTGCATTCAATACTTGTACTACATTAAAGAAATGTTAAAAACTTAACTATGGACTGTATCCTATAAATGTATTTTTTGTATATACATACGAAGTTAACAGATACACATTACCGCTTTACGTTTAAAATAAAATCAACGTATTTTTTAAAAAAATTCAAAAATAGAAGCAGACACGCGCAAAGTTAAAATACGAATATTTTTTTCACTTGAATTTCAATCGTAAAACAATCTTTTAGCTGAATTTATATTGAAAGTTTTAAGTTTTCAATTGAAATGTAGCAATTTTCTTATAAACCTTTATGAACATTTTTAGTGAAAACAAAAAAGCAAAAAATTCAAAACTGTTCTCAAAGGATTAATCAAGAAAAATAACGTATTTGTCTCCGGAAATGGAAAAATGAAGGTTTCCCATTTTTTAAATCATTTCCGTCCACCAAACACGCTTCGATGCCGGTGTAAGCAATACACTTATAAGTTTTTAAATTACCAATACATTTTCTATTTTGGTAACAAAGCTGTATTGAGTTTATTTTTTAGTGGTCTTTCTGAATTTATGGAATATTTTATTAAAAAACCAAGTCGATAGTTTCTGTAAGGATGGACAATTTATAGCTAAGAGAGAATTCGTATTGTGTTAAATAAAACGCTCGTATTCAAAAAGACCGCTATTCTTTCCAGTTATACTTAAGGTATGAAAATTGATGCAAAATTACTTTTACAACTTGAAACGTTCCCCTTTCGCGCGCGTGCGTGTATATATATATATATATATATATATATATATATATATACACACACACACATTTTGTGATGGATAAATTGTCTAAATTACTTAATGAAAAACACTAACATCTCATTTTAAGATATTTACCAAAATTACAAAAATCTTTATATACTCAAGAGTAAATTTATTCTATAAAATAGTCATTGGCTTCAACCACGGCCTCCAGACGACTTCGGAATCTTCTACAACTCTTCAGTATAGTCACCTTGTTTAAGTTAATGAATGCTGCTATAATCCTTGTTTTGTTCATATTTGGTGTTACAAGTTTTGTTGATCTTTCCTCAACTGTGCTCTACACATAAGAGGATTACAGTCTAGGGAGATTGGTAGACTGATGTAAGTGGTGGGGGATATAGTTGCAGAAATTGTCTGACAGCCATGATTGGATTTTCCTGCTTGTACGACAGTGCAGAGTTACGTTGACAGAACTAGAGTGGCGATAATTTACCCAACACACCCTCTATGAAGACAAAAGCAAATAGTAACGGCGAGAACAACAATTTCTTTAAAAAAGAAACCGTTTGCGTTCATTAACCAACAAGTCAGCGTCCTCTCCTAGGAAAACAGATTTCATGTCCGTTATTATAGCTCTTTCTAATATTGATAGGAATTTTTCTAACATTTCCTTCTAGTCACGTGCGCTATAAATTACCTTTGTTACAGATCTAAATTGTCAAAATACTGCAATGATTACATCACTGTTTTTTTTTAATTAGGCTAATTTTATTTACGAATTACAGAAAAAACAGACAAATATACAGATTTTTTAATTGTTTGTTATAATAGCAAGGCTATGTTCAACTATCCTTAGGTGCCTCATACAGAAATTGCTAAGAGAAAAAAAACAAAAAAACACATATACTAACACTTATATCGGACATATGTATTTTGCATTAAATTCGGTATGAAGTTTTTTTAATCATTTCACCCCAAGCAAGGCATTCCACTGCCACTATAGCGCAGGGGGTTACATAGAGCGATTGGATATAGAAAATGTTAGGAGGGCGATAGACGAGTAAGGAGCAACATAGGAAGAGGGTTTGAGAGGTGTTGCGAGTTAGTGTGTTAGGAGGTGTCTATTGACCTTACATTTAAACTCCTGGAGGTTGAAGCAAGTATGCGGAAGGGAATTCCACAGCCGGGAAGTGCGAGAAAAGCTGTTGGAGTAGAAATTGCGGTTACATTTCATCGGTTTCACTGTAAAAAGGTGGGACCTAGTTGCTAATCTAGTATCTCTTGCAAATTCGTACCTAGGGGGCACCAGTGATCTAAGTTCATCGGAGCAGAAGCCGTGAAAGTATTTATAGAATAGGCACAGGGGAGCCACGTCACGCCGGTGAGAGAGTGACTGCAGGCGGTCAGCCAAGTCGGTATCGATCCCATTACAGATTCTCCGTTGTATTTTGTCAAGAACCCCGAGGAGAATAGCAGGGGCACCCGACCAGATGTGGCAGCAGTATTCAATAAAATATACAGGATATATTACGAAATCGACAAAATTTAGCAATATCCTGTTTACCTCTTTTTTTTTTTTAACTAATACTTTGATATTCAATGACCTTTATATCATCAATATTTCATGTTTTACTCAAGTTTAACAATACTTGCATATTTTTTATCGCTTCCTAAAGATCTTTGAATATTTATTTCTCATTTACATCACTCTTCAGACTACGTACGGTACTAGCCACTGGCGATACACCTGGTCTATTATCTTATGCAAAGTTGGAGGACATTTTAACGAAACTTCCAAAACTCCCAGTCGACATTCGATCCAAGGTAGACCTACCTTCAGCAATCAAAATTATCTCAGTTTCTCTATATTTGGCTGATCTGACGAACTCAGTATTTATTAAATTCTCAATAGTCAGTCAAAGTGCCATACGTGATACACGCTTTGGGCGATCATGTGTCGAAAGAGATGACTGTCTGGACAAAAGATCAACACGCAGTAGGTTGCCATTGCTTTATGTTGTAGACTGGTTGCCAGTCAAGTCTATAGAACCCAATCTGTCCTATTATTTAACCCATAACCAGAGGAAAGAGACGGGTTAATCCATTTCCCAAGGGTGTTTGTGCGTAAGTAAATGTAAGGTATTCAACTGGAATTCAAACTCGGCACCCTGATTTGCTGTCCATGCACCACAACGCACATCCGATAAAATTCAACACCAACTTCAAATAGTCGTTTACCTTTTTTGCATGTTATCTTTAATTTTTTTTCAATATTTCATTCTTTTTTTCCAGCTTTTTAAAAAATTCTCAGCTTACTGCCACATCACGTTAAAACCACCGGTTCTCCTACAATCACTGAAGTTAAACATCGAGCCTGGTGAGTACCTAAATGGGTAACCGGTTGGGAATAGATGCTTTAAGCTTGGATGTGCAAGTGGTGTAATGGATAAGGGTTAAAAAGTTATCAAAGTCAAGCTGTAATTGGGTTCGTTATATTCACTTATGCGCAAATATTGAAAAGGTTTGAATTCCCTTGGTTAATTAGCAAAACATAAAAATCCATTTTTTTTTTGCTTTAAATTGGCCTGTATAGCGTTAAGTCTTAGAAAACTAAGCGGTGTGTGTGTCCTCTATACAAACCCAATTTTTATCTGAATCTAACTACACAAATATTCTTTAGTCTTCCGGTAAGGTCATGGACTACTTATTTTTCCGATTTCACCCCCGATATCGGAAATCGACACCCCAATATTAGATCAGGTCTGATCAGGATTTCAGCCATTTTATTGTGGTTCTTGCTGCAGAATTTTCTCTAACTTCGTAAAATTAGTTTTTAGTTTCAAACATTAGTAGATGTCATTTTTCTCGATATCGGAAATCGATACACTCAATATTCTATCGAATCTGATCAAAAACCGATATTCAGCCATCAATATCGGTCATTTTCTTCAATTTTACTCCCGATGGGTACGATGAGTTTTCATGGACTTAGGTTAGTTTGCCTTGGATGACTTATTTGACTCCGATATAGGAAATCGATACCCCGATATCCTATCGGGTCTGATCAAAATCAGGTTTGCAGACCTTTTGTTTGGTTTTTGCTTCAGGTTTTGCTCTAAGTATAATTGTAGTTCTTGGTCTCCTGCCATGATACCATTTACTCAGGACATTTTAGCCTTCAAAGTTCAGTTGGCGACGGAAAACTTATTTGACATCGATACCGGAAATCAAGATTTGACTTACCTCATTTTTTCGTTCAATCTACGGTTTTGCTTTAACTGGAAACAATTATTCCTTTTTTAGTCTCGTGTCAACGTCAAAAGAGTGAGCTCCAGGACCAAGGATTAGTTTCAAAGCTTTCATTACACCCGCGCAACGCCGGGCTATACTGCTAGTGTTTCATAAGACAATTCAATTACATTAAGAAATTTTGAATTTTTGCTGAAACTATATGGAAACAAATAGCGCACAAAATATTTGTACATAAAAAATACGCTACAGCTTCACATGTTTTTCACTGCTTGTCCTGTCGCCATGACATTTTAGTTTTCACATAATACGCCACAGATAGTAATCTTAATCGTTCCCTTATAAGGAAAGTCATTCAATGACTGAAGGTTGTACTGTTGTATGTTGAAATTTATAAACGTCTTCCCCTGAAAATCAATTTTTCACGAAAATAGGCTTCAAAACCAGTAACTTATTGCTCTTTCCAGTATTGATAGAGGTGGTGGTGGGTCATTTCTAATCTGTTTTGAAGTAATGCCGATTGTCAATATCTTGATCTCTTAGCATTTGATACATTTTAGTTTTTGCTGTTTCAAGTGATGTTTGTTATTTGGTACTGTCTTATGGGTCTAACACCAGTTTACTAAAGCAAGGTCATCAGCAAGACCGACCGGTTTCACTCGCTCAAAGCTATTTGTAGCCATTGATCTTAGGAAGCAGTTGTATACAGCTAAGTATAGATATTTCTGAACCTGTTTGGTGCCAGGCATGGCATCGATGTTAAAGCCTTGATCTGACTATGCTATTTAAGAACGGGAATTTTCAAGGAGTCTATTTGACCTTGTGGCAGTTTACCGTGTTGTGTACAACTATTTCAGCTACAAAATAATTCTTTGTAACACTTTTCCGTATTTTGGAGTTTTATTAGTTTCAGTCGCCGTACTTTGTTTTCTTTGTCCGAATATTTTGGTCATTTTCTTTCTTTCGCCCACTTACCATTATTTATAGTAATGATTTCTTTGATCATTGATAATCAAACATTTCTAAAAAGGTACCGCAAACGATTTAGTTAAGACTGATAAAATTGAAGCAAGCATCTTAAAACTTATCAGCTAATGTGGTAGTTCTTACTAGCTTTCGAGTGTTCGATTCTACCCTCATACATTTTCAGTTTAATTCCCTAAATAATGTGTTACACATGTGAGTAAACAAAAACTCACCATTGTGAATTGAATTAAATTTTCAGAGCTCAGTCTTGCATCAAATTGGTGTTCTGTCTAAATACTTTCAAAGTGTACGTAAATAATTAAAAGTCCAAAAAAAACCATTGGAAAACAAAAAAAACGAAATGAAAACGAAAGAAAAGCGAAAGAATGAAAAACTGAACGCGAGTGAATACATCAACCGACAAGTTAATGAAAATCCCTGTGAATATTTACTTGATTTACAGATTTCAAAGCCCAAGTCGACTAAATTCCCAATTGAATGACAGCAAAACCTTCAATTAGAGAATAGACACAGCATAATATTCATACTCTCAACCTCAGTACATCTATTAACTACGTCATCTTTAAGGTTTCTCAAGTATGACAAATCCATATTTCCGTTAAAGGACATTAGGAACCCAATAAGAATTAAGTAGGTTTAAAATGGCGAGTCATTTGACAAATTAAAGGTCAGAATCTTGCAGAACAAATTTAAGCCCCAACTTCAAGAAAGCACCATGTTTTTTTAATTTTTATCCCCAAGCAAGGCAACAAAACACTATGATGCAAGGTGTTTACTGAGTATTACAGGATAAACAAAAACTTATGGAGAGAGAGTGAGAGAAATAAAACAAATGTCATGATAACCAGTGGCTTGAATTTTTTGTTAATTACCTCTTCTGTGTGTGTGTGTGTGTGTGTGTGTGTGTGTGACAGACATGATACAACATATTCTAATTTGAAAAAGGCTTTCTTCTCACAACCTTAATGAATCTTATCGTGTCAACACATCGGAAGGAAACGTTGACAAAATGAACAACTTTCATAGAAAAATAGTAAATGAAAGTAAATGTTTGAACACGATAAAAACTATTAGGAAAACAATCCACGAACAAAAATGTTTTGTTTCCTAATTGTATTAATCGTGTTCCAGTCTGCTTTAAGTATTTTCTGTGAAAGTTGTCAAATTGACGTTTCCTTCTGATGGATTGGAACGAAAGGATTATGTTGAGAAAAATGCTCTAATATATATATATATATATATATATATATATATAAACAAATCTCAACACATACGTACGCAAAGAAAGGTAGGAATTAACACACATTTAAACAAGTGAAAACAAAGAGGAGAAAAATAAAGAGAAAGTAGACAGAAACCCATAGAGTCACAAATTTTAAATATTTGCCTTTAATACATCCGGTATAAATTTGCCAAGACTTTTCATTTTCTCTAAAATTTCATCCCTACTCACGTGTTCAGCTCGTGACATCCTCAGATCACATTTTTATTGCCTCAAGTCTTCAGCTGCGAGGATACTGGTCGTATTCAAGCCATGGAGGGCAGATGAGTTATTGTTAAATGAACACAAAGGGAAATGGTGGAACGTTAAAACAAAACTTGCTTAAACCTACAACGGAGATAAAGTTGTGGAGAGACATGATCGCACGTTCTGAAGACAGGCTTAAAAAGGCTTTCATAAATAATTATTTTTCCAGCATTGTCATCATCAGACGTTAATGTATAAAATTGTTGCGTCCCTTTCATACAATCATGGCGAGCATCGTATTCCCATCAATTTAAAATTTAAGAAATTTGGGTGTTTTCCCTGAAGCGTTTTCTGTTCTTTTTCAAAAACGTATTTGGGGGAAAAATACGTATCTAATTCAGTCTACCCTGCTATTTAATCATTAACTGAGATAACAATTCGATACTTTTGTTTCTTAATACCTTCTATTTTGAAAGGCATCATTCCGCTAATCCAATGCGCCTTTGGATTGCGGTGCCATTTGTCTGCGGTTAAAAGACTACTTGACTAAATTACTTTGCATTTCTAGTGTTGTGTCTTGTCACCAGGTGATTTTATTTTGATAAAGAACTTCACGTATGATCAATAAACAAAGCTATATAAGCAGAGAATTAAATTGTCAGACCATCGACATCTAGTATAATTTTAAATTTAATCATTTCACCTCAAGCAAAACAACGAAGCCACTAAGACTACAGGCTGTTAGAGAAGGAGAAAAATCAAGATTAAAGCTGAATGGAAAGCAAAAAGCTGGAAGGGAGTTCCACATGCAGAGGAAGAGATGTGGCAGCTGTACTTGTAGCAAAGACGAATAGAAGGCTGATAAATATTTAAGATTTTGGCGAGAAAATGAGCAAATTTTTCTAGCAGCGTTCGGAGGACTCTTCCCACTTCATGTCAGTTGAAAGAAAAACATAAGGAGGTGCAAAAAGTAAATCTCCTGAAGGACGACATCGTTATCTTTCTAATTGAGAAATTTCTCAATAGACAGAAGGAAATTTATTAAATCGGGTATGTGTAATGTAGCAGAAGACCGCGTCTATGTCATGTGCCAAGCCTGTATGTAAAAAACAAAGTGGTTAGATTAGATTTTAAGAGTTTCATACTTTTATTGTCCAATGGAAACTAATTGCGCAGAATACAGATGAAGCAGACAGCTCTTATGTTGAAACTTTTTTTTTCCACTGATGTTGAAGTCTTCGTCGAGCGAATTTGTATGCAACAACGACGAAGCAAGATGAACTGTAGGTTTGTTTATTTGCTTTTAAATATACGTTTATTTCGATTCCATTTGACTTTCTCGAAACGTTCATTAATCATTTCCTTCGCGCAAGAAGTGGGTATATAGTTAATATGTTAGCGTTTTAAGAGGTTAGCACCTATTGTGTGCAGATACTTCAAGACATCAGGTTTATATTAGTTAAAACATCTTTTAACTGGCTTTGTATAGTAAACAAGTCCCGTATAAATTATCGCTAAATGTAAAAAAAAAAAAAAAAAAAAAAAAAAAAAAATATGAACTTAAAACGTTACTTGAAATACCACGTCTAGGTTAGTATTATGAAGAGAATGGAAAACATGAAATGGAAATAACATTTTAACATACGAATCTAAATGGATGAGCAATGAAAAGGTGTTGGAGTATAGGGTAAAAAAAAATTACATCTATTAGATAAAACTATCAACTAATGAGTAATTGTAGTGAAATAGCAAGTGTGTGTGTGTATATATATATATATATATATATATAACAACGAATGCATGTTTAATCATGATCCGTTCTAAACATCGTATTTTGGCTTTAATTTTAGGTGAAAAAGACACGGCAACATCCGATATTTAGAACGGCTCATGATTAAACAAACATTCTCCTATTTAACAGTTTATGTTCAGAAAATTATCTGCTGCCTCGATACAATATATATAAATATAAGAGAACGAATGTGTTTTTAACATCCACGCTTTAATTTCAGGTGAAAATAAAGATCAATTCTAAGATTTGAACAATTTTTAATAAGTTGTCTAATACATTTAACAGTATGTTTTCAAAATTATCTGCTGCCTCGATATACTAAAGTGTATGCATATATATATATATATATATATATATATATATATATATATAAATAAATAAAATGAGGTTGACAAAATGGAAACTTCGTACCGTAAGCATAATTCGTAAAACTGATTAAACCGTCAGAAGCTTATTTTTATGTTTAATATTAGTACTTTTTTGCTAGAATTATTTTACTGATTAAAAGTTTAAATTCAACAGTCAGAACTAAGAATTTTAAGCTATCAACTTCATACTACGGTCCAGGAACTGTTTTGGGAGGGAAAAGTTCAGTTTTAGTTGGATAATGCACCCGTTCATTTTATTTGGTCACCATTCCCAAATCAACATTTATGGTCAATTTTAGAAAAATGGGTGAAGAGTTGTTGATATCCTCGACCATCATGATTGAAAGATTTGAAAACTTAGTTAAAAACGAATGAAAATTCGAACTTTGTACGAGTCAATTCAGAATTCAAGCTGTAATTACTCCCAAAGGCGGTCCTAATCCATATTGAAGTAAATTTGCTTGAAATCTATAACATGCATGTCATTGGTGAAATATGTATATGTGTCAGTGAAATCTGTTGGTTCAAAATACTGCTTCTAAGTCAATTTCTGAAGACATGCAATACGAGAATTATCCAGGTTGTCAATCAAACAGCTAAAATGCAACAAATGAAGATGTAGTTTTTGAAATGTTTTTACATGTGCACAAGCATACGCATACATATGTGTATTTTTCAAACATCCAGGTTAAATCTCCACATGAGAAGTCTTCATTTATTAAAAATGTTTCGGATATCAAGAACAAATTACATGTGTGGATAAGTACAATAAATATGCTCGCTTTGAGGAATGTCGCTCAAAATATTTTTTTTTTATGAATAATTGAGGTAATTTGGAATTACGATTTGTATTCTATTACGCGGATCTTCCAAAGATCCACGATCATTCCATACATTTTAAAGAAAATTAAACTAAAGTGAAATGGAAATAAAGATATTAACTTGCTATTTTCATTCAGCTATCGGGTGACAGACATGATGGGAAAATGTCCACTTCCAAAGCAAATTCAATTATAACCAAAAATGGAGAGCTGCGAGAAAGATACGGTGAATAGGACACTGGAATACACAGCAGGCACCGATCAAAAAAGCGGGATGTGTAAAAGGATCAAAGTTTAAGATTAATTTATGAAATATTTCGATATGTCAGGGAAAAAAAAAAAAAAAAAAAATTAACGAGTCAGAGAGGGTGCATAGGTTCGACCGCTCCCGGAGGAAAGATATCATTCAGCGTTTGAAAAGATCGATGCAATTCACTTGAAAATTGCGGTGGATGGAATCTACTAAAATATAACATTTAAAATACTAATCATGATCTACAGACACCCACCAAAAACACATCCATCTCTTAGAGAGAAAAAGGACGCAGGGGGAAGAGAGAGAGAGAGAGCAAAGGACGCAGGGGGAAGAGAGAGAGAGAGAGCAAAGGACGCAGGGGGAAGAGAGAGAGAGAGAGAGCAAAGGACGCAGGGGGAAGAGAGAGAGAGAGAGCAAAGGACGCAGGGGGAAGAGAGAGAGAGAGAGCAAAGGACGCAGGGGGAAGAGAGAGAGAGAGAGCAAAGGACGCAGGGGGGAAGAGAGAGAGAGAGAGCAAAGGACGCAGGGGGAAGAGAGAGAGAGAGAGCAAAGTGACGCAGGGGGAAGAGAGAGAGAGAGAGCAAAGGACGCAGGGGGAAGAGAGAGAGAGAGAGCAAAGGACGCAGGGGGAAGAGAGAGAGAGAGCAAAGGACGCAGGGGGAAGAGAGAGAGAGAGAGCAAAGGACGCAGGGGGAAGAGAGAGAGAGAGAGCAAAGGACGCAGGGGGAAGAGAGAGAGAGAGAGCAAAGGACGCAGGGGGAAGAGAGAGAGAGAGAGCAAAGGACGCAGGGGGAAGAGAGAGAGAGAGAGCAAAGGACGCAGGGGGAAGAGAGAGAGAGAGAGCAAAGGACGCAGGGGGAAGAGAGAGAGAGAGAGCAAAGGACGCAGGGGGAAGAGAGAGAGAGAGAGCAAAGGACGCAGGGGGAAGAGAGAGAGAGAGAGCAAAGGACGCAGGGGGAAGAGAGAGAGAGAGCAAAGGACGCAGGGGGAAGAGAGAGAGAGAGAGCAAAGGACGCAGGGGGAAGAGAGAGAGAGAGAGCAAAGGACGCAGGGGGAAGAGAGAGAGAGAGAGCAAAGGACGCAGGGGGAAGAGAGAGAGAGAGAGCAAAGGACGCAGGGGGGAAGAGAGAGAGCAAAGGGACGCAGGGGGAAGAGAGAGAGAGAGAGAAAAAAGGACGCAGGGGGAGAGAGAGAGAGAGAGAAAAAGGACGCAGGGGGAGGAGAGAGAGAGAAAAAAAGACGCAGTGGGGGAGGGAGAGAGAGAGAAAAAAGGACGCAGGGGGAGGAGAGAGAGAGAAAAAAAGGACGCAGGGGGAGGAGAGAGAGAGAAAGGACGCAGGGGGAGGGAGAGAGAGAGAAAAAGGACGCAGGGGGGAGGAGAGAGAGAGAAAAAAAGGACGCAGGGGGAGGAGAGAGAGAGAGAGAGAAAAAGGACGCAGGGGGAGGAGAGAGAGAGAGAGAGAAAAAAAGGACGCAGGGGAGGAGAGAGAGAGAGAAAAAAGGACGCAGGGGGAGGAGAGAGAGAGAGAGAAAAGGACGCAGGGGGAGGAGAGAGAGAGAGAGAGAAAAAAGGACGCAGGGGGAGGAGAGAGAGAGAGAGAAAAAGGACGCAGGGGGAGGAGAGAGAGAGAGAGAGAGAAAAAAAGGACGCAGGGGGAGGAGAGAGAGAGAGAGAAAAAAGGACGCAGGGGGAGGAGAGAGAGAGAGAGAAAAAGGACGCAGGGGGAGGAGAGAGAGAGAGAGAAAAAGGACGCAGGGGGAGGAGAGAGAGAGAGAGAGAGAAAAAGGACGGAGGAGAGAGAGAGAGAGAGAAAAAAAGGACGCAGGGGGAGGAGAGAGAGAGAGAAAAAAAGGACGCAGGGGGAGGAGAGAGAGAGAAAAAGGACGCAGGGGGAGGAGAGA
Source organism: Ascarosepion bandense (assembly GCA_037127315.1). Classification (NCBI taxonomy): domain Eukaryota; kingdom Metazoa; phylum Mollusca; class Cephalopoda; order Sepiida; family Sepiidae; genus Ascarosepion; species Ascarosepion bandense. The sequence goes on from JBBBDQ010000851.1 coordinate 3,282,063, forward strand.
GAGAGAGAGAGAAAAGGACGGAGGGGGAGGAGAGAGAGAGAGAAAAAAGGACGCAGGGGGAGGAGAGAGAGAGAGAGAGAAAAAAGGACGCAGGGGGAGGAGAGAGAGAGAGAAAAAAAGGACGCAGGGGGAGGAGAGAGAGAGAGAGAGAAAAAAGGACGCAGGGGGAGGAGAGAGAGAGAGAAAAGGACGCAGGGGGAGGAGAGAGAGAGAGAAAAGGACGCAGGGGGAGGAGAGAGAGAGAGAGAGAAAAGGACGCAGGGGGAGGAGAGAGAGAAAAAAGGACGCAGGGATCATTGTGCCACGGATGAATTGCACAAATTACGCAAAAAAATCTTCAGTTACTAAACAGTAAATTTATTCAATAAAATCGCCATTGGTTTCAAGCACGGTCTACAGTCGATTTCCTCATCTTCTGCATCCCTGGACGGTCTCCTCGCTTAAGTTGGTGAATCGATGTCCAGTCGTGTTGCTATACTTCAGACGAAACTATTTCTGGCACGATTCGTTTAACATTAAACTGTCGGTCATTTTTGTATCAAATTCTCTAGTGTATTTGTAAGAGTCTAAATTCATTATTTAACGAGATTCTAAAGTACTTTGAGGATTGTAAGAGGTTATATCTTTATATAAAGCCTCATCTATTTTATATTAAGTCAAGGATGTTAAAACAAAAGTCGTTTTTCCAAGCCGTTTTCTTTAGATATGGTTAACGTCAGGATGCTAAATGGTTCTGTCTTCTGCACATATTTGAGTTCTAGTTTGTTTTTTAAGGTGAAATGAATGTGCTAACGTGAGTCCAATGCAAAGTAATTGATAAAAATTTTATATTAGAAATTGCGATTTAAGGAAACATAGGACATTGACTGAGCAACCAGTCTTGTCGATTTAACAAGAAAAAAAATATATCAAAAATCAAAAATCTTAAAAGCAATTTTAGATTTCAAGTCCCACTGTTATCACAATTTTTCGTAAAATGGTCTTAACCTTTTAAATAGCGTGGAAGGTCAACATTTTGATTGTTCTCAGAGTTAAAAGCGATCCTTTTAGCTGTTGAACGTCCTATAATGTAATTTCTCTTAACCAGTAGTTCCTTTGTGATGATACCAGATGTAACTATCTCCCACGTTGATGCTTTCCCTTCTCCCGCGGGGATACTTTCCTTTGGTTGGTTTAAAACAACGGAGAGAAATTGATATTGTGATGATATTAATGTTTTATTGCGTCACGCGATGTGAGCTTAAGAAAAAGCTCTAGTACCATCAAGTGCTTCTAAAAACATGGGAGCATAAAATAAAGTTATTTTAGATAAATATACATTTCTCGTCTTTCATGATTTTCGCCTCTTTTCATGTTCAATATGGATTTCTCTTAGATTTGAAATGTTGATTCCGCTAATCTGAAAACGCGTAGCCAAAACAAGTGTCAGAGTGATTTGATAAAGTCACCCGAGAGACAAGACCGCTGTTTAGCCCAACAGTCCGAAGTGACCCGAGCTGGATTCGGTTCGATATGAGTTGGCATGGTCTCACTGGTCGAGTTAAGACATCCGCAAATCGAATGTGCGGAGACCGATTTTCATTGGCCGAAGGCTGTGAGCCGGTCGGATCCCCAGAGAGGATCGAAATTGGTTATAAAAATAGATGCTCGACACGAAAAAGTGAGTGTGGAAGTTTTTCGAGTTGGGTGACAGTTTTTGAGTTAGAGCTGCTATTAGTCGAAATGTAGCGACTGGGGGAAAAAAATGGCCCAGCCGGGGAGCCATGATCCACGGCTGGTGGCCCACCATAGAACTTATGGCTAAAGAGTTAATTTCGAATGAAGCCTGCCGCAAATTAACTCAAAGAAGTTAATTTGGAATAATACGCCATCGACATGAAACCCGAAAGAACTTTCATTTTTAAAAATCACGGGAAAATCAAAAATTCTGATACTTCGTTCGCTCTGATTCGGTCGGCATATTCCGTCAAGAACCCGAAAGAACTTGGCTGTTTTAGAAGTACATTTCAACGCTAACGAAACTTAGACATTTTACTTGAAGATTAGAAGCTTTGATGCTTTTGGCGAACTTTCTCCGTTGTAAAAATCATTTTCGACGATTGTATATCATTTTCGACAACTGTATTCTTGGGAAAAGAGAGAGATTGTTTTTTCTTTATAACAAAGACATTCTACGTAGCTCTTCGGGCGTGTTCGACTTCATTTATTTAAAATTTTTTTTTTTTTTGGGTGTGCCGTGTTTATTTTTTTTTAACCCCAAGTGTACACCAGTGTCCGGACAGGCTAAAAGGGACGACTATTAAGACTGCAAGACGAGACCTCTGGGATATAATCACAGCGTGGGACAGTGGCCCGTTATTGCAAAAGACGTCCTGTAACCCAGCTTTTGTGGCGACGTCATCGGACGGGATCGTACCGACCAGCGACTGCGACCGAACCAACCGTACGACCGGGTGGCAGTGTCACAACTAGGATTGTCACGACCGTCGGCGAGAACGACCGTAACATTGGACAGACGGCCAGCCCGGCCCGAGGCGTCACATCTGGTGCCGTTTCGGACGAGGATCTGGCTTGAGGGCAGCCGTCCGGGCTGCAGTGTTACAAAATGTCGGTCGCCAGTGTGTCTTAAACTAATTCGTGCTTGCAGACATTTCCATATCAGTCAAGTGCCATAAGTGATACACGCTTCTGCCCAGTTAGTCATGTCTCGAAAGAGACATGATCGCCCAAGCGTGTATCACGTATAGCACTTAAGTGACTGACTAGTTCTTTCAAAAGAATTCTTGTTGGTAACATTTTTCCTTTAAAAAAAAAAAAAAAAAAAAAAAATGAATTCCGATACATTTGAAAAATCAGAATTTTATACACCGTAATGTTTATATAGTAAAGAAAGCCATTCAAACAATTTTCGAATTCAGGAAACTGGTAACTTTCCTTCAAGAAAGTTTTCGTGGTAATATTTTTCCTTCAAAGATTTTTATGTATATATTTTTAAAAGTGTTTTTATACTTTTATAGTGTTTTGACCCCCGCTTGGAGGGTTAACTATTTGCCCATAACTGGGACCCTGACAGGTGCTACTACTCCGAGTCATAGTGGACTTGGGAACAGCAATTAAGAGGTGGTTCCATGCTCCTCACAACCTCCCAATCAGAGGCCTTGCTGTCGAATGCAGTTTGGTCATATTGGAAAGCGATGTATACTATGAGCTTCTGCTAAGCAACCAATCATCAGAGAACCTGATACTAACAGGCCAGATAGAGGCGGGGGGGGGGGGAAGAGGGGAAAGCAACGGATAACGTATTTGAAGGACCTAATCAGGTGGATGATGGAACGGGGTTTGCACGGTGTAACAGGAGAAGGCGTGCTAAGAGCCACCAGGGATAGGGAGACGTGGGAGACCAGGATCGCCTAGGTCCTGAAGGAACAGAGCACAGAAGATATACAATTAAATCACAAGACTGATATCCTTTAAATATCAAGAAACCATATTTAGCATTATTTACGGATTGGCAGGTCGAGCATCGTTCAATCTGCTCTCCGTTTTATGAGACACACTACCGTGTGTGGATAAACAGTGAAAATCAGTTTTTTTTAGTTCTTGGAATTTTTTGGGTAATTTTTTTCGGACATTTTTTTTTTGTGTGTGTGTATGGCGGGGGATTTTTTTTCGAGCTTTGTTATTTTGGTCAATTTGTCGGGGTTTTTTTTTTTTTTCCCCCCCGGTCAATTTTGTTGGGAGTTTGATAATTAAGTCTTTAATTTCTTTTATATAAATTAAGGACATAATTGAAAATTTTTTCCTTCGGACTAATGAAATTTTCAAATTCATCTTTTTCCATTATAATTTGTTTCAAAAATGTTTTAGGTTAGGTTATTAAGTAAAAAGTATATTTACTAATCGAAAATTGAGAAGTTTAATACAAATTGTCGAGTCATCGTATTTTAAAATTTTTACTTTTGTGCATTCGAATTTTTATCTATGTATACACTGCAAGGTCATGTTTCACGATTACTTACAGAAAGAATTCAAGTGTCAATTCTGATTACCGTAGACACTTAACTAGCATCTGGTTTTCATTACATGCCAAATCATACAAGGTCAGAAAGATCAACACTCCTTGATTGAGAAATAGTTTGAGCCCAAATTTCATGCTATAATACTATTATTAATTTAAATTTTTAAATGTTTAAAAAAAAAAAAAAATGACGTGTCAGACGTATTTTACAAAATATTTTAAAACCGAGAATTAAATTTCGTTTCCAAATTTGTCGATTGCTTAAAGAAAAAAAAATGGCCGACAAAATTTAAAATTTTTCAAAATCTATAGATTCCGATCGATATAATTTGTTTGAAATTACACCATAGTATTTTATTTACTGGAAATAGTAAATTTAATCTTAACTTAAAAATAAAGTTTTAAAACTTACAAAATAGCGTTTAAAAGTTAACTATTGAAAATTAGTAGAGGTACCTAATTTGTAACGGTTAGGCGATATTGTTAAGTATTTACTGATAATCAATGGAAATTACAATTAAGCAATCTAATATTTTGACAATTGAATTAATGCAGAAACAGGCCAAGTTTTGTGAACTGTAACGTCTATACGCAATATTAGACAAAAGTGCGGTATGTACAGTAAATATAAAATGTATTTGTAATTTAATATTTCCCCAATAAGAGTCTTCGTGAGACCAAACCAAACTACCTAGAAATTAATATTTGATTACTTAAAAATTTTGCTAAATGTTTAAAGTTACTGGGTTTCTAAAAACATATGAGGAGGAGTTCACCTATTCAAGTAATTTTTACAGATATATGCTTACTTAAAACTGCCAAATTAGCGCTAAATTTGTCCACGCCTCAAAAACACCCACCACGGATAGTTGAGATTTTAAACTAAAATTCAAATTAAAGTAACTTAACAAATATGGCTTCAGAAGTACTTATTTGAAAGTTTTTCCAGTCAAGAAAAATACAGTGATAGATTTATAAGAGCTTTTTTAGGTCCTTCACGATTTATATTTGCAAATCGTTCTTGTGTAATTGATGTTGGAAATAAGACAACAATGACGCTTGAATAAAACAATGAATTGTATTAACGACAAATTTACATAGTTGAGATTAAGCATGCAAATAGAAAGAAAGTGGTTTCTCTTAACGTTAAGAAACATGACGGAAAGTCAGTTGAGAATAATGTCTCTGAAAGAAAGCAATGTACATACTAATGAATTGACGAAAGTTCCAATCGGAAAATGTAAAAAAACTTGTGCACAGGTGAGTAAGAAATAAATGGCAACTAATTGTGTCCTGCAATTAGTGTGGGTGTGTGAGAGCGAATTAGGTAAGATTGAGGAACGCAAACCCGCGATAGCATAGCGCTATCGCGGGCAGCTGAAACTGCCAACTGCCTTGCTTGGAACTAACTGAAATTGCGTGTTCTCGCTTTTTTAAAAATTTTTTATAAGCCACGGGAAAACGCGGGAACGCATAAGAACATCTCGTGATGGTCGCGTGTTTCGTGAATGAAGACACGCGAGACAGGAGTAAAGTATGAATATGTATGTACATGTGGGTACGTAATATCAATGAACTGTGTGGAAATACGTGATCCCCACAGATTTAATAAAGGCCGATTTTCGTGATTCAAAAAGAATATTTAAATGCAATTAGAAATACAAAGTATTTTGCTTACTGGAAAAATTAAATTGAATATCTGAATAAAAGAAAAGGTTAAGAATGATTTCATTTTTGAAAGGTATTTTAAAAATCTTTGGTATCGTAAATTTACGGATTTGCCATTAAAATTAGACCTTAGCTTTTAATAGGCCATTGAAACAGCTCAAGACGGGGTGCAATTCGTTTTTCAGTTCCTCGTTACTTGATCGTCAGGTATCAAGCCATCAGACTCCACTTGAAGAGAGTCTCGAATATTTAGCTTAACCGTCTGCTCATCACTTGAAAAATTGATGCAGGGGAGATAACTATTTCACGACATACAAGAGCGTATATTTTCTTGTAAAGAAAGTATTTATGATGGACTTAAACGCTTATGAAGTCAAAGTTTCCTAGAATCAGAAAAATGGGTAGTTATCTATTTGCTTGAAGAGTTCCGTAAATAGTTTAAACTTTCAGATTTGAAATGTATTCGGTAAGACAAATCCAGTATTTTTTTTTTTTATGGCGACAATGTCTACAAAGTGTAAAACATTTAAAAGCATTTAATCTATGATTATATTTAAAAATAAATCTATTCTTTCAATTAGAAAGAAACAAAACAATTTAATAGCTTTTACTCAGGTATTAAGTTTCTGCGAGGAAAACTAATTGTTATCAAAGTTTTAGCAGGCGATATTAAATAGTTCCTCATAGAAAACCCGTTTCTTGGGACTGTTACATAGTCCGGTAACAGAATTAAGAGAAAAAAAGCGAATTCTAGTTGACTTATACAGTAATGGTGATAAAGATTTTAATTTAAATATCTCAGTTTATGAAGTCAAAAAATAAAGGCCGTTTTAAACCAAAAGCTTTAGCAATTTAATTTGGTTAGTATTTTAAATTTTATTTGAAATTTAACTTAAAAACATTTGTTGCTGGATTAAGAAAAAGTATATATATATATATATATATATATATAGCTATTTCAAATAGTCTTAAGATGTTTTTTTTTACTTGTATTAATTTACTAACCAGATATCGCAGAGAACTAAGTTGAATAAGAAATTAGTAAAGTTGCTTTCATAAAGATATTTTGGAGTAGTGCAAAGCATGTTCTGGTGGAACGCATGTCTGTCCAGAAAGTAACCAGACAATTTCAATACCAGCTACAGTTTTAGTCTCGGGCAAGGTTATTCAGAAAATTATCCAAAACTAAGCTTAGACGATTGTAAGAACGTGACAAGATGCTCTACGAATTTAAAATAGAATAAAAATTAAATGAGTGCTGTGGTAAATGGTTGCAAGGAGTTCCCTTTAAAGAGGTGAACGGCGCTTAATTTGAAATCGTTAAGTCATTCATGGACTAAAAAAAAAAAAACACTTGGAAAGTATTCAGAGAATTTAGTGCGTACACATATATGAACTTATTGAACAAGGAACGTTAAGAATTTGGGCTGGCATATCGAGAATTAGTTTCGTATTCGAAATTTCATAATATATCCGACAAATTGTACTTTGTAAAAGACATTTTTCTTTCAAGATATTTTACTACTGAAATTTATTCAAAATTTACTGAAAATAACTACCATTTTAGTCATAATCAGTATGGCTGAAGTAGGTACCTCCCCTAATATGCTAAAAAAAAAAAAAAAAAAAAAAAAAAAAAAAAAAAAAGAGAGAGAAGTAGCATAGTATGATGTTAAAAGGCCCCAAACTTAATTTTATAAATTTTTGTTAAGAGATTACATTAGTTACATTCTGATATTTTTGTATATTTACACGCTCGAAATTTTAGTTAGCCATTTTTGGGTGAGCGGTGTACAAAAAGATATTTTAGCGTTGTTTTTCAAGTGAAAAAATTGATTGGGAAACTCTTGAAAGAAATCCAGTAAATGGTCACATTTCGAAACTTTCAGGATTTATTCACAAAATTAAAATTTTAAAAGTATAGAATCAGGTAACATGTCACCCCACCCCCAATTAATTTCGTGAAATTTACTATGGTACCGAAAAATGTATTAGTTCAACGGAGAACTCGTGCGAAATGTAAATCACTTCTTACAGTTGATCTTTTTTCAGAAAAATCTGCTCCGAATAGTGAAAAAAAAAAAAAAAAAAACGCAAAATGCCTTTATTTTAGAAAAAATTTATTGCATTTATAAGATCATGGTCTGAAGAAAATTCTATAAATCAATTTTTTACAAGAATTTCATACATAAAAGTTTAAAAATCGTACCAAGTTAAAAAAATTCCAATCAATATGATTTGTTTTATTTTCAGAGTATCTGGTTTACTGGAAATAGCAAATTTGATCATTTAGCTTTTAATTAAGCTAAAATTAAAGCTTAAAATATTCTGAACGATTCAATTAAAACTTAGGTATAAAAAAAAATGAGTGGAGATACATAGGCTTATAGAGAAGCCACTGTATTTTCGATACCTAACAAACTGAATTTTAAAAATGAAGATTTTCTTGAAACTTAGTTTTAATTGAAAGGTAAATTAATAAATTTACTATTTCCAGAAAGCAAAATACTGGTTCATTTCGAACAGAAATTATATTTATTGGTATATATAAAAGTGAGATTTTCTTTCAATTTTGCTGCCATTTTTGAGCGATCGACCCATTTGTAAACAAAAGTTTATTCTCGGCTTTAAAAATCTTTCACAAAAAAAAATCCAAAAAACTTGTGACTCGTTAATTTTGGAAAAATTAAAAATTGAAATTCTGATTTGAAACAATTACGTGTTTACGGCATAGATTTAAGAAAAGATTTTAGTCACGAAGATATTTATAAAGTGCTAATTGACGAGTTGACAGCCTGATGACAGGCTATGGTTCACCAGAATTGACAATTTGATGACTTAACCATTTTTAAGAGGAACAACCATTGAAACACGTGACCTTTGAATGATATCTACCTAGAAATTTAAAAGAACTAAATTTTCAGCAATCTGAACATGAATTTTAGTTGCATTAACTTACGTTTGAATATAGTTTCTGAAAAAGATTCTTTAAATATTTAATAGCTTTAAATTTAATAAATACTGAGGTAACTTAGCAATTCCTGAAATGTTTGGTTAGTAATTTTGTTAATTTATGAAAATTCATGAAATGTTATGGTATTAATTTTAATATTTTTCATTTTATTCTTTATTAATACGAATTTTTCGCATGATTATTGTAAGTTAAAGTAATTAAATTTTTATAGTACTTTTCATTTTATTAATATACAAATTTCACTTATTTTATTTCATTGTAAGCCAATACCATCGGTGGTTTCGATGTAAGGGAAATAATCCACAACACTTCTAAAATCAATTTTCCTTATGGAACATCGTACTTCAGTTTTTTTGCGCGCACAAAAGTAAATTTTTAATTTAAAAAATAAAAAGGCAAAACGATTTTTAAACTTTTCAAGAGGCAGTATAATCAATTCTTAACTAACCACAACAGTTCTTTGAAGATTTTAATATTTTTGAAACTTTATAAGTTTCAGTTAAATTAAAACAATTTTAAGAAATATTAGGAATCGAAAAGTTTTTTTCAGAGTATAGTGTCCTTAATTTTATTTAAACAAAAGCTTATCAAATTAAGTAGTTTCATTGCTTTTTTTAGTTTACTCTTCGGAACAGAGGCAAAATTTAAGAAAATTGATTTACATTCCCCAATGAGTTCTGCGTTAATAAAATTATAGACCGGAGTTTAAAATTCCATGGATTTATGTGAAGGGGGTAAAAGGTGAAAAAAAAAATAAATAAATAAATTAATAAAAATTACCAAAATTTAAAAGTTTGGTTTTAAAAATAAGTTCATTTGTGAATGAGTACTGAGAGTTTAATTAAAATTCGACAATTATTTGATGTTTGCGAGACTTTTTTAATGTGTTTATCACCGAAAGAAAAAAATAAGAGTGGGTGATGCCATCATTACGTTTTCGTTACCCGCTAACTTAAAAACAAGATTTGCCAAAATCTCGAGCATGTTAGAAGAGATTAAAACATTTAAAATTACTTTGGTCTTTTCCTCAAACATTTTGATGGAAAAAGTTTAAAGTTTGGGAATTTTCTTATTCATACTATGCTCTTTTTAGTGATTTCAAGGAGGTACCTACATTAACTCAATGAATTCAAAATTTTACTTTATTTTTTTTTTTTCAGAGTTAAGTGAACTGAATTTTCAGTTATTCTTTCCCCGTACTAATTTATTTAGTTTCACATGAAAAAAAAAAAAAAAAAAAAAAAAAAAACAAGAAACATCGCTAGTACTAAGAATATTCAATAATGGTTACCAAACTAAAGTTTACACCGGTGTTAGTGAGCACTTCAGAAAGTATGTTAATATGTCAAATGTATTTACCAATAAAGGTAACGTCTTAAAATGCTAAACATGAAGTATCTTTACGACGTTTACATTCCAGTAAAGTAAGAACTGGAGATATAGCTTGTTTGTGCGCTACAACAACAAAAGTGTAATTTTGGAGTAAATTGATCCAAGGATATATCGTTTGACTTAATGTTAACGGGTACAAAAAAAAGGTTAAGAACTTCTCAGGAGAAATGCTCATGGTGATAGGTTTTCACTGAATCAAGTCACCTTCACTGAAAATGAAATTCGGAGCTTTTTGACATTTAACTTGAAAGTTAAAGTGACTTTTGAGATTAATCATTTGGTTTTTTTGAGCGTTCTTAAATTCTTAATGTTATTTTTTTTTAATCTTACATTTTTGAAAAAAAAAAATTACTTACCTTTAAACAATCCGCTTCAAGTTTAAAATTTGTTTTAGAACATAACATGAAATGAAATGATTGTTAGGAATGAACCAACCAGGGGAATAGAATTTACAAGTTTTGACTGACAGGATGTTTTTTTTTTTAAATCTGAAAGTGTTAGATATTGTGGCGGGCCTGTATGACCAGCACACGACCCTGTAATTTCTTTTTGCTTTTCATTTTTTTTTTTTACTTTTTTTCAGTGCATTCTTGTCTTTTTAGACCCTAAACTTTCAGATTAACATAAAAAAAATTGGAAATTTTAGAGGGTGCTCAGTTTCTCATGCAACGTTCAAGTAAATAGATTCCTCATATTGGAAACACTCACTTTGGGGTCGAGTAAAAGACAATGACTTAGTCCGGTCGTACAGGTCTGCCGAAATTTTGAATAACAAGTTTAGTATTTGAAGGAAACGATTTAACACAGAAAAATTGCTCATAAGCAAACCAATGTTAGATTAATGCGATAAATAATATTTACTCACATCATTTGCGAAACACTCCTGTGGTGGTGCGGAAATATCCTCGTGGTAAATGGACAAGAGAAGATTAAAAGAATTTCTTTCTAGTCGGTAAGATTGGACCCAATTGCGTGGCACGTTAATAATTACATAAACATTTATTCACACGTACGCCACATTTGTATTTATTTAAATACAGTAGATACTTATTTTGGAGTAAGGTAGGGTGCGTATGGAAATATCCCGGATGACGTGAGAAAAACCCGGATTAGTAGTGGGGTTGGGAAGAGAGCGAGTTAAGTACGCTATAAATAGGCTTAGCATCATTATTGATAGAATTTCCTCAGATTAGGTGACACTTACAAATGATGTAACAGGGGCTCAGAACATGGCCAAATTAAGACCAGCTGAAAACCTATCCACCCCGATGGATAGGTAATGTTCGACCAGTAGCTGGGCGTACGCACTCAGGTTCCCCACGTTAAAAAAGACCTTGTATCACATCTCTCAAGTAGGAGAGAAGAGTAAATATCCCCTCAGATTAGGTGACTGTTCGTAAACATGTCTGCTACGAGCAGTGGTTGGTTACTCCATATTTTGGGTCCTTACATCATATCTAAGCTATGTTTAGTAGGAAGAAAACGAAAATTACGCCCAGATATTGTCACATTCGGCAGCGACATGTTGTAATTTTTAACAATCTTGTCTCGCTAGAATCATTACGATTGAGTAGTGGGTGCCCCTTACTTTTGGCCTTGTCGCATCTAAGCTGTGCTTAGAAAATTGTATTTATTTTTGTAATGAATACAAAAAATGTGGCACAAGGCCGAAATTGGGGATGGGGAAGGCTGGTCATCATCTGTCCTAGTTTAACTTAGCTATTCACTTCCGTCGACCCTGACACACTTATAATAATCCTTGCACCATAATACCACATTTTTACTTACCATTCTTACCACGTTCACCATAATACCTCGGCTGCTCTGTTGTCCTACTTAACTCCCATATTTACAATATTCAGTGGAGGGCATGGGCAGAAAATAACACTGTGCTTAGAAAATTACTATTACGTAGCATCGTGCGTTTGTTAAATACTCTTTGGGTAGAATTTAAGTTTATTACGGGTTTTCGCTATTTAGCAAATATGCTTCACAGAAGACTCAAGACGGACATGTACGAAGCAATGTTTTCTCTTTAATTCTTTAAAGAATGCGACTTTAACAAATCTACTTATGTAGATTTGTTAAACACTTGGGAGTCCGCAAAAAAAAGCTGTCTTGGCACTAAAACCTGGAGTGATGAGAACTTTGCTAAAACTTACCGTCACAGATTTTATGGTTGGAGAATTTTTTCTTTTTTGTAAAACGGCCATGTTGAGTTAATCTGTGACTCTCTACTGGTTTTCCTTGTCCCCTTTCGCAAGGATTCTTTTCAGTTATCTCCCTATTCTATGTGCCCTGTTCCTTCAGGACGTAGGCGATCATGGTTCTCCACGTCTCCCTATCCCTGGTGGATCTTAGTATGTCTTCTCCTGTTACACCTCTCAAAATCCGTTCCGTCATCCACCTGATCAGGCCCTGCAAATGTTATCCGCTGCTTTCTCCCGCACTCTGGCCTGTTAGTATCAGGTTCTCCAAGCCCTCCTTCTTCATTGTCTGTCCCAGGAACTTCGTCTATCTCTTCCTGATGCTTACTATTAATTTAATTTTCGTTGGCATTCTTTCCAACACCTCTTCATTGCTAGCATGCTACATCCTTCTGTAGGACCTCACTCTACAATCATAAAAATGATTGCGATCTTTACACAAAATGAAATTATAAATTCTAAACCCCAACACGTGCAGTCAAACCTACCTTCAAGTGGTATTATCAATAAAAGCGTCAAAACCTCAAGATAGTGGGTTACTGGATGAGGTTATGAAAGAGGAAATAGGCAAAGATCATTGTCTTTTGGATAGAATGATCGACCTTCTACTTACTGAATAGTTAATCTCTTAATTATAGCTACCTTTCTCTTTATAACATTTTGACCGTTATGCCCTTCAGCCTTCATCAGGCGTATATCGATCCTAATAACCTAAAGGGATATCGGAACTTCCTTTAAATTAAAGTAATACTGCTTTTAATTGCACATGCCTCGGGATATTACGGTTTAATACTAATCGGCTACTGCCAAGTAAATCTTACTGACCAAGGGATTGAACCCCATTGATTTAATATTAAACTCTCAACCAATAAGAGCACAACAGACCAAAAATAGCCGAATTTCTTAGACTTGGAGTTTTTCTTAAATTGACATAGGAATTTAAAATTCCTATTTCGATTAAGACAAACTGACAAATGAGGAAAATAGTCCTAATAACTCATCACCCAGAAATTGACAGACATGGCAGCATTTTGGAAGTACCTACGTATGTGTTGCTGAATATAATGGCATTTAAACTAGAATATCTGCTTTCAAATGAAATACGGAGGGAAGTAGGGGGGTTGGACTCTGTAAACATAGCAATACCATGAGAATTTATCAGAAGTTCTTAAAACTTGTCTGAAAAGGTCTGGTATGTTACAACTAAAGTATTGAGCGCATATTAATATTTGACTTGAAGGGCAATAGGCTTACTTCGATGTCTTTGGGAAGAGGTTTGCGTAGAAATTACCCCCTTCCTCACAAAGCCACGTAAAGTACCTTGAAGTATCAACTCGGAAGTGTGAGGATTGGACCGTACTACTCACTTTTGGATTGATATTTTTTTTGACAAAACACAGCTTAACAGAAGTTAGCTACTTTTTGAAGCAGCCTAGTTTTTTTATTATAGAGAATGGATACGAGTAGAAGAAACGTTACCGTTGTACATTCTATTCCACTGATTATTGGCGGTTCAAAATTAAAATTACGTACGAAGTAGTTGTGATCTGACCCAGAACTTTACTTCTGCGTGAAGTTGAAATTAGCTCAAGCCTCGGGTGGAGGTACCGAGGGACTAGGACAAATTTCCTCACAGTACGGCGACTTTAAACGTTTTGGTATCTATCTAGGGAAACATTTCAACCATCAGGACGATTATAAATCGATACTCAAATCGAATGTAGAAGACCTTTACAATATCTGACAAATCTAATGTGCCGTGTTCCTTCAGGATGTAGGCAATGACCCTCCACATCTTCCCATATCTTTTAGATCTTATGTCTGGTCTTTCTGATATTTCTCTCAAACGCTGTTTTGCAACCCCAGTTAAAGCCCTGTATGTCACACGTTGCTTTCCACTTTACCGTTATCCGTCATGAATACGGTGACGATAAATTACTCAGCAGTAAGTCCTGGGTATGACGATAAACTACATCCGGCAGCAAGGCCTCTGATTGGGAGAATGTGAGAAGCATGGAACCACCTCTTAATTGCTGTTCTCAGATCTACCCTGACTCGGAGTGGTAGCACCTGTTAGGATCCCAGCTATGGGCAAATAGTTGCCCACCCCACAAACTGGGGTCAAAACACTAAAAGTATAAAAATATTTTTATAAAAAAATATCAACAATACCCTTTTTTTTTTTTTTTTTTAAAGGGAAAAATTAACATAATTGAAAATTATTACCCGCAATACATTTTTAAAAACAAATCTAGAAGACATTTTCAGTCTTCTAAAATAAAAAAAAATCCTTAAAATCCCACGTTTTTGGTATTAAATAACCTACAGATTGATATGCCATTAAACAGCCGTAGTCGTTGATCGAGAAGTTCTGAGCGTAGACCCATTGACATTCCTAGGGCTACCACAACCTGGGATGGTAACCCTTCTATGGCCTTAACTAGGAGCAATTAATTAGTTAACAAGCAATTTAGGGTCATAACACAAGTATAAAAATAGATTTTTATAGTAAAAATAGTAGAAATACATTTTTATTATCAGCAGTACAATATATATGTATATAATGAAAACTGATCTTCAAACTGGTTTCTTACAAAGAATACGTTCTATTCATACGGACCTATTGTAAAAATCTTATCGGTATTAAAATAACCTATTGAAGTTTATATGCCGTAAAAGAAACTAAGCCTTGAAAACATGTTTCATTGGCTACCAGTAATTTGCAATAGCTCTAGAGGCAAACCTACTAAATTTAAACGGCTGTCACAATTTTATTCATTCAAATCCTATCAATGCACGTATTTTACTTCCCTCATTTTACTGGTAACATGTCAAGCGACTCTAACAGATAATTTGTGTTTAAACTCTAAAGGGAGGCAATTAAGATCAAATTAAGGGAGATAACTCCGAATATTTTTTCTTACCTGTAAACTGACACTTTATAGAAGTTAACACTACTTCGAACTATTTTGTCTCTGTGGAAAAAATTCCACAAATTTAGGTTACTCAGTCCTTTGAAGTCAGTAATCCAAACCTCGTGTCCAAATTGGTATAGCTCAGTTTTGTTTTTTTTGTTTTTTTCGCTGTGAATTTGGTAAACCCATATCCTGCGTTGCCAATATCGCACTAACTATCTATATCGCGAGGTTTTGGCTTTGAAATACTTTAAAAAATGCCAGACAAAAAATTCTTAATTTACCAAATTAACACTAAATTAGCTTGTGATATTTGTAACTGAACGAATAGACTAACTCGTTTGAACTTATAAAATTTGTGAATTATCTCCAGTTTCACTAGATTCGACGAGGCATTACGAGGCGTTGTCAAGCACCCATAAAAATGAAAAACTTCCTGTCCTCTTTCCTGCCTTTCATCATGTACCAATGACCTCCTCGGAAATCTTGTTCCTGAGTACGGGGATATTTTTCCCTCGGTGACCGAACTTCATTCACGCTAATACTATTAACTTGTATTTTTTTTTTTTATATACTGGCATTTTCTATAGGAATTTGCGTTGTGGTGTAGTGGATATCGTCTCTGAACTAGAAATCAGTTCGAATTTCATTTGAATTCGTTGCATTCCGTTATACGCAAATAACATCTTCCTCCAGCGAACAGATTGGGTACTATAGCCTTGGCTGGCAATCTACTGCGGAAAAAAT
Organism: Ascarosepion bandense; assembly: GCA_037127315.1. NCBI lineage: Eukaryota > Metazoa > Mollusca > Cephalopoda > Sepiida > Sepiidae > Ascarosepion > Ascarosepion bandense. Next base: position 3,297,984 of record JBBBDQ010000851.1, read on the forward strand.
CTTTTGCCCAGTCAGTCATGTCTCGAAAGAGACATGATCTCCCTAACGTGTATCACGTATGTTACTTCACTGACTGATATTATCTACTCGGTTATATCGAAACCGATGTAAAATATCGCCTTGTTGAAATGGTCTTCCATTTCACGACACTCGCCATTCACTCATGCAAAATATAATCGCTACGGCTTTAACTATTAGCTTTAACGTAATAAATAGAAAGTGAATGACGTATTCAAGTGAAGTAGCGTTCTGGTACAACGTTAAATTGCATCTGGCAGCAAGGCCTCTGATAGGGAGGTTTTGAAGAGCATGTGACCATCTTAATTGATGTTTCCAGGTCCAACCTATGGAGGAAGTAGTTAATCAAACTGGTGTCAAAACACCAAAGTCTAAAATAACTTTATTGGAAATTCCAGCAATACTCTTTGGAAGAAAATAATACTACCAACATTTATTTTCTTAAATATATAGCGACAATACATCTGACTCTCGATAAACCTGCTTTACAAAAGTACTTAATGACAATTGATATCTTACAAAGAATACATATACTATTCATACAAATCTATTGGAAAAATCTTGTCGGCATGAAATAACCATTAAAATCGATATAGCGTAAATCCCACCAAGGGAAGCAACTCGTGAACAGTTATCTCCCTTGATACATCTTTTGTATTTCTACTTTTAACCAGTCGTCGACAAAATATCTATCAACTACAGTTCAATTAATGGGTTTTATTTAGGTACCAATACTAATTCGCGGGAAAAACAGCATAGTGTAAGGCAAAAGGCCATAAGCTTAACGAAAATAGTTTGAAGATGTTGAGGTTATTAAGAGGAAAGATCAAAGAATTGAATTACTTTTCATTTTTTTTAATAATCCTTTCTAACACGTTCGAAAATTTGGTTAAAATGCTTGTTTGTCTACGTCTTCTACTTTCTGCAAATTTTGCCATTGATTCTATTTCTTTATTTTACTTTTTTCTTTTTCGATGAAAACACAATTTGAGAATTTTTCAAATCAAATAATTGTCAGATTTTAATGAAATTTTCAGAACTTATTCACAAACGAATAACATTTTTTTTAGAAAATATTGAAAAAAGTTTAAATCTTACTACCCAGTTACTTAATTTCATTAACTTTCGCACAGAAACTTTTTTTTTTTTTTTTTTGTTAAAAGTAGGAGTCATTGGACATTGTAATTAACCTAATTTTTTTTTAATTTGTACTATTTAACTGAAAATCTGCTCTGAATTGAAAAATGAATCCAATAAAACTCAAAAGATTTTAATTGTTTTTGTAAATATTAATAACATTATCGGAAGAAATAATTTTTCTGGTGAATAATGAATTTTTACAACGTTTCATTTTTTAAAAAATTATAACTTAGTTTAAAATCGTAAAATTCTGTATTGGTATTTATTGGATGTAATGTAGTAATTAAGTGGAAACTAAGTTTACGAGTCAAAAATTGCAAAAATTAAATGTAATTACGCTTCCTGATTTAAAAAAAAATTATCTTTTCATGCATGGTAGATTGAAATTGCCATTATTATGAAAAGGCTACGTAATTTGAGTTTTTGGCCATGCGTAAAACCTGTCATCGCCTAATCAGTTAACAGTCCGTCAAACATTCGATCAGATGAAAACGAGCAATCGTTAATTTGTTTTATATTACTTTTTATGCTATAACTATTTTTTAAAATCAGCTTAATTTGACTTTCAATTTTTTGATTTTACTAAAATTGTTTCAAATCTTTTGAAACATCTTTAAAATCGATGAATTTGTTTCTGAATTTCTTGAAATTCAAAAAACGGCCGCTTTTAAGAAAATATAAGAAATCGAAATTAAATGTGACTTTCAAATCTATATAATTTCTAGAATAAAAATAACACCAGAATTCTTTACCCAATGGAAATAATAAATTTAAGCATTAAGGTTTTAATTTAATCTAAGATAAAATCAAGAATGTTTGAAATTTTGAAAATTTCATTTTAAAATTAGATATCGAAAATTGATGCCGAAAAGTGGAGGTACCTAGTTGGTTTGCAGCTGTCTCTTTCAGTCGGTGCCTGTGTAAACGAAACTTCGTATACATATATTAATCTCTAGCGGAAATCGTTGAACATAGTTTATTAGTAAAATTATTGCTGTTCTTCACTTGAAAGGTGACCATTTAACTCTACTCTTTAGCGATAACTGTTTTAACATAACGGTAATTTTGCATCCATTTTACTCGGCTCAGTTTTGTCACCTCTTTCCCCTACGAATTAAGTACGTAATACTGAAATCTCAGGATGACTGAATATGAAACTTAAACATTCTCGTTTTTCTTTTTCAAATTTTCAGGCGATGTATTTACATATTGAGTTGCGACCACCCTAATTGATCAAGGTCGACCTATGGTCTCAGTGATGAGCAAATTGTTAACTTCAAAGTTGGTTTAAAAAACATGAAAGTATAAAAATACTTTTAGGTGAAATTCCAGCAGTATATTTTTTAGAGGCCAAAAAAAAACAAACATATCTGACTCTCGACAAAACAGTTTACAAAATACGTAAACTGAACCCCCGCTTTTTTTTTTTTTTTTTTACAAAAAAATTCATTTTCTATTCATAAAAATCTTTTGAAAAATCTTGTCGGCATTAACTAACCCATCGAGATTGATATCAAGTAAAACAAAACAAACTGACCTCAGTGGCTTATTTAATCCCCACAAGGCGTTTAGGAGAGGTCCGTATGAATGTATTTACGCTGTGGTGCAGTAGATATCGGCTCGGAACGAGAAATGGAAAAGCTGAATTCGTTGCATTCACTGACGCACAAATAGCCTTAAGAAAAGTATTAATCGTCTCTTCCCTCCAGCTATGAGTCAAATACCAGGATAGACTGGATTGTATAATCTTTGTAGGCAAACTAGCCTACCGGAGAAAATAATAGCAACCTACTGGGGGGGGGGATATTCTGTCCAGTCAACTCAGGTCAGTTTTGAGACATGATCGCCCAAGCGTGTATCAGGTATGGTACTTAACTGACCGTATAGAATACGTATTCTTCGTAAGATATCAATTTATAGATCTGCTTGACTGACAAGTTTTTGAAGAGGTCTTTTCGAGAGTCGAATGCACTGCTAATAATTTTATTCTAAAAATATCCTGCTGGTATAATATATATATATATATATATATATATATATATATATATATATATATAAAAAATTACTTTATTCTCGTCTGGCAAGTGGACCATTATGAGCTCCTCTTTCCGGTCTTTTTTTTTTTAAAAAGACGTTACCTACTTTCAGATTCATTTGCAGAGTTTGTGGCGAATCGTCCCAGTATTCTTGCCTCCTTTTTTTTTTTTTTTTTTTCTTATATCCTCTGTATATGGAAACTGGATCTGTATCCACGTTCGTATAAAAAGCTGATTTTCCTGCTGTCTGCTCTTCGGTTACCTTTTCATTACAATGAGGCTAGAGATCCAGTATAACATTTGTTTTTGTTAATGCATTAATTCTATATTTTAATAGCTTTGTTGGATTTGTTCCTCTCCAAAGCTGAGAGGACGGAGAGTGATAATTTATTTAGCTTAAATTAGAAGCTTGACACTAGGCAGAAAAGCGGGTGGTACAAAACTGAGGATGGTCATCAGTACTCTATCTTATACCTAGCTAATCTGATTCGCGTTACAAATATGCTCAGTCACCACAAGAATTTATCCATCAACACTCATTCCTATCGTTCACCAAAATACCACACGACATACCGAGGACCTAAAAAACGCCCCAAATGTACATAAAAATTTTTCACAATATGTACAAAAATATACATAAAAATTTACATGACATGCCATGTGGCGGTGGGAAACATGAAACAAAAAACCCAAAACAAAAAGATTTTCAAACTAAACTAAACATAGCAACATAAACTTTGTGTTAGTAGGACCCAGCCCACCCTCAAAACAAAGAGGCCGCTGTATTCTGGCCAGAGAACCAAAATCAAGAGGCTCTCTTTCTACAGGGAGTGGAGAGGAGAAAATAAATTTGACTGGGGAAAGAATAATACTGCCTCAGACGAGATCAAAAACGGGACAAAATTAAAAACGGACACTGGGAATCTCGAACTGGGACATGACAAAAGGATTCAGTGCCTGGGAACGAGCCGGGAAACACACTCACTCTTATTAACTAGGTACACAAAAAGGGACTTACCTTAACCAAGGAGAGTTCCAGAGGAATCCAACCCGATGTGACTACATGATCTAAAAGAGAAAATCAAGGCTAGCCCCAGTCACACGAACCAGGCTCGCCACATTTACCCACCTTTTGCTGAACTGTCGGAGCCAACCGCTTCCGCTCAGTTCTAATCTTCATTTTGAGCAGATCCTGATGCGAAAGACGGACGCCCCGCAAGACTTACTCCAGACGCGTCGTCCATATCATCATTCGAGCCGTGGCCAGTAGCGATAGAAACACCATTCGCTTCATTCCAGAATACGGTGCCCACACATTATCACAGGCGTATGCGCGATCAATGAGCACGAGTTCTCGCGGCTCGATACGAGCAGTCAACTCGCCGACACGATCCACAACAGGCGAACAATGGTAGAAGGCGTGTGAAGACGGCTCCTTTAAACCAAGCTCGCAACGCTCACAATCTGGCAAATCCGCCAGGCCCATTATGAAACGCATGTCATTGAGAGACAAGCCGTTCCGCGCCAATCGCCAGGTCAGAAAACTCAGAGCTGCTGAGCCAGTCCGATCCTGGCGCCCAAGACCAATGAGAGAGATACTCCTCCTCCGTCAAGCCGAGCCTCCGCCTCAATCGATCCTTTGCGACACTCTTCACTAATCCCCGATAGAAGTGTCTCCTAGGCCGTGAAATGTCACTAGACCGTGGAATGGCCAACAAGGCCTTACGGCACTCGTAAATGAAAGCAGGTCGCCCTCGAAGCTTACGGCAGCACTTCGATAACGGGGGAGTGATAGTAAGGCTAGGGAACGTGTCCCTCACTACCCCTGCATTCAACGAGTCTTTCATTAACGCACGTCTGAGAAAGACCAACCTCGCGGCGAGTTTGTGGCTCGCCAATTGCGGCATTCCCAGACCCCCTTGACACGGACGTTGGTAACACATGTTTGTCGACGTGATGTCTGCGTCCTCTCCACAGAAGGCCTCCTCACGCTCGCCACAAAATGGAAGTACAGACAGCCGGTAAAGAATCATGGGGAAGATGTAACACACACCTCCGCCAGACCCTTTAAGGACAACCGCCTTCGACGCCAAGTTTCGACCGACGCGCCGACCTTTGCCTGTATATCAGACCAATTTTTCTCCAACTGTAAGTCCGGACCGAACCAAATTCCGAGGATTTTGACCGGCCCGTCCGTCCAGCTGAAGGGCCACGGGAGAGGAGACCCCTTCCAGGCGCCTAACCGCAAGACGGAAGACTTGTCGCGGTTAATCTTGGCCCCTGTCACCTTCCTTTTCGTACCGTTCAAGCGCCTTCTGTACCGCTCTTATGTCACTCCGGGAGGACACAAGTCGTTACATCATCGGTGTACGCGGAAACCCTGGCTCGAGCACGACCCGGGATAGCGATTCCACGTAGGGAAGACAAAGGACGACAGTGGACAACCCTGTAGAACCGACCTAGACAGCGCGAAAGCGCTCGACAGCTTTCCGTTCACCTGCACCACAGCCGTGGGGGAGCGATACAGGAGACTAATCCAGCGGCAGAAGTCGGGTGCGAATCCGGCAACCTGCAGGACAGCCGTCAGGTAGCCATGGTCAATCCGATCAAATGCCTTGGACTGATCCAAATTTATCATCGCAGCTTCGTCGTCGTCGTCTTTTGCACCCTCTAGGATCGTGCGGATCAAGTGCAGGTTGCTCTGAATTGTTCGGCCCTTCACAGCGCAAGTCTGATCAGGACCCAACAGAGACTCGGCAACTAGCTGCAAGCGATTCGTCAGGATCTTGGCCAAAATCTTTAACTCTGCTAAACAGTTATGGGCCTGTAATCGTCTAAGTCCCTCCCAACATTCTTGCCTTTTCTCAACAGCGTGACCACACCCCTGGTGAACCGGTTGGAGACGGACCCCTGCCGGAACCAGTTGTTGAACACCACCGTTAAGATAGGAACAAAAATGTGCGACAGCCTCAAGTACAATTCATAGGGCAACCCATCCAAACCTGGCGACTTGCCAGTGCCGACCTTCTTCAAAGCCGCGTAGACTTCGTCCTCCGTAATCTCTCCCAGGCAACTAGCCGCATCATCCGGCAAGAGCCGGGGGAAGTCAGCCAAATAGTTGCGAAACTTTACTTCGCAGAGACCAGGCTCCTTGGTGAACCGGCGTTCGAAATACCGACAAAACGCCTCGCAGATGTCATCAGTCGACCTAAGGGAGTGTCTCTCTGGGTCTCGTACCTCGCGAATGTACCGGTCGCCGACTCGACTAACTTCTTCCTTGCGCAGATCCGCGCCCATGTTCACAGCTTCGGAAGACATCTTGCTTAACTTATGTCTAATTACTTGGCCCATGTAGCGACCGCTCCAGGACCTCCTTAGCTAAGGCTATCTCTAGGGGATCCCCACCAGCCTCCGCCCGGGAGAAATTAGCTCTAAGCGTCTTCACCTTTTCAGCCTTATCTAGGTTGAGCCGTTGGCTGTATTCGGTGGTGAAAGACCTAATCCTATCCTTAAGTCTATCTCACCACCTATTCCCGATGACTCCCCCAGTTAACGCCCACTGAACTACGATAGTTAGCTGGCGCCGGAGGTCTCGCCTGTCCAGTAAGGACTGGTTGAACTTCCAGTAGCCAGCCATTCTAGGCCTAAATTCTAACGCCACACGGGCACAAACGAGTTTGTGGTCCGTGTAGCCTAGCCAGTGGAACGTCGGACATTCTAGGAAATCTATTTCGGCTTCTCTCACTAACATTCTATCAAGGTACGAAGATACCTTGGTAGAAGGCCAACTATGCGTCTACGTCCACATTCTCCCGCCCGGATGATCGACCCGGTATCTATCGACGAGACCAAATTCGTCGATCAGATCGACCAGGCTGCGATCACCACTCCTCCCGCTAGCGCCCCACCCTCTATCCCACTTGGGGTCCAGGATGACATTCCAGTCCCCCACTAGGACTAGTCGCTTGGGATCGACCAGGTAGGGCTCCAACAGACGGAAAAAGTCGACACACTCCTCTTGATCGTTGGGTGCATAAACCGCAATCAGACGAAACGACTTGCTTTTCACTGCAATATCGGCCACGATCAACCGGCCCTCGGCACCGACATGGACAGGGTCGACCCTCGCGTCCAGGGTACGCTTGACCAGCAAAGAAACACCTCTGGCTTGCCGGTTCCCATATGTTGAATAGACGACAAAGTCGTTAGACAGCACACAAGAATCGACGTCGCAAACAAAGTGCGTCTCTTGGATCGCGGCCAAGTCCACGCCGAAGGACAAGAGGTCACGAAGCAGGCGGGCTGCCTTACTCCGATCCCTCAGGCCCCTCGCATTTATACTGGCTATCTTGATAGACATCTTTTAAACCTGCAATTAGAAAAAAGAGAAAAATTACTCTAGTCACATACAGGTTGAAAATCTTTGGCAGTTAGGATCCCGACGGCTTGTCCTAGGGACCCTGTACCAACATCGGACGTAATCCGTCCGTCTACGACAATAGCGCCGACGTCCGTAGGGTACGTTAGTCTTAACACCCTATAGAGACAGGGGTGGATTAAAACGGAACCTCCCTGCAGTTTGCAGCCATTTTTTTCAATTCAGGATTGTTACTCCTAAACATCGTAATGTCAGGATAAACCTTCTCAACTTGCGCGACATGGTCCCAGACCCGCATGTTGCCCCCTGTACTCCGAATGAGGGTAATAACGCCTGGGGACTGGGGAAAGTTCTTCGGATCTTCCGTCCACTTGTTCTCTACCGAAGTCAGCTTTAGTAGCGGCTTCAGTAGGTTCCGGATTAACTTTCATTAGGGCTTCCCCAGGGAGAAGCCCTTTCTTCTTTAACACGGGATGGGGTAGGCGTGGGAGTCTGAGATGTCAATGGGGTCAGTTTACTGCGGGGATGAGGGAAGGCTTCTAGCTTTTTGCGAATAAGTAGGTCTTTGCGGCGACTCCGGTAGAGATGAACATCTTGTTGGTGGTGTTGTCCTTTTTTCACCGCTTCTACTTTTGCGTAGGCTTTTTGGGTTCTCCAGTTGCTCCTCTTCGTCTCTGCCACGCTTCAGCGATGAAGATCTATGCGTTTCCATCTCTTCCACTGTGTCTTGCATGGGCTCCGCTGGTGTTTCCTCTGCAGGCTTCATCTTCTGGGAAGGTTTTTGAGATTTTTTTTACCTTCTCCTGTGGGATGTCCTGCTTGGGCGGTGAGTTAAGCGGCGAAGGTGATTTCGGCCGCGGGGGTGCTTTTGGCAGGTTTTCCGGCTTCTTTGACTTCTTACTTGCCGTTTGCCATTCACTCTCTTTGTCAGTTGCCGACTGTTGCACTGCTTCTTTTTCTGTTGGTTGTACAGGCTGAGTCTTCGGTGCTGGGTTCTTCACCGGGAAAACCCTTGGCGACATGGTCAGAACCACCACATACCAAGCAACACGGCCTCCTGCCCTCCACTACTACATAAATGGAGCGTCCCCTGCAGGTGAGGATGTTAGGAATATCGGTGAATTCTTTTCTTGTCACCGTCACCTGCAGGGTTATGTCACCAGTCATAAAGCCTGACTTTGATAACACTGAGGCCACCTCTTCCACTCTTCCATATTGCGAGAAAAAGGCATCAACGTGGTCCTCGCTAATGTCCATCGGCACACCATGGAGAGTCACCCGAGTCTTCCTGGTTCCCATGTATTCTGTCTGTAGTTTCAGTGATTTGGTTGTTAGCGTCGTTCCCGCCAACTGCTTTGCTTCCTCAGGAGTGGCAAGCAGGACATTCCACATAGCGTGGCTTCTTCTCGCCACTGCTTTCGCCTTGATGTTTAAGGCTTTTATGGCCTCTTCAATTGTCTCCCTGCCGACCCCCACAAACTTCAGCGTTTTGGGGTCCTTTGTCAGCAGGGAGATGATTCTTGGCTCAATAGCTGACAAATGCTCCGGTATTGACTGTAATTCTGTCCCTGAGATGTACTGCGAGTACTTTTCCCTTAGGCCTTGGTAGTACTCCTCCCCCTTTCTCACTTTCCCACCTTTCCACCCAGAGGTAGAAGGGGTGGGAGATTCAGGCTCTTTCGGGACCTGCGAAACGGGGGTACCAAAACTTTCCATCTCTGCCGCTGACATGTTCAGAGCAACCGACCTCTGACTATCCGAACTGGCCACCTGCCACTCTCCTTCCTTGCCACTCTCCTTCCTTGCTACTCCACGCCGTGGCATGAGTATTAGTAGCCATCGGTTGGCTACTAATTTATCTCTGGGATCCGTTCGCCATCAGCCACTCCACATAGCGCCGCTGTGGAGGGCTTCGAAATTTTTGGCCTTTCGGTGGCTCTCCACTACCCAACGACCCAACAAGCACCGCTGTTTCGCAACGTACCAGAGTCCTCCTGGCGAAACTTATACCCGAGCAATCAACTCAGGGGGTACAATGTTACACGGAACAGGTACTATACTTTGATCTCAACCGAAGCGCCGAAAATCGTTCCGAACACGCGGCCGTAGAGCCTGATGAGGACGGAGAGTGAGTATGAAAAAATCAGGAAGTTACTTTTCTTTTATTGATGATGTTTAGAGTCAATTCAATGGCATAAGCCTCTGCAGTGAATATCGAATTTCTTTCTGCGAGGCATTTATTTTTGGAAAGCTTTTGGCTCATTTTATTGTCTCCACTTTTTGGCTCTTCCGTACATATTTTATCTTTGAAGTTTTCCAATATTTCCGGGAATACGGCATTTCTTTTTGCTTCATACACCATAGTTTCACCACCTTAGTTTAGTTTTAGCAGTCTGAGTTTTGGTTACCTGGTTCAATCTCACCCAAATTTTCAAGACAATTTTAAGTAGGGTCCTGGGTATGACGGTAAACTGCATCCGGTAGCAAAGCCTCTGATCGGGAGGTTGTGAGGAGCATGGAGCAACCTCTTAATTGTTGTTCGAACGTCCAACCTGACCCGGAGTGGTAGCCCCTGTTAAAATATCAGCTATGGGCAAATAGTTAACCTACGCAAACTGGGGTCAAAACACAAAGTATGAAAATACATTTTTGAAGGAAAACATTGCCAGTGATACATTCTTTTAATACAAAACTAGAAGACATATTTCTATAAAAGTGTATTTTCATACAACCAGGATAAGGACCAAAGTAGTGTGTTGGGAATCAGAATACCTAACCCTGACTGCCCACACATCACCGGTCACTACCCACGGCAAGCAGGTGGCCCCATTGAGGTTGATAATCCGTGAAACAAGATCCTTAGAAACTTTACAAATTAAAAGTACACAGCATTTTCTTTATGCTCATATAAATGCTAACTCTTAAAATACTAAATTCAATTCTAGGCTTTGACGAAATAATTCAAACGGCTTCCACTATAACATTTTTCATTTGTACATAAACATCATAATGTTACTTTTCAACCATTGTTAAGGTGTTTCGCAATTGCCGGCACATTTTTACAGCTGCATACGATTTTGTTTGGTGAAATTGAAATAAAAAACACCTGACGTCCTCGCTTAGCAAGAAATTTAGTAAATTTTGTCTGACGGAACAAATAGCTCTAAGGTTCATGAGTTCTAAAAATAGTTTCCTCAACGAGTCGGTTACTCAGTTTAAAAGTGAAAATCTCTTATGACTCATTTCAAATAAGTTTAAGCTAAAACTTTGATCAAAGCGGCCTATCATTATCCTCAACAAGTTCTCACCTTATTATTCCAGCGGATGGTAGCAATCTATATTCACTCTGCGAGATATTAGGATCGTTCCGGCCTATCATTATCCTCAACAAGTTCTCACCTTATTATTCCAGCGGATGGTAGCAATGTATATTCACTCTGCGAGATATTAGAATCGTTCCGGCCTATCATTATCCTCAACAAGTTCTCACCTTATTATTCAAGCGGATGGTAGCAATGTATATTCACTCTGCGAGATATTAGAATCGTTCCGGCCTATCATTATCCTCAACAAGTTCTCACCTTATTATTCCAGCGGATGGTAGCAATGTATATTCACTCTGCGAGATATTAGAATCGTTCCGGCCTATCATTATCCTCAACAAGTTCTCACCTTATTATTCCAGCGGATGGTAGCAATGTATATTCACTCTGCGAGATATTAGAATCGTTCAGGTTTCTTTACTCTGTAATTGTCATCAGGAATTTCCCGCTGAATCATGCGAATGCAAAATTGTCCAAATGTTCACATTTCCGGACGGCTCAAAAGTGGGGACAAAATAGAATGTGTAGAATATTCACTTCGGAGGCTTATGCCATTTAGTTGGCTGTAAACATCACTGAACAGGCTGTAAAAATCACTGAGCAGACTAAAGAACCTATTATTTTTCAAACTTTAAGAGGGGGACAAATCCAATGATCATTAAATTATTGCAGAAAATCAGCGCATATCATGTGGGATCCCAAGCCACATTGAAATAAAATTTAACTGTAAAGCAGACCTGGCAGCCAAATCAGCTTTAGGCATGCATGCTGATACAGGGATCAAGGTCCAATTCAAAGACTGAGGCGATAACTAAATATATTTAAAAAAAATGGCAAGAATACTGGAATGATTATCCGCATATAAACTCCATGAAGTCCAGCCCAAACTGCGTGTAAATAATTCATCTTTCAGGAAGTCTCGAAAAGAGGAGGCCGTAACGACGTGGTTGCGCATCGGCCATATGAGAATGACACATTAATAATGGAGTTCAACCGGTGTGCAAAGCATGTAAAGTATTATTGATTAAACATATTTTGACAGAATGTTCAGAACTAGCTATCTCAACAATTTTATGATACTGATAGCATGCTTGAGCTATTTCTAATTGTGAATGATATACTATCATATCTAAAAGTAGTCAGCCTCTACAATATATATATATATATAAATATAAAAAACAGGAAAATATTACCAGCAGTACATTGCCATAAACATAAAAATGAGGTGAACCTCTGCTACAAACTATCTTAGAATCTTCCATTTATACGAATCATTCCTAAAATTCTCTCTGCATTAAATAACTCAGAGCTTGATATGTCGCTAAACAAAAACCAACGAAGTAGTTTACAAAATTAGGAAATCTTCATTGCGATTAAGAACTTAATCGCAAACTTTCCTCGATTCTGGTGACTGATACTCATAGGTTGCTGGAAAATTCTGGGAAGGTTGTCTTTGGCCAAAACAGCTGCATAGTCTCTGTATTTATTTTGTAAAGAATTACAAAATTATGGCACAAGGCCTAAAAGGGGACGGGGAGAGGTTGGTTCTCGCTTAACTATCCTATACCTAGCTAAACACTATCACGACCCATTCACTCGTTACAATTTGCAGTCACCAAAAGAACCCATCCATCTACTCCCAATCCCTCGTACACCACAATGCCAGAAACTTACAAGGGACACCTAAAAAGTGGGGAAATTAACCCATGACAATAAAAATATATTTATGTACAATATAAAATAAGTGTACAATACATGTACAATATTATAAAATATTTAATGAAAAATGAAATGATGGGAGGGGGATGAACCCAAAAATAAACTAAAAATACAACAAATTTTTAAACTAAAATAATATTCAATGTTAGTAAGAACCGTCCATCCCAGAAAACAGAGTGGCCGCTGTATTCCGCCCCACGGCGAAATCAAGAAGCACACTCGCTAAGGGAGTGGGGAGGGGGGTAAAAAATTAGCGGAAAGGGACAATAAAAAGGCTGAACCAGCCGAGATTAAAAGAGACCAAAACAAACTGGGGAGGTTGGGAATCTCGACGTGGATCATAACAAAAGAGAAAGCCGGGTACAGGCTAGGAACACATTCATTCACTTTAACTAGGTACACAAAAAAGAACTAGCTTAACCAGGGGAGGGTTCCACAGGAATCCACCCCGATGTAACCAGCAGATCTAAAAGAGAAAATCAAGATTAGCCCCGTTCAAGCGAACCAGGCTCGCCACATTTACCCACCTTTTGCTGAAGTCTGTCGAAGTCAAACGTTTCCAATCAGTTCTAATCTTTATTTTGAGCTGATGCTCAAAATAACAGATCAGATCCTGATGTGAAAGACGCCGACCTCGCAAGAATCCCTCCATTCGCGTCGTCCAAATCACCATTCGAGCCGTGGCTAGCAGCAACAGAAACACCATACGCTTCATCCCAGAGAACGGGGGCGACACATTATCACAGGCGAATGCACGATCAATGAGAACAAGCTCCCGCGGCGCGATACGAGCAGTCAACTCGCCGACCCGGTCCCATAGAGGGCGAACCCGCGAACAATAGTAGAAGGCGTGCGAAGCCGTTGCAGCGTTCACAATCTGGCAAATCCGCCAGGCCCCATATGAAGGCCTTGTCATTGAGAGGCAAGCGATTCCGAGCTAATCGCCAGGTGAGCGAAAACTCAGAGTTGTTGAGATAATCACTACCTGGCGCCCAAGACTAGAACGAGCGAAACTCGTCCTCCGACAAGCGCAGCACATCACGTAATGAATCCTTTGCGACTCCCTCCACTAACCCACGATAGAAGACTCTCCTAGGCCGTGAAAGGTCACTGGACCGTGGAATGGCCCGCAGGGCCGCCAGACATTCGAGAAGAAAACTCGATCGCTCTCGAGGCTTACGGCACCGCCTCAAGATGGGGGGAGTGATAGTAAGGCTAGGGAACATGTCCCTCACTATCCCCCTAAGCAATGAGTCTTCGGAAATCGCTCGCCTGAGAAAAACCAACCATGACGCAACCTTATGGCCCATCAGGTATGGCATTCCCAGGCCCCCATGACACGGACGTTGGTAACAGACACGTTTGTCGACATAGTGTTTGCGTCCTCTCCATAAAATGGAGAATAGCAAACGCTCGATCGCCTTCCTATGCCGTTTACAAAGTGGAAGTACTGACAACTGGTAAAGGATAATGGGAAAGACGTATGTAGCACACGCCTCAGCCATACCCTTTAAGGCAAATTCCTTCGGCGCCAAGTCTTGGCCGACGCGCCTACCTTTGCCAGTACTTCAGACCAATTTTTCTCCAACTGTAGGTCGGGCCCGAACCACACTCCAAGAATGCAGACCGGGCCGTCCGTCCAGTCGAAGAGCCCCGGGAGGGTCAGACCCTTCCAGGCGCCTAACCGCAAGCCGGACGACTTGTTGCGGTTAATCTTGGCCCCTGTCACCTGTTCGTACCGTTCAAGCGCCTTCTGTACCACCTCGATGTCCCTGCGGGAGGACACGAAAGTAGTGACGTCATCGGCGTACGCGGAAACCCTGGCTCGAGCACCACCAGGGACAGCGATTCCACGTAGGGCCGGACTGCACGCCCTGTCCCTTAGCCGGCGAAGGAGGGGCTCCAACGCCAAAGCATAAAGTAGGGGCGACAGTGGACAACCCTGTCGGACCGACCTAGACAGCCCCAGAATGCCCGACAACTTTCCGTTCACCTGTACCACAGCCGTCGGGGATTGATACAGGAGGCTAATCCAGCGGCGGAAGTTGGTTTCGAATCCAGCTGCCTGCAGGACAGCCGCCAGGTACCGATGGTCAACCCTATCAAATGCCTTGGACTGATCTAAATGGATCAGCGCGGCTTCGTCGTCGTCTTTTATCCCCTCTATGATCGTGCGTATCAGATGCAGGTTGCTCTGAATTGTTCGGCCCTTCACAGCACAAGTCTGCTCAGGTCCCAACAGAGACTCGGCAACTAATTGAAAACGATTTTGCAAGATCTTGGCCAAAATCTTTAACTCTGTGTTTAGCCGAGTTATTGGCCGGTAACCCTCTAGCTCCCTCCCCACATCCTTGCCTTTTCTCAACAGCGTGATCACACCCCTGGTGAACCGGTTAGGGATGGACTCCTGCCGGAACCAGTTGTTGAACACGACAGTCAAAATCGGGACAGAGATGTGCGAGAGCCTCAAGTACAATTCATAGGGCAAACCATCGAGACCCGGCGATTTGCCACTGCCGACCTTCTTCAGCGCCGCGTAGACTTCGCCCTCCGTAATCTCTCCCTCGCAGCTAGCTGCATCAGCCGGCAAAAGCCGGGGGAAGTCAGCCAAATAGCTGCGAAACTCCTCATCACGGAGACCAGGCTCCTTGGTAAACAGGATCTCGAAATGCCGCCGAAACGCCTCGCACATGTCGTCAGTCGACCGCAGTGTGTGTCCCTCCGGGTTGCGAACCTCTCGAATGTACCGGTCGCCTCCGCGGCGAATTTCTTCCTTGCGCAGTTCTGCGCCCATATTCACAGCTTCGGAAGACATCTTGCTTAACTTATGTCTAACTACCTGGCCCATGTGACGGTCGCTATTCGACCGGTCCACGGCCTCCTTAGCTATGGCTATCTCTAGGGGATCCCCACCAGCCACCGCCCGGGAGTAATTAGATCTAAGTGTCTTCACCTTGTCAGCCTTATCTAGTTTGAGCCGAATGCTGAACTGAGTGGTGAAAGACCTAATACTATCCTTAAGGTTCTCCCACCACTTATTCCCGATGACTCCCCCAGTTAACGCCCGCTGCACTAAGTTAATTAGCTGACGCCGGAAGTCCCGCCTGTCCAGTAAGGACACGTTGAGCTTCCAGTAACCAGCCATTCTAACCCTATTTTCTAAATTTACCCGGGCACAAACGAGTTTGTGGTCCGAGTAACCTAGCCAGTGGAACGTGGGACAATCTAAGAAATCTAGCTCGGCTTCACGAACTAACATTCTATCAAGGTAGCTAGCCACCTTGGTAGAAGGCCAACTATTAGTCCACGTCCACATTCTCCCGCCCTTGTGATCGGCCCGGTATCTATCGACTAGACCGAAGTCCTCGATCAGATCAACCAAGCTACGATCACGTACCTTCCCTCTAGCTCCCCACCCTCTATCCAACTTGGGGTCCAGGATGGCATTCCAGTCCCCCACTAAGACGAGTCGCTTGGAATCCACCAGGAAGGGCTCCAACCGCCGAAAAAACGAGACGCGCTCCTCCCGGTCGTTGGGCGCATAAACCGCAACCAGACGAAACGCATTGCTTTTCACTGCAATATCGGCCACGATCAGCCGGCCCTCGGCACCGACATGGACAAGATCCACCTTCGCGTCCAGGGTACGCTTGACCAGCAAAGAAACTCCTCTGGCCAGCCGGTTCCCATATGCTGAATAGACGACAAAGTCGTTAGACAGCACACAAGCATCGACCTTGCAAACAAAGTGAGTCTCTTGGATCGCGGCGACATCCACGCCGAAGGACAAGAGGTCCCGAAGCAGGCGGGCAGCCTTACTCCGATCCCTAAGGCCCTTCACGTTCATACTGGCTAACTTAATTGACATCGTTTAGACCTGAAAAAGAAAGCAGAAAATTACTTCTGGTCACATACGGAGCGAAAATCTATGGGAGTAGGGACGCCGACGGATTGTCCAAGGTTACCCGTGCCAATATCGGACGTAATTCGTCCGTCCTGGACAATGCCGCCGACGTCCGTAGGGAAGGTTAGCTTTACAGCCCTATATAAAGATGGGTGGAGGATGACGGGGACCCTCCCAGCTCAAAAATGAGAAAGCCGCTGGAGATATTTAGTGCCCGTTTGGGCCATTTTAATTTCCGGAAAGGCCTCGACAGCCCCCTGCACAAATTCCCAGGCTTTTGTTCTACTACCCCCGGAATTTCTGATTAGTCAGTACCCCGGGGGCGCCTGGGAAATTGGCAGGGTCCTCGATGGACTTTCCATCAATGGATTTCAATTTGAATAAAGGCCTTAGGAGGGCCCTCTTCTGAGAAGAAAGGTCCCTCTCCAAGGCCTGTCTGTCAACTTTGCAAATATCTTGTTTGCAAAAAGTGTTCTTTTTGTTTTTCTCCCGTTTCGGGGAGGGTTTTTCAGGATTCGGGGAGGAAGGTGCTGATTGGGAGGAGGGTGTATGTGTCTCACTGGGGAGGCAGAATGACTCCTCCCCTCAACAGTGACAGTTCTGATAGGTGATGCAGGGGCGGATTGGGTTCTAGGGGTATCTGTGATCCGCTCCACTCTGCCACGCTCCTCCTTCTTTCCTTTCTTTGTTGTAATCGCTTCCTCCTCCTCCCGAGCTCTCTTCAATGACGACGACCGTGGAGGAGGCATTTCCATTTCCATGCCCTGCTGCTGCTGCTCATCCGGTTGCTGCTCCTGCGGTTCATTTTGTTGTTGTTGTTGCTGTCGTCGAGATTCCTGCTGCTGCTGTTGTTGTTGCTTTGCCTCCTTGCGAGGCTTCTTCTTTTCGGGGGACGGAGATTTTTCATGTTGCGGAGGAGGGGAAGCAACTTTCTTCCCCCTCCTAACCACCTCCGTCCATTCACTGCTTTTGGGTTCGGTTTTCTTCTCCGGCGAAACTATTGTCTTTGACACCTGTGTCTCTTGCGGCTTCCTTGCCGGACACATTTTGAATGTGTGTCCGGCTAGACCACACGCCCAGCAGTGCGGCCTCCTCCCTTCCACCACAACAAAAAGCTTCCGGCCACGGCACAGCAGTACATCGGGGACTTTTAAAAAATTTGGCCTGTCCACCACTATGCTCACGTTTGTCTTCCGTGGCCACACCGGCCTTACTATTTACCCTCGCCACCTCCTCAACAGCTCCAAATTGAGCAAAAAATGCTCCAATATGGTCACACGCAATGTCCACCGGCACTCCATGTATGGTAACTTTTGTTTTTCGAGTACCCAGATACTCCGTTTGCATCTGGATACCCTTGGCCTCCAGGGTATTCCCGGCCAAATTCTTCGCTTCCGTCTCTGTGCTTAATAAGACATCCCACATAGCACGGGACCTTCTCGCCAGTACGCAGGGTACAATATTTAAGGCATTCAAAGCCTCTTCCATGTTCTCCCTGCTTACACTGATGAATTTTCGTGTTTTGACATCGGATGTAAGCAGGGAGATCGTCCTTGGTGCGATAACATTCACCACCTCCGGGACCACTATCAATTCGTTATCGGAAATAAAGTCTTTATACTTTTCCTGCATTTGCAGGTAATACTTGGGGTCTTTTTTCACTGGTGCCTTTACCCATACCGTCGGTGAGGGAGTCACCGCGGGCACGGCATCTGAAGTTGAGGGCTGGGGAGACAAAGCCATAGCTTGACTTGCACCCCCTCACAAAACACAAAAATCCACAAAAAAGTTCAAAAAGCGCCACGCGCGACGAAGACAGAACAAAGACAGCAAAAAAACAGGTACTCACAATTAACTTTGGGCAACAAAAACACGTAAATCCAATTTGCAATCAGTCAAAAAAGACAAAAAATGCGAGGCGCACTCTCCTCAGACGACTACACTCTACAAGAGGTGACCAAGAAAGTTGTAACTTATTTAGTATGCACGACATTACCTGGCCAATCGGTGACACTCTGCCTACTTTCCCATAGTAACGGTCAGAATACTTTCTGATCACTCCTGTGTAAAAAAAAAAAAAAATAAATAAATAAATCTGCATAGATTTTCGTCAATCTACACGTCTTCAACATTCTCTTTGCTAAAAAAACTTTGAAATACTTAGGTGGGAATATTGTGAACAAGGTGATCTTGGGGATCCAGAGTAGTCCTGATAAGTCTCTCAGCTCCAAACCTGTCCATGAATAAAAGCAATATAAGTTTCTGAAAAATTATTGATAAGCCTGTATATCTCTAACGGCAACGTATTGATTTAAAAAACAAGGTCTAAGAATGTTATTACTTCAAATATCGTCTTTAATAAAATTATGAAGTAAAAAAAAAAAGTTAGTTTGACAGTTACAAAGTAGAGGCTTAATAATGAGGTGATATGAATATGGGGTAGGAAGAGATAAGTGTAGTTAACAATTTAGTGTTCAGGAGTACATCAACGCGAGTATAACAGGTTTTTTGTGCTTGGTTGAAACTGAGAGTAAAACTCTCCTTACACTTGGAATGAGGAAGAAATTGAGGTGATTCGATTTCGTCGAAATAGCATGACCTTTTCATTCTTTAAAGGTCGGAACTGTTCCAACTAATGTGATCACCTGAGCATTAGGCATGGAATTGATATTTTGGTCTTAGGTTTTCGGTAAAGGTGAGGAAAGCAATCTTGTTTAATTGCAACTGAATTTCAGTATCAAAATTGGGCATTTGATGAATTACATCGTTTGAAAGTAAGTTATCGGCGGGTATTTATTAATTTCGTTACTGATGCATTTGGAACTTCTTGGCATGAATTGTACAGTTTGGTTGAAATCTGTCCAGGCATTACAGTTTACAAGATAACTCTTGTCTAATAAAACTAAGTTTACTCTTGTTCTTTTTATTTAATATTTTATAATATTTATGGCACGAGGCCGAACAGTAGGGAGGTCTTGCACTATCTACATTATACCTAGCTAATCTGACTCGTAACCCAGCCATACGTTTCATTTTTGCACAATCACCATAAGAAAGCATCCATCACCACTTAATCCGCCATGCACCAAAATACCGCAAAGCGTTCTGGGAACCTAAAAAGCCCCAAATGTGCATAAAAATTGTAATTTAATATGCTAAAAAAAATAGATAAAAATTATACATGAAATGACATGAGGGACAGGGGCCTGAAACAAACAAACAAAAAACAAAATAAAATAACTGAAAATATCAACAGATGTTAGTTGGACCCAACCCAACCTCAAAACAAAGAGGCCGCTGTATTCTGTCCAAAGGACAAAATCAAGAGGCTCTCTTTCTACAGGGAATGAAGAGGAGAAAATACATTGGACTGGGGATAATGTAATACTGACCCAGACTAGATCAAACAGGACAAAATAAACACGGACCTGGGAATCTCGAGCTGGATCATAACCAAAGAGGTAGTGCCGGGAACCACATTCTCACATTAACTAGGTACACAAAAGGAACTTACCTTACTCAAAGAGAGGGTTCCAAAGGAATCCACCGCGATGTGACTACATGATCTAAAAGAGAAAATCAAGGCTAGCCCCAGTCACGCGAACCAGGCTTGCCACATTTTGCTGAAATCTGTCGGAGCCAACCGTTTCCGATCAGTTCTAATCTTCATTTTGCGCTGGTGCTCAAAATATCGGATCAGATCCTGCTGCAAAAGACGGCCACCCCGCAAGACTTCCTCTAATCGAGTCGTCCATATCACCATTCGAGCCGTGGCGACTAGCGACAGAAACACCATTCGCTTTACTCTATAAAACGAGGGTGACACATTGTCGCAAGCGTACGCACGATCAATGAGCACGAGTTCTCGCGGCGCGATACGAGCAGTCAACTCGCCGACACGATCCTACAACAGGTGAACGCGCGAACAATGGTAGAAGACGTGCGAAGACGTCTCCTTTAAACCAACGTTGCAACGCTCACAATCTGGCAAATCCGCCAGGCCTATTATGAAACGAATGTCATTGAGACAAACCATTCCGAGCCAATCGCCAGGTCAGAGAAAACTGAGTTGCTGAGATACTCCGATATCTGGCGCCCAAGACCAATGAGAGCGATACTCATCCTCCAACATGCCGAGCTTCTCCCTGAGTGGCTCCTTTGCGACACCCACCACTAATCCCTGATAGAAGTGCCCCCTAGGCAGAGAAAGGTCTCTAGACCGTGGAATGGCCCACAAGACCTTCCGGCATTCGCGAATGAAAGCCGGTTGCCTCCGAAACTTACGGCATCGCTTCGAGACCGGGGGAGTGATAGTAAGGCTAGGGAACGCGTCCTTCACTACCCCCGTAAGCAACGAGTCTTCCAATAACGCACGTCTGAGAAATGCCAACCTCGAGGTGAGTTTGTGGCTCGGAAAGTGCGGCATTCCCAGTCCCCCTTGACACGGACGTTGGTAACAGACACGTTTGTCGACGTGGTGTCTGCATCCTCTCTACAGAAGGGAGAATAGCAGACGCTCGATCGCCTCCTCACGCTCGTCACAAAGTGGAAGTACAGACAGCCGGTAAAGGATCATGGGGAAGATGCATGTAACACACACCTCCGCCAGACCCTTTAAGGACAAATTCCTTCGACGCCAAGTTTCGACCGACGCGCCGACCTTTGCCTTTATATCAGACCAATTCTTCTCCAACTGTACCTCCGGCCTGTACCACACTCCAAGAATGCGGACAGGACAGTCCGTCCAGTCGAAGAGCCCTGGAAGATGCCCCGCAGATCCAGCAAAATGGCCTTCTTCCCTCTATGACGAATATAGACCGACCCCTGCAGGTGAGGATGTTTGGTATGTCTGTGAACTGTTTTATAGTCAGTCACCTGCAGGGTCATGTCGCCGGTTAGGAAACCTGCCTTTGAAGTCGTTGATGTGACTTTAGCCACCTTTCTATATTGTGCAAAGAAAGCCTTGACGTGGTATTCCGTTATATCCATGGGAACCCCCTGCAAAGTGATTTTCGTGTTGCGGATTCCCATGTATTCAGTCTGCAAACGTAGCTTTGGGGTCATAAGCGTAGCACCGGCCTCGTCGGCCGTGCCAAGCAGGACGTCCCACATAGCATGGCTTCGCCTTGCCACAGCCTTTGTTCTTATTTTAAGCGCCTTGATGGCCTCTTCAATGTTCTCCCTGCTGACACCCACAAACTTGTGGGTTTTAGAATCTTTTGTCAGCAGGGAGATGACTCTTGGTTCAATGGTTGCAAGACTTTCAGGTACTGACAGTAGTTCGGTACAAGAGATGTACTCGGCATATTTTCCTCTCAACTCTTCGTAGTACATCTCACCCTTTCTCACTTTCCCCCTTCCAACCAGAGGTAGAAGGGATGGGCGATTCAGGCACCTTTGCAGCCTGCGAAACGGCACTACCGAACCTTGCTTTTTCTTCAGCCGTCATAGGCGGGACGACTGACTCTCCACTTTCGGCGAGTGGCGTCTGCCACTCATTTTCTTTCGAACCCCACGCCGAGGTCGAATGAACTGGCGAACTACGCTTAACGGAGGCCTCCGACATTGTCTTCCTGCCAACGGAGGGTTTTCACGCAACCTTATACGAACCAAACCGACACACACAATCGCAACGAACATGTACCGAAATAACAAAGCAAACAGATGCTACACTTTGATCTCGGCCACTGGGCCCAACTAAGTTTATTATGTTCTTTAGAAAGCTTGAAACCGAACAAATACCCTTATTTTTATGAAAGTTAATACGACACGTAATCTTTTTTGTAGTTGTCTTACTTTCAGAATACATAAAGCAGCCAGAATCACGCAGTTGTCTCCCTTTTAAATAAGCAATTTCATAGCGCCATCGATATCTGTTGAGAATTCAGGAAGTCTCCGAGAAGCGAACGCGTAGTTAACTATTGTTGGTTGCCATGCAACAGTCTTTTTCAAAGTCTACTTTTGGATTCAGAAACACCTTCAGTTAGTACTGAAGCTTCTTTCTAAACCGGAAAAGTGCTCAAAATTATGAAAGGCCATAGCTGGAAGAGCTGATTCGCTTAGCTGACGCTTAGATTGGCAGTTTAATTATAACAGCATCTTCCTGTGACGCAATCCGACTAAAAATCTCGACAGAATCCTCTATAAAATACGTCAAAGAAACCCAATCTACAAACTGATTTGTTACTAACGATGCATATTCTATTCATACAAAACTATTCTGAAAACTTTCGACATTAAATTAACCGGAGGTGGTTCTTCTATGTGCCCTGTCCCTTCAGGACGTAGGCGATCATGTAGGCTCTGAACACGCCTTCTCCTGTTACACTGTGCAATCCTTGTTCTATCATCCACCTGATTAGGTCCTTCAAATATGTTATCCGTTGCTTTCCTGTCTTTTTACCCCCTCTATCTGGCCTGTTAGTATCAGGTTCTCCAGGTACTTCTTCCTGATTGCGTTACCAGGAACTTCAGCTGTCTCTTCCTGATGCTCAGCATTAATTTCCTTTTTGTTGGTATGCTGTAAAACAAAATTGAAAGAACCGACCATTTTTCAGCATCTTTAGCGATGGATTGTATGAAAACTCCTAAAATATCATGCCGCGAACGAAAACATGCTCGATATAGCTAAAACGCAGCGTTATAGCGGACTAGATTTTGTTAGACCGCTATAACATATTCATAATACCTGGATGTCAGTTTTGGAATCGTGGCATTCCACTGTTCCCTTTTAGCTACTTAAAAACCCTTTCTCCTATCAGCATCTCAAACACTGATCTGCCAACCATTTTCACAAATTCATTATGTTATGCGTTGCTTTCTCCGTCTTTCTTCCCCTCTCTTCGTCTTAGGAGTATCAGATTCGCCAAACTCACCTTCCTCATTACATATCCCAGAAACATCAGCTGTTTTTATTTCTTAAGTATGTTTACTTTTCATTTCCATCCTCTTCTAAACTGGGCATAACGGTAAACTGCATCCGGCAGCAAGGCCTATGATTGGAAGGTTGTGAGGAGCATGGAACCACCTTAATTGCTGTTGTTCCAAGGTCTACCCTGACCAGGAGTGGTAGCACCTGTCAGGGTCTCAGCTATAAGTAAATAGTTAACCCTTAAACCGTGGTCAACACACCATGAAAGCATAAACATACTTTTATAGAAATATATACAATTAAGAAAAAATGATTACAATAACACATCAAAAATATTCTCAGCAAAACATTTTAGAATACAAAACTAGAAGACATCTTCGGCTTTCTAAACTAAAAACAAAATTTTATTAAAATCTGAGTAAATCAACCTAAATCAACATTTGAAAAAAATACCTTAAAACCCCACTTTTTTGGCATTAAATAACCCACAGACGTTGATATGCCGTTAAACAAAACTCAAATTCTAAACCTTGTCGTTGCTTACATGTTGGGCCCAATGTATCCTCAGCATCCTTCTGTAGCACTGCATTTAAGTTTTTGAGATTGTCCTGCCATGTTCAACGACAGACATCACATAGTTCAGTGCTTTTTCTTTGTTTCCAATGAAACCCGAATACATGGACTAAATCACATCTGTCTATTGTTTGTCATTTTATATCTATAAACGAAATGGTCAGTTTCCTACGCCATACTGACTGTTCAAGATTAGCCCTGTAGAAAATAAGTGAATGGGGACCAGTTACGGAAGATATTGTCTCGTTTTCTGCAGTAGGCAACAGAAGCAATATTCCAAAAGTTTTATTAGTAGATTTGACTTCATAAGCAGAATTCTGACTTTTTATATGCCGCGTCCCGACAGGACGTAATCTATCATGGCCTTCCATATCTTCCGGTTCCTTGTAGCTTCCAAGTTTGGTCTTTCTGCTATTACTCTCACTGTTCTGTCATCCATTTGCTCAAGCTCATTAACTCACGTATTGCTTTTCCTTTCACCTTATGAGCATCAGATTTTGCATTACGTTTCCGAAAATTGCATCTTTTTCTTCCTGATGTCACGTACTTCTTAAATCTCGTCGTTGCTCACATGTTTGACGCACGACATCCTCATTATCCTTCTGTAGAGCCACATTTCTTTAAGATGGTCCAGCATTCGATATCGTACAGGGGGACAGATACCACGTAAGTTTCTTTTGCCATTTAATTATCTACTTGGTTTTTGTTACATCTTTGTCCATCCCAATATATCGTAGGATCAGTGCGCACCTTCCATCCAGTTAGAACACTTCTCGGGTAATTAAATTTCCGAACCTGCTTGATTATAGTATCCCGACCTGTACTTTGCATTGTGGACTTTTTATTTTGCTGATGACGTCTGCATTCAGTCTTCCTGTAGATTTGAAGTCCTTGTTTTCCTTCGCTAAATTCTATAAGATTTCGTAGATTCCTTTCAGTACCTACTATCAGAACTATCCTCTTAAGATTGTAGCCGCCAATGATGACTCATGGCAGGATTTGGTGTCTCTGGCCGATATGAGGAATAATTTGATTGGGAGGTCTAGAGGAGCGTGGATCCACCTCTTAATTGCGATTGTGCCCAGGCCCACCCTGATTCGAGATGGTAGCACTTGTTACGTTCTCGGCTATAGTTACTATGAATGTATAAAAATATTGTAAAAATTCCAGCAATAAAATTTTGAAGAAATATTACTAACTGTATTTAATTTTTTTTTTTTTTTTTCGAAGGAAAAACATTACAAAAGTTAAAGTATCCTGACCTATAAAATTACTTTTTACAAAAAATAAGTACGTTCTATTCATATGAATCTATTGTAACACTCTTGATGGCATTAAATAACCCATTGTGGTGTTGATATGCCATAAACTAAAATTCCAAACGTAAATTTCTATTAAGATTAAAGCATTTTTATTCACGTTGTATTGCTGACTATTCTTATAAATTCTTAAATTGAATGAGAAGATCTATCGGTTGACAACATTTACTCTCTCATTTCTTGACTCTTATCTTCCAATATCTGAGCAGTAAAAAATAAACGCCTAAATGATTTAAACTTCGTTGAAAGACTTCAACACATTATCAAATTCCTATACACTCCTATAAATAACTAAAATTTAGGGGGGTTGAATTGTGATATGTAAAATTTTATAAGCATGCGAATGTACTAAATATTCACATCAAATTTTTGAATGGAGAAACTTTTCGTAACAATTGGTTTCTGCATATTATGAAAACGGAAAGCCAGAATAAACTTTGATTTTTGAAGAGGTCCAGTACTTATTCCCAACCACACCCCGTCAGTTTCCGCTGGAGTGATAGTAACAGCTAGTCCTGAAAATATTGCCCTTTAAAAAATGCGTTTAATTTAAACCTAGGTTCATCTAAGTTTACACGAACCCAAACAGGCTTATGATCCCTGTAAACTATCGAATAGAAATAGTCCTACGTCGACTCTTAACAAGAACTCTATCGATGTTGCTAGCATGCATCACTGAATCCGAGGTGCCTCTATTAGTCCAGGTCCACGCTACCTTCCGAGATTGTTCATTCTAATACCTACCGGAAATATCATTCCTATCGAGAAAGGACCGAAATATTTTCATATCCAGGTTGTTAGTCTAATACCTTTCCTCCCATATGTAATCTATTTTAGGGTCAAGGACGGTATTCGAATTCCCACTAAAACTACCCGACGAGATATTTTCAAGAACAGTTGGATTTTTCGAAACCAAACAGCCCCCTTCGAATTGACACTGCGCATAAATCCCAATGAGACGAAAAGTTTTTTTTTTTTGGTAATATCCTGCACGCAGGATCCACGAAAACAAGCGCACATGCCACCTTCAGAGACTTTCTCACTATGCAGAAAACACTTTTAGAGCGTCCATCAACCATGCCGAATAGATGAATTCCCTGATATAAAATGCCTTTTTAGTCGTCACTTGAAAACGGTAAAAACATACATCTAGCTCGAGATGCTAAAGATCGCAACTGACCCTCACCCTGCGAGACTCCGATGTCAAAATAGTAATTCAAAATTGCCAACATTGGAGACATTGTGGCTGGAACGTGGACAGATAAAGGATACTGATAGTCTCTTGCATCCACCCTTAGCTCATCTCAGTCTTGATAGTACCATCAGTTGAGAGGCCGCCAATATCCCAAGAATAGGTGTTTGTGTCCTATAGAAGGTGGCGTGAACTAAAACTGGGGCCCACCCAAAACTTTTTTATTTAAATGATCATTCTCTATTATGCCAATTAATGGAGTGATTGTGTGGCTTTCTCGACCATATACCATGTTTGCCGAGCCACTGACCCGTAAGTAAACGTTGTGCCTTGGGAAAGATGTCATTCACTACACCATTTCATTCAGTAAATGTATTTTACCTGTTTTATGCGATTCTCAATTTTTGCCCTTTCCGCCTGGGCCGTGGAAATACGGCAGACGTCTTTTTTGGATGCCTTGTTCTCCGCAGAAGGACTTCTTTGTTGGAGGGGGTCGAGAAGGACTGGGTGAAATTGAATGTTCCACATTCTTTAACAATTATATTTTATTTTGTCCTTTCGTATACCTGATCGCAGATTCTTTTGTTGCTGGCTGCTAGGTTGGCACATCACCCTAACCATTGGTAGAAAAAGTGGAGCTGTTTGTGCCATTGGTCCTGGTAGTTTTAGGGGACCAAGGTCTCGCTGCCTGACGCTTCTCTCTGGCCTTGCCAACAACCAGACATTGCCTCTTTTCTTTTTTAAAGCCTGCATCGGCAGCTAGCATAGGCTTCTCGAGGAATGTGGGTTGATTTTGTTTTTTTTCCCAAACCGGGGGTATGACCACACCGGTCTCATATGTTAACAAGCCCATTACAGGCGTAGTTGGTTTTAAAGACACGATAAGAGGGAAAGTTTGGTTGACAGGAGCTTGACTTCCGTTGACCAGTACAACTATGTCAAAACAGTCTGGTCAGATCATTGCAGGAGGCATCGAGTACTTAGTAGCACTGCGATAATTAAAAGTATTTTGGCCATTTTCGGCCGAAACAGTCATGTTGCCATTGTCATTTTCCTGTTCTTAGCCATTTTCAGTCTCCATACATATGGTTTATCGCTTTAGTAATAGACGGATAGGATTTGCCTTTATCAGGAATCTCTTTAGATAATTTTTCAAATACTAATTTGCTTAATAGACATACTTTTGTCGGCAATTTTAAACTTTTTACACTTCAAGGTTTTTCTTTGCTTTGAAAAAAAAAACTAATTGTAATCGGAGGGGTGGAGAACAAACAAGAACAAAAACACGTATAAATAAATTAAAGATCACAATGTGATATGTCCCGGAAAGGGATATATCATTCGAGGTAGCTAGACGGGTTAAGCAAATGTAACCAGGTAGGACAATCTAATATGTAAACTTAATGGACGGTACTCGTCGTATGCAGTATTCTGAGACGTAGGCGTAGTCAAATGGCCGTAGACCAGTATTTATTGTACATAAACGTAAAAATGTGACAAGGCCAAATACAAAGATAGGAAGGCTGGTCATAATCTGTCCTAACTTAGCTATTCACTTTCGCTGACCCTGGTACACTACAATAATCCTGACACCATAATACCACATTCTTAATCACCATTCTTACTACGTCCATCATAATCTCAGATACTCTAGGAAGTCCTGATTAACTCCAATATGTACAATTTTGTGAGGGCAGAAAATAACATAAAACTTTTTCTCCAATGACTATATAGAATGACAAACAATATTTACAGGAAACATCCGTTCACTGGACGAAAATAATGCATGGCTTCAAGGAATAATACTACTCATCCGATCTGAAACACTCGCACATCTAAACCATACAACAAGAACGAAAAAAGCACACTAGAAAAAGAAAATATCACGCACCCACCAGAAAACAAACAATCCTGATCACCTAAATAAAGGAATAGGGGGATTAAACAAAAAGAAACTTGGAGAGAAAAGGAAAAGAGAGGAAAATGAGCATTCATAACATAGCTAAGTTAACTTTAATGAAAAAATGAGATAAAAATACTCCTATTCTAACCCAACAGGGAGGGGCTGCCCATGTTCCCACCAGCACACCCAAAATTCTGACGCCTAACCGGCATCAAACAACCACTCTAGTTCAGCACTTCTAACTCAACAGAGACGCACAAGACCTACTCACCTTTTGTCATTTTCTGATAAAGCGAGACGTTTTCTTTCTGTCCTAATCTTGACTTTAAGCTGACGCTTAAAGAACAAAATCAGTTGGGAAGAGGCAAACTTCTCATCGCCATAGAATTCCTTCTGTCGCGTCGTCCAAATAGCGACCCGAATAACCCCTAGTAAGCAAAAGAGCGTGTAGTGCTCAGCCTTAGAAAACGGAGGTACGATAAGAAGTAGCCTCAAGGACAAATCATCAGCATCTGATCTATGAGGTCTTCAAGAAACTTACATAACGGGACAAAACTGCAATGGAAGAAGGCATGTTCGACGGACGCCCACAACGCACGCGCAGTTTGAAGTAGATTGTAGGCCCGCTACATAAAGCTTCTTGCCTACCAAGAGTACCTTACATCAGCCAGGTGCGTGATGCCTCATCGTTAGTGAGACATTTCAACCCGGGCGCCTAAAGCTATATGGACCGAGCCACATGCTTCGTCAGCCCGAGATCGCCATCCATGGCCCGCAAGAGGAACTGAAGAGCCAACCGACATTCGTGATAGGATCGTCTCGCCGCGAGTAGTACGGCCGATCTTTTCCGCGGACAATTGCACACTTCTCAAGGATGGAAAATGTTTATGGACGTCTTTAGCGAAGGCGCCGTTCTCATCCGCCTGCATGCACATCCGATCTAGGAACCTAATGCGAAGTGTATGTTGACGAATCTCAACGCTTGGCATGCCCAGACCACCCTCAGAAGGAAGGAGTTAACAGATCACTCGACGCATCCTTCTCCCGAAAAGCAAAAAAAAAGAGCTGTATTAAACCCAACTGAATGGCACACGGGAGAGGAAGTACCGAGAGTCGGTAAAGGAGAATCAGGTAGACGTGCGAAGTACATACTTCCGCTTTCCCCATCAAGGAAAGCTTCCTTCGAGTTCACAGACGAACTCCGCCCTCGGCCTTTTCTCGAACCTATGACCAATTCATTTCCAACTGGAGATCAGGACCGAACCAGACGCCGATAATCTTGATCGGCCCGTCCCTCCACGCATCCACCTGCAAGCCTACAGACATATCGCGATTGATCTTGGCCCTGTCATCCTCTCATAGCGTCTGATCTTTTCGCTAACTTCGTCAATCTCGGCTCTGCTCGACTCAAAAATTGGAACGTCGTCAGCATAGGCGGAGTACCTGGACGAGATTGTAGGACCAGGTAGTGAGATTCGGATTCGCCTTTAACTTGCAAAGCAAAAGCGAAGTGTACAACCTTGACGAATGGAGTGAGATAATGTGAAAGGCTTCGATCTTACCCCATTCACTTCCACCAGCACACCAGGGGATGTATACAGCAGTCGGATCCAGGAGCGAAAGTACAGCCCGAAACCAGCGGCAGAAAATACACTCCAAAAACTGATGGTCAACCCCACCTTCAAACCCGTATAGACTTCGTCCTCCGTAATCTCTCCCTCGCAGCTAGCTACTTCAGCCGGCGGAAGTCAGCCAAATAGCTGTGAAACTCCTCATTACGGAGACCAGTCACCTTGGTAAACCGGCGTTCAAAATGCCTCTGAAACGCTTCGCACATGTCGTCAGTCGACCGATGGATATGCCCTTCGGGTCTCATACCTTTTGAATGTAGCGATCACCGCCTCGGTGAATTTCTTCCTTGAGCAGTTCCGCGCCCATATTCGCAGCTTCGGAAGACATCTTGCTTAACTTATGTATAATTACCTGACCCATGTAACGCTCGCTAGTCAAACGCTCAAGAGCCTCCTTAGCTATCTCTAGGGGATCCCCACCAACCTCCGCCCGGGAGTAATTAGCTCTGTCTTCACCTTGGCAGCTTTATCTTGTTTGAGCCGTTGGCTGTATTCAGTGGTGAAAGACCTAATGCTATTTAGATTCTCCCGCCACTTATTCCCAATGACTCCCCCAGTTAACGTCCGCTGCACTACGTTAATTAGCTGGCGCCGAAAATTCTGCCTGTCCAGTAAGGACTGATCGAACTTTCAGTAACCAGCCATTCTAGGCCTAAAGTCTAACGTTACACTGGCACAAGTTTGTTCCATGTAGCGTAACCAGTGGAACGTAGGACATTCTAAGAAATCTGTCGGCTTCTCTCACTAACATTCTATCCGGGTAATTAGATACCTTGGTAGATGGCCAACTAAGAGTCCACGTCCACATTCTTCCACTCCGATGATCGGCCAGGTATCTATCAACGAGACCAAAATCTTCAGTCAGATTGACCAGGCTACAATCACTTCTCCACCCGCTAGCGCCCCTCCCTCTATCCCACTTGGGGTTCCAGATGGCATTCCAGTCCCCCACTAGGATTAGCTGTGTTGAATCAACCAAGAAGGGCTCCAACAGCCGAAAAAAAAAAGACACGTTCCTCCCTATCATTGGGCGCATAAACCGCAATCCAATATCGGCCATGATCAACCGGCCCTCGGCACGGATATGAACAACGTCCACCCTCACGTCCAGGGTACGCTTGACCAGCAAAGAAACACCTCTGGCTTGCTCGTTCCCATATGCTGAATAGACGACAAAGTCGTTAGACAGCACACAAGAATCGACGTCGCAAATAAAATGATTCTCTTGGATCGTGGCCACATCTACGCCGAACGACAAGAGGTCACGAAGCAGGCGGGCTGCCTTACTCCGATCCCTCGGTCCCTTTGCCTTCAAACTGGCTCTCTTGATAGACGTCTTTTAAATCTGAAAAGATAGAAAAAGAGAATTACTCTAATCACATACGGGATAGAACTCTCTGGGTGCAGGGACTCCGACGTATTGTCCAAGAGATCCAGTTCCAACATCAGACGTAATACGTCCGTCAAAGACAATGTCGCTGGCGTACGTTAGTTTTACGACCCTATATAAGCAGGGATGGAGTAAAACTGAGAACCTCCCTGAACAATTCTTTACCATTTTTTTTTTTGAGTTCCGGAGCATCGCTCCGGAACATAACAATGTCTTTATATAATTTACTAGATGCATTATTGTGGTCCCATACCCTAAGGTTAGCCCCAGTGTTCCGAACCAGGATTAGCACACTGGGAGCATTCAAGAAATTAGCCGGGTTCTTCGTAGATGTTTCATCTACTGAAGTTAATTTCAATAACGGCTTTAACGAACGCCTTTGCGCCGTCCAATCCTTGGTGATATCTTTCTTATCAATCACCATCAGTGCTTCCCCTTGGGAAAGGGACTTCTTTTTGCTTGGATGAGTGGGTGTGGGTGAAAAGGTAGGGGTGGGGGGTTTAAGAGGGGTCAGTCGAAAGGACGGAGACTGGGAGTTTTTTTTTTTCTCGGCATAAGTGTCTTTTTCTCTCTCCGGAGACACTGGTAATGATGAAGCCTTCATCTTTTTCAAGCTCCTGCTTTTTCTAGGGGTTTGCATATCCACCTCCATCGTCATCAAATCTTCCTGAGCTGATTGCTGTTTTTCCGGGGATTTCTTGTATTTCCCCTGTGGGCCATCCTGCTTAGGAGGGGACTTTTGTGGCGGAGGTGACTTTTGTCACGAAGAAAACTTCTCTTCTGGTGTCGGAGTTTTCCCATGTGGTGTCGGAGTTCTTGCTTTTTCTCCTTTCCTGCCAGTCTTTTGCCACTCTCCTTCATGGTCGTTGAGGATTCCTTGGGCTCCGTCGTCGCCTGCTGAAGAATGTTCCGAGGCCCCTCAGACCCAGCAAAATGGTTTCCTGCCATCAACTACTACGAATATGGGTCGTCCTCTGCAGGTAAGGATATTTGGTATTGCTCCGAACTCCTTGCGTTACCTGCAGAGTGACATCTCCCAAACCTGATTTTGACATGACTGGTGTCACCTCTGCCACTTTTCCGAACTGGGCGAAGAACGCTCCTACATGGTCCGTGGAAATATCAATGGGCACCACATGTAACGTTACACGAGTTTTTCGGGTACCCATGTATCAGCGTCGTCCCGGCTAGCTCTTTTGCCTCTTCAGCAGGATGTTCCACATTGCATGGCTACGCTGTGAAACCATTTTAGCTTTTATTTGTAGGGCCTTGATGGCTTCCTCCACTATCTCCTTGCTGACTCCCACAAACTTGTGGGTTTTCGGGTCTTTTGTAAGTGGGGAGATGACCCTTGGCTCAATACTCTTCAAACTATCATGAACGTAAAGGAGTTCCGCTCCCGATATGTATTGCGCAAATCTTTCTCTTGTTCTCTAGTAATCTCCACTCCACGCCGAGGTGGAACGAACCAGTGATCCCGGCCTATTCTCAGGAAGTGGCACTTTGTCACCCACGGTGCTTGGGACATGCCATTCTCCTTCTTTGAGCTCCAAACCGATGTGGAAGGAACCGGACTCTCAGGCCTTGTCGGGGCCTCCACCATTGTTCTCCTGTCTACGGAGGCTCACCCATTAGTATTTCTCACGCCGTGAAATACCCGAACGAACAAAAACTCTCAAAGAAACACGGCCGAACATTTCCCAACAGTATCGAATACAAATCGGCCCTACAAATCGAATTACAAACCAGAGTTGTTGTGACGGGGCAACTCCCCTGCTCAGTGACCAAGAGAACCAGACTGATGCGACCTGGTGACTACTAGACACAAGGTATTTATTCAGGTTGAGTTAGTCCATTACTATGTTAATGGGTAGGTCCGCCACAACACAAGGAAAGCAAATTATAAAATAAAGTCTCGTAATCAAAGAAAAATAAATTCCTTCGCTAAATATAAAAACAAGATTAGCAACTAGGTCTCACCCTTTTACTGTGAAACGCAAATTTTACACCAACTTTTCTCGCACTTCCCGCCTGTGGAATTCCCTTCCGCATACTTGCTTTCCCGACAGCTACAATCTTCAAAAATTCAAATGTAAAATTAAGTCACCTCCTGTCTCTTTAACTTACATCCTCTCTCTCTATCATGATTTTTTTCTCCGTCCACCCCACTCGTCAGTATTCTCTTCCTTCTCATACTCTCTTCCTGACACCCTCTGTAGCCTGTCACTCTTTCTCATAACATTCCTATGTAACCCCCTGCACAACAGTGGCAATAAAATGCCTTGCTTGGGGCCACAAGATTATATAAAAAAATCTGACGTGGTAAATAAACAGGCGGCACAAGGCCATTTAAAGTGGAAAATCCGAGCTTCTCAGCTCGGTCAAAATGTTCCTCTCAGTATAATTAAGCATTAAAAAGAATACTATAAAATTCTACTTTTTTGGCATTAAATAATCTAGTGGTTGATATGCTGTTAAATAAAACTCAAGCTCAATTGTTTTAGTCGTATTGACAAAATTGAGAACACACCAGAGTATAACAATAGTTTTTAAACTCTTTTTTGGAGAGTTAGATCCTATATTGAATGCTTTAGTTGTCACGAGGTGACTATATGAGAATATAAAAATTCAATGCTTCATTCTAGTGGCATCTGCCGTAAATATCTCGCCTCTAGTACAAAGATATAGTAATACTTAATAAGAAAAAGACTAACGGAAGAGCTGAAATAACAAAGAAAAAATATACCAAAACTATCACTCTAATACAAACCATTCCGGAAAATAGTAATAGTAAAAACTGTTAAATAAAATAATAGTAAATAGTAATAGTAAAAAAAACTATTAAATAAAAACTTAAGAGACATACCACCCAAAAGAACAGAACCAGTCAAACAAAAACCAGAAATTCACAGCATTTGATTTGCGAGTTAAAACCCAGAATCAGCCACAACCTTGAAACATAATCACATATTAAGCTAAAACCCGCAAATCTACCGTGGAATACAGGTGAACATAAAAGAACATCTAATTACGGACCTGTCACCGGCGGTTATTTGCTTTCAGGTAACATTCCTAAAAGAAAAAAAGTTTGTTTTCCTCCAAGCAAGGCAATACCTCCTGGTACGCAGAGGTTTACAATGAGAGAAGGGAGACAGGAAGGAAATCAGTACAGGGTAATAGAGGTGGGAGGCACGGAATTAGCGGGCAATTTTACGATTCATATACACTTCTGGAGATTGTAGCTATCAGGGAAGCAAGGAAAGGGATTCCACAGGCAAGAAGAGAAACAGCTGATAAATTAAAATTAGCGGTGACATTTGTCTATGAGTAAAAACGGTGGGACCTCGCCCTCAATCTAGTTGCACGGGTAAACTCACGAGGAAGAGGCATCATGGAATAGAGTAGAGTCCGTGAAAATACGTGGGGAGGCCACATTCCAGCGGTGAGAGTGGCTGAAGGTGAGCAGGACCAATGACATGTCAGACCCCCCCTTTGAATTTTGTCAGACCCCGAGATGAACTGCAAGAGCACTTGAGCAGATGTTTAAGGCGTAATCTTTTTTGTGGAATTCCTTTTAAGTAGAGGTTCCCCTTTGTGGTTCGAGTATTCTTCCTCGTTGGTGTTATGACCGAAGGACCATAGAAAGATAACACGGACTCGGATATAAGCTTTAAATAGCATATTTCCGGAAAACGTAGGACAAAGGTAGAGGTGGACTAGTGTTTCTCTCGCAGCGTTCTGAATCATTCATTCACTCACTCTGTGGCTACTTTTCAATTACTCTTCACTCAGATTTGGTAGCTAGTCCGTTTGCAGGTAGGTTCCCACAATAATATTGCAACAGTATTCAATGCATGGACGAATGGTAGACTTACAAAAGGATAAGGGATTCTGACGAGAAAAATTTCCTGGCTCAATACAGCAACCAAAATTTCTTAGCGGTGAATGTAGCTATCGATTCAATGTATTAATTACTAGCAGTATAGCCCGGTATTGCTCGGGTGTAATGAAAGCTTTGAAGCTAATCCATAGTCCTGGAGCCCAGACTCTTTGGACGTTGGCACGAAAAACTAAA
Organism: Ascarosepion bandense; assembly: GCA_037127315.1. Classification (NCBI taxonomy): domain Eukaryota; kingdom Metazoa; phylum Mollusca; class Cephalopoda; order Sepiida; family Sepiidae; genus Ascarosepion; species Ascarosepion bandense. The sequence continues at coordinate 3,333,456 of JBBBDQ010000851.1, forward strand.
AAGCAATAGTTGTTTCTAGTTAAAGCGAAACCGTAGACTGAAAGAAAAATGAATGGATACAGGGGCCCGATAATATTTTTCGGACACTTTTTAGTATTCGACTTTCCGAGTACCATAGAGTGGCGAAATTCTTTCAATAGAATAGCATAAACATATAAAGACAATACCTGTAATAAAAATGGAAGAAAATCGATTAGGCAAGGAAAAATATTTATTTTTCATCATTTTTTACAAAACACACGCGACATTATTTTTCGGACATCGTTTAAAAACTGTTAATAGTCTGTAATATCACCTTTCTTCTCAATAACTTTTATCAATCTCTCTTCATAATGATCAAACATATGCACAATAACATCTCTACGTGTTTCTATTAGTTGTTTTTTGGCATCTAGTATCCGTTCCCATAGTTGAGCCTCTTTCGTTATTTCAGGTCCATCATAGACAAGTTGCGCAAGCATTTCCCAAACATTTTCTATTAAATTTAGATCTGGGCTTTTTGCAGGCCATTCCAAAGTAGTCATATTCACTTTAGCCATCCCTTCTTTCATGAGTTTTGACACATGGATGCTGCAATTGTCTTGCTGTAGAACGAAATCATTCCCTATCTCTCTTCTTATCTTTGGTAGAGCTTTCTCGTCCAGCAACTGTTTGTAGCTTTCGCTGTTCTGTTGTCCTTTCAGCCACTCCAACCATATATTTCCATTAGCAAAGATCATACCCCAAACCATAACTCCTCCTCCTCCCATCTGTCGTTTGTTCAGTACAGCAGGCTCACCCCTTCTCGACCAAGTACACCATCCCTCGGGCCCATCAAACTTGCAACGCTTCTCATCAGTAAATATAACCTTCTTAAAGTCAACATGCTTTGTTAACCACCTTTTAGCACACTCCAGTCTTGCTCCTTTGTGTTTCTTTGTTAGTGTAATTTTTTTCTTAGCCTTTGCATACTTCAAACCAATCCTATGCAGCGTTCTTTGTACTGTTCGGACGTTTACATCCAATTCACATTTCTCCTTCACTTTTCTTGTAACTTTTTCTCCAGATGTCAAAAGCCGTATCACAGTCCTCTTCATTCTCCTTTCAGTCCTCTTGCCAATTGATCTTTTCCGTCCTCTCTTCTTTTTCCGCTCGGAGTTTGTCTTCAACATGTATTCGACCGTTGATTTCGACAGATTCAAATCCATGGCGATCCTTCTGATGCTGAGGCCATCATCCCGCTTCTTCCGTGCCAAACAAACGACTTCTTTTGAATGCATTTTACCTCATTAAACTTAATTGTTTTGCCAGTAAAATAGAACAGATAATTGATTTTAATGATGACAGCTAAGCGTACAAGCAGAAAATTTGCATACAGCAAAATATACATGAACTTAGTTCTTAATAAAATAGGATTTTTTTGTCATGGCCGAAAAATAGTGTCGCGCAAGTTTTCGCAAAAATCACAAAAAACTAAAATTATCAAAGCCAAACTAAAAAAAAATGATTACACTAGTATTGGATTTTCACTCCTCAACTACATACTTACAATCTCAAAAGTTTTTGGCACTAGTAACCACCTTGAAGTACTTTTTTCAGTGTCCGAAAAATATCGTCGGGCCCCTGTATAAGTCAAATTTTGATTTCCTGGTATCGATATCAAATTTTCTGCACTATTGTAAGAACTGCCACCTTGAAACTTTTGAATATCGTTTCTTATGTCTTTGTCTATGAGTGTATCAAATTTGACTAAAATCTGACCAGTTCTTCTATAACCCGATCTTTTCGATTATTGACTTTCGATATTTATCGGGGGGTACATCGACACAAAACCTAGCTAAGAACACTTGCAGACGCTTATAGTACAACTGTGTAATTTTTCAAGAAAATTGGTTCAGTCGTTTTGGAGTCTATCGGCAACAGACACACACACACAGTTCCATTTATAAATAAGTTTAGATACTTGAGATTGGCTGCGAAAGTTGGGACCGAGAACGCGAAGTATATTGTTTTCGGGGAGATTAATGATAGGTAGGTAAGCTTCTTTATGGCAGTTAAAGTAGAGCAGACCAGCAATACAAGTACACACATAGCACTCATTTTTAAGCGTCGGGTGGTACATCATTTTAGTTAGAAATGATGAACCACGAATTAAATTTTTAAAGTATTTATAGGCGATTCTTCTTAAAGTGACTTTACATAGACCAATAAACATACACTCAGTATATATCCCACCGAAAGTAGCCGAAATTCATGAAATAAGACTACCCACTGCATTCTCTATGATTCTAGGGGAATTCGATTGTAAAAAAATATTGTCAGTATTAAATAACCCTTTGAGTTTGCTAAGCCGCAAGCGAACCCTTCACAAGAATCATGAAATATCTTCCAATTGTTGAAAATAACTGCGCCATAAAACCGGTTGCCAAAGGAAGTGAGGAATAATTCTGAATATTTTCTGCTTTCACGTCACGTCCGTTGTAACTCGCTCAAGTTTTAATGAAGATTAGTTAGGCCATTTGAAGTTGCCACACACTCCAACTGATGGTCAAACGGCAATTACCGTTTTCCGATTACTTCGCTTGCGGTAGGATTCGCCCCTTGGGTGTCTTCATAGAACCAACACGTGTTTAATTTATCAGATGATTGTCCCTGGTTGCCAAAGTTGGCATTTAGATGAAAATACTTGGAAGAAAATGTTAAGATAACCACATTTAAAACGTAGCTGGTAAGGAATAATTATCTTTCTGAATAGTAGTTGTGGTGAGCCATGATTGTCCTTAACTCGAAAGGTCATACCACATAAAACACCCCAGATTTCAAAATTCTCTTCATGAATTTCAATGTGAATTTTAGGTTAAAAAATGAGGTAAACTACGTTTGAAAAAAAATCAAATAAAGATTAAATTCACAAGGAAACTGACAGTTTCAAAATTTCAAGATGTCATGATTTGAAACTTGTGATTTGACTCCTAATAGACAAAGCTTCTAAAATGTAAATATTAAAATAATTGTTCAAAAATATTGAACTTTTTGGAAGAAATTTTACCGACATTTAAAATAAAACAGGTGGAATTATTTGCGTTCCTCGTAATTTTCACTCTTAAATGTTTTCACGAAATTTTCCTAAGGCTCCTGAGATGACAACTTATTGGTTTTAATTATTTCATCCACAGCAAGGCCTCATATTAAATGGTTTTGAGAAGGTTAACCACATTAATTGCTATTGTACCTAAGTCCAGCCTGACCGCGGAGTGGTATCAACTGTTAGGGTCCCATCTATGGATAAACAGTTAACTTCCAGACTGGGGCTAATACACTGAAAATATTTTTACAGTAAAAATATTACCAACTATATATTTTTGAAGGAAAAACACAAACACAAACACACACACACACACACACACACACACACAAGCGTTACAGATGAATCGCGACAAAAACATTTTACAAAAATACTCCAATGAAACCTGATTTACGAACTGATTTTTTACAAAGAATACATATTCTATTCATACGAATCTATTGTACAAATAGTGAGTACTTTCTTCACCTGTGGGAAATTTTCCGGATTTTCAACATTCCTCGTTTTGTTCTTGGGATTTCAGATGTAAGTTGATTGTATATGAAATCTTCTACATTTTTGCCTGTGTAGCTTGGTGTGCCGTGACAGATTTATTTATTTATTTTTTTTTTTTTTAGAATACTGAATGTAACTATCAATTTGCTGTAGGTGGCGATGAGATCCTGGTGGTTTAGTCTCGGCGGTCAGGGTAAGGTACTATTTTGGCCCTTACCTAGACTAGACGGGCGGTCGGAGAGGCCCGATCTGATAAATCTGCTGGACAGGTCAAGAATTAATGCCTATAACGAAACCAATGTATTCAACAATGTATTCATGTTGTGTCGACAATCTTCGTCGCCACTGTTGTGTCGTGAGTAAGAATAAATAACTCAACAACAGGAATAGGTTAATTGTTGTATTCCGTGAAAATAGTATTTACAAAGGTTATTAGTATCCAATACAAGAATAAAGGTTAATCGTCTCAACCGTCGTAAGACGTAGTATGAGCAATGGGTACTTCCGGGTCGTCACCGGAAGTCTACGACTGACTTGTCGATCGGCTGCTCGGCACACTCTATTCTGTAAAAAAACTTACAGAATTGTGGCACAAGGCCTAAAAGGGGGAAGAGGTTGGTACTCACTGAACTATCTTATACCTAGCTAAATGCTATGACGACCCATTCACTCATTACAATTTGCACAATCGCCACAAGAACCCATCCATCAACTCTCACTCCTTCATACACCACAGTGCCAGAAACTTACAGGGGGCACCTAAAAAGTGAGGGAATTAAACCATGACAATAAAAATGTATCTATATACAATATAAAATAAATGTACAAGATAATACATGTACAATATTATAAAATATTTAATGAAAAATGATGGGAGGGGAATGAACCCAAAAATAAACTAAAAAATACAACAAATTTTTAACTAAAATAATAATCAATGTTAGTAAGAACCGTCCATCCCAGAAAAAAAGTATGTGGGCGCTGTATTCCGCCCAATGGCGAAATCAAGAAGCACACTCACTAAGGGAGTGGGGAGGGGGGTAAAAAAAATTAATGGAATGGGACAATAAAAGGCTGAACCAGACGAGATAAAAGAAGGCCAAAACAAACTGGGGAGGTTGGGAAACTCGAATTGGATCATAACTAAAGAGGAAGCCGGGTACAGGCTAGGAACACATTCATTCACTTTAACTAGGTACACAAAAGAGAGCTACCTTAACCAGGGGAGGGTTCCAGAGGAATCCACCCCGATGTAACCAGCAGATCTAAAAGAGAAAATCAAGATTAGCCCCGTTCAAGCGAACCAGGCTCGCCACATTTACCCACCTTTTGCTGAAGTCTGTCGAAGTCAAACGTTTCCAATCAGTTCTAATCTTTATTTTGAGCTGATGCTCAAAATAACAGATCAGATCCTGATGTGAAAGACGCTGACCTCGCAAGATTTCCTCCATTCGCGTCGTCCAAATCACCATTCGAGCCGTGGCTAGCAGCGACAGAAACACCATACGCTTCATCCCAGAGAACGGGGGCGACACATTATCACGTGCGAATGCACGATCAATGAGCACAAGCTCCCGCGGCGCGATACCAGCAGTCAACTCGCCGACCCGGTCCCATAGAGGGCGAACCCGCGAACAATGGTAGAAGGCGTGCGAAGCCGTTTCTTCCAAGCCAAGGTTGCAGCGTTCACAATCTGGCAAATCCGCCAGGCCCCATATGAAGGCCTTGTCATTGAGAGGCAAGCGATTCCGAGCTAATCGCCAGGTGAGCGAAAACTCAGAGTTGTTGAGATAATCACTACCTGGCGCCCAAGACTAGAACGAGCGAAACTCGTCCTCCGACAAGCGCAGCACATCACGTAATGAATCATTTGCGACGCCCTCCACTAACCCACGATAGAAGACTCTCCTAGGCTGTGAAAGGTCACTGGACCGTGGAATGGCCCGCAGGGCCGCCAGACATTCTTGGCCAAAATCTTTAACTCTGTGTTTAGCAGAGTTATGGGCCGGTAACCCTCTAGCTCCCTTCCCACCTCCTTGCCTTTTCTCAACAGCGTGATCACACCCCTGGTGAACCGGTTGGGGATGGACTCCTGCCGGAACCAGTTGTTGAACACGACAGTCAAAATCGGGACAAAGATGTGCGACAGCCTCAAGTACATTTCATAGGGCAAACCATCGAGACCCGGCGATTTGCCTCTGCCGACCTTCTTCAGCGCCGCGTAGGCTTCGCCCTCCGTAATCTCTCCCTCGCAGCTAGCTGCATCAGCCGGCAAAAGCCGGGGGAAGTCAGCCAAATAGCTGCGAAACTCCTCATCACGGAGACCAGGCTCCTTAGTAAACAGGATCTCGAAATGCCGCCGAAACGCCTCGCACATGTCGTCAGTCGACCGCAGAGTGTGTCCCTCCGGGTTGCGAACCTCTCGAATGTACCGGTCGCCTCCGCGGCGAATTTCTTCCTTGCGCAGTTCTGCGCCCATGTTCACTGCTTCGGAATACATCTTGCTTAAATGATGTCTAACTACCTGGCCCATGTAACGATCGCTATTCGACCGTTCCACGGCCTCCTTAGCTATGGCTATCTCTAGGGGATCCCCACCAGCCACCGCCCGGGAGTAATTAGCTCTAAGTGTCATCACCTTGTCAGCCTTATCTAGTTTGAGCCGTTTGCTGAACTGGGTGGTGAAAGACCTAATACTATCCTTAAGGTTCTCCCACCACTTATTCCCGATGACTCCCCCATTTAACGCCCGCTGCACTAAGTTAATTAGCTGGCGCCGGAAGTCCCGCCTGTCCAGTAAGGACACGTTGAACTTCCAGTAACCAGCCATTCTAACCCTATTTTCTAAATTTACCCGGGCACAAACGAGTTTGTGGTCCGAGTAACCTAGCCAGTGGAACGTGGGACAATCTAAGAAATCTAGCTCGGCTTCACGAACTAACATTCTATCAAGGTAGCTAGCCACCTTGGTAGAAGGCCAACTATTAGTCCACGTCCACATTCTCCCGCCCTTGTGATCGGCCCGGTATCTATCGACTAGACCGAAGTCCTCGATGAGATCGACCAAGCTACGATCACGTGCCTTCCCTCTAGCTCCCCACCCTCTATCCAACTTGGGATCCAGGATGGCATTCCAGTCCCCCACTAAGACGAGTCGCTTGGAATCCACCAGGAAGGGCTCCAACCGCCGAAAAAACGAGACGCGCTCCTCCTGGTCGTTGGGCGCATAAACCGCAACCAGTCGAAACGCATTGCTTTTCACTGCAATATCGGCCACGATCAGCCGGCCCTCGGCACCGACATGGACAAGATCCACCTTCGCGTCCAGGGTACGCTTGACCAGCAAAGAAACTCCTCTGGCCAGCCGGTTCCCATATACTGAATAGACGACAAAGTCTTCAGACAGCATACAGGCATCGACCTTGTAAACAAAGTGAGTCTCTTGGATCGACGCCGAAGGACAAGAGGTTCCGAAGCAGGCGGGCAGCCTTACTCCGATCCCGAAGGCCCTTCACGTTCATACTGGCTAACTTAATTGACATCGTTTAGACCTGTAAAGAGAAAGCAGAAAATTACTTCTGGTCACATACGGAGCGAAAATCAATGGGAGTAGGGACCCCGACGGATTGTCCAAGGTTTCCTGTACCGATATCGGACGTAATTCGTCCGTCTTGGACAATGCCGCCAACGTCCGTGGGAAACGTTAGCTTTACAGCCCTGTATAATGATGGGTGGAGGATGACGGAGACTCTCCCAGCACAAAAATGGGAAAGCCTTTGTAAGTATTTTGTGCCCGTTTGTGCCATTTGTATTTTAGGGAAAGCCTCAACGCCCCCTGCACAAATTCCCAGGCTTTTGTTTTACTACCCCCGGTATTTCGTATTAACGTAAGTACCCCGGGGGCGCCTGGGAAATTGGCAGGGTCCTCGATGGTCTTTCCATCTATACTTTTTAGTTTGAAAAGAGGCCTTAGGAGGGCCTTCTTCTGAGAAGAAAGGTCCCTCTCTAAGGCCTGTCTGTCTATTTTGCACACATCTGCGTTGCAAAAAACGTTCTTTTTATTTTTTCCCTTTTTCGGGGAGGATTTGTCTGGGTTCGGGGAGGGATGTTTAATTTTAAGGGGTGAAGTTCGAGTTTTTGATTGGGGAGAGGGTGTAGGAGGTGTGGGGGAAGGAGAAGTTATTCTTCTGACAGGGGAGGTGGACTTACTCCTCCCATCAAGAGAAACAGTTCTGGTGGGTGATGTAGGGGCGGATTGGGTTCTAGTAATTTCCCTGAACCTCTACCGCGTTCTGGAACGTCCTTTTTCCCTTTTTTTTTTTTTTTTGGGACACCTCCTCCTGTCCTCTCTTCAATGATGAGGAACAGGGGGGAGGCATTTCCTCCTCCATTACTTGTTGCTGTTGTTGCTGCTGCTGCTGCTCTCTTGGTTGACGTTGTTGTTGTTGCTGCTGCTGTTGTTGTTGGTGCTGCTTTGCCTCCTTACGCGGCTTCTTTTTTTCCGGACATGGGGTCTTGTCATGTTCCGGAGGAGGGGAAGCAACTTTCTTCCCCCTCCTAACCACCTCCGTCCATTCACCGCTCTTTGGCTGGGATATCTTCTCCGGGGAACCTGTTGTTTTTGAGACCGGCGGTGTTTCTGGTGTCACCTGCTTTTCTTCTGGTTTTCTTCCCGGACACATTTTGAATGTGTGTCCGGCCAGACCACACGCCCAGCAGTGCGGCCTCCTCCCTTCCACCACAACAAAAAGTTTCCTGCCACGGCACAGCAAAATATCGGGGACATCCACGCCGAAGGACAAGAGGTCCCGAAGCAGGCGGGCAGCCTTACTCCGATCCCTGTAAAGAGAAAGCGGAAAATTACTTCTGGTCACATACGGAGCGAAAATCAATGGGAGTAGGGACCCCGACGGATTGTCCAAGGTTTCCTGTATGAATATCGGACGTAATTCGTCCGTCTTGGACAATGCCGCCAACGTCCTGTATAATGATGGGTGGAGGATGACGGGGACCCTCCCGGCACAAAAATGGGAAAGCCTTTGTAGGTATTTAGTGCCCGTTTGGCACATTTGTATTTTCGGGAAAGCCTCAACGGCCCCCTGCACAAATTCCCAGGCTTTTGCTCTACTACCCCCGGTATTTCGTATTAACGTAAGTACACCGGGAGCCTCTCGGAAATTGGCAGGGTCCACGATGGACTTTCCTTCTATGTTTTTTAGTTTGAATAATGGCCTTAGGAGGGCCTTCTTCTGAGAAGAAAGGTCCCTCTCTAAGGCCTGTCTGTCTACTTTACAGATATCTTTTGATGTGAAAATGTTCTTTCTTTGTTTTTCCTCTTTCGGGGGGGATTTATCTGGATTCGGGGAGGGTTTCGGGGAGGAAGGTTCTGATTGGGAGGAGGGTGTGGGTGGTGTGGGGGAAGGAGAAGGTATATGTCTCACTGGGGAGGCAGACTGACTCCTCCCCTCGACATGAACAGTTCTACTCGGAGATGTAGGGGCAGATTGGGTCTTTGGAACAACCGTGACTCTTTCCGCTCTTCCTCGTTCTATGAAGTCTTTCTTCCCCTTCTTTTGGGACACCACCTCCTCCTCCTCCCGTCCTCTCTTTAAAGATGAGGAACGTGGAGGAGGCATTTCCTGCTCCATTTCTTGTTGTTGTTCCTCATGTTGTATTTGTTCTTTTTGTTGTTCATTTTTCCGTTGTTGTTGCTGCTGCTTTGCCTCTTTGCGAGGCTTCTTCTTTTCGGGGGATTGTGATTGCGGAGGAGGGGAAGCAACTTTTTTACCCCTCCTAACCACCTCCGTCCATTCCCCTCTTTTCGGTTCGGATTTTTGGTCCGGGGAACCTGTTGTTTTTGACACCGGCGGTGTTTCCGGTGTCACCGGCGCCGATGCCACTTGCCCCTCGGTATCTTGTTTTTGGAGGGGCACATTTTGGACACATGGCCTGCCATCCCGCACAGCCAACAATTCGGCTTTCGCCCCTCCACCGCCACAAAAAGTTTCCGGCCACCACAAATCAAAACATCTGGCATCCGTAAAAAACTCGGCCTGTCTACGACTATGTATGCCACCACATCCTCCGTTGGTACGCCTGCCTTGCTTTTAACACGGGCCACCTCCTCCACTGCTCCGAACTGGGCAAAGTAAGCGCCAAGGTGGTCCTCAGAGATTCCTAGCGGCACGCCGTGAATGATAACTCGGGTCCGCCTGGTTCCCATGTACTCAGTTTGGAGCCTAATTCATTGGCCGTTAGTGTTGTTCCGGCCAATTCTTTGGCCTCGTCTTCTGTGCTAAGAAGTACGTCCCACATTGCACGAGACCGTCGGGCCAGCACTTTTGGGACGATTTTCAGGCATTTCAATGCCTCCTCCATGTTTTCCCTGCTGACGCCCACAAACTTACGCGTTTTTGGGTCCGACGTCAGCAGGGAGATCGTTTTTACAGCAATTACATTTACAACTTCCGGAATAATTAGTAATTCATTTCCAACAATGTATTCTTTAAATTTTTCCTGCATTTGTTGGTAATAATTCCAGTCTTTTTTAGCAGGTACATTGTTCCATGCCGTCGGTGGAGAAGTTACCGTCGGCATACCCGCCGATGAAGTAGACGGTTGAGGAGACAAAGCCATGATTAGACTTGCCCCCCCCCCCTCACAGAGCACAACAAAAATTTAAAACAGTACACACAGACGAACGACGAAGACAATAATAAACTGTATACAAAACGACGTACTCACAAGAAACAAGGCTTCCACGGAGGAAAAATTCCAAAAAAGCAACCTTTCGCACAAAAAGAACGAAAAAGAGCTGCTCGGCAGACTGTATTTATTTTGTATAAAAATAAAAAATTATGGCACAAGGCCTAAAAGGGGAGGGGGAGAGGTTGGTTCTCACTTAACTATCCTATACCTAGCTAAACACTATCACGACCCATTCACTCATTACAATTTGGACAATCACCACAAGAACCCATCCATCAACTCTCACTCCTTCATGCACCACAATACCAGAAACTTACAAGGGGCACCTAAAAACTGGGGAAATTAACCCATGACAATAAAAATGTATTTATATACAATATAATATATACAATCATATGTACAATATAATATAAAATATTTAATGAAAAATGAAATGATGGGAGGGGAATGAACCCAAAAATCAACTGAAAATACAACAAATTTTTAAACTAAAATAATAATCAATGTTAGTAAGAACCGACCATCCCAGAAAATAAGAGTGGCCGCTGTATTCCGCCCAACAGCGAAATCAAGAAGCACACTCACTAAGGGAGTGGGGAGGGGGGTAAAAAATTAGCGGAATGGGACAAAAAAGGCTGAACCAGCCGAGATAAAAGGAGACCAAAACAAACTGGGGAGGTTGGGAATCTCGACATGGATCATAACAAAAGAGAAAGCCGGGTACAGGCTAGGAACACATTCATTCACTTTAACTAGGTACACAAGAGAGAACTAGCTTAACCAGGGGAGGGTTCCACAGGAATCCACCCCGATGTAACCAGCAGATCTAAAAGAGAAAATCAAGATTAGCCCCGTTCAAGCGAACCAGGCTCGCCACATTTACCCACCTTTTGCTGAAGTCTGTCGAAGTCAAACGTTTCCAATCAGTTCTAATCTTTATTTTGAGCTGATGCTCGAAATAACAGATCAGATCCTGATGTGAAAGACGTTGACCTCGCAAGATTTCCGACCATTCGCGTCGTCCAAATCACCATTCGAGCCGTGGCTAGCAGCGACAGAAACACCATACGCTTCATCCCAGAGAACAGGCGAATGCACGATCAATGAGCACAAGCTCTCGCAGCGCGATACGAGCAGTCAACTCGCCGACCCGGTCCCATAGAGGGCGAACGCGCGAACAATGGTAGAAGGCGTGCGAAGCCGTTTCTTCCAAGCCAAGGTTGCAGCGTTCACAATCTGGCAAATCCGCCAGGCCCCATATGAAGGCCTTGTCATTGAGAGGCAAGCGATTCCGAGCTAATCGCCAGGTGAGCGAAAACTCAGAGTTGTTGAGATAATCACTACCTGGCGCCCAAGACTAGAACGAGCGAAACTCGTCCTCAGACAAGCGCAGCACATCACGTAATGAATCATTTGCGACGCCCTCCACTAACCCACGATAGAAGACTCTCCTAGGCCGTGAAAGGTCACTGGACCGTGGAATGGCCCGCAGGGCCGCCAGACATTCGAGGAGAAAACTCGATCGCTCTCGAGGCTTACGGCACCGCCTCGAGATGGGGGGAATGATAGTAAGGCTAGGGAACATGTCCCTCACTATCCCCCTAAGCAATGAGTCTTCGGAAATCGCTCGCCTGAGAAAAACCAACTTTGACGCAACCTTATGGCCCATCAGGTAAGGCCAATCCCAGACCCCCATGACACGGACGTTGGTAAGACACGTTTGTCGACATAGTGTTTGCGTCCTCTCCATAAAATGGAGAATAGCAAACGCTCGATCGCCTTCCTATGTTGTTTACAAAGTGGAAGTACTGACAACTGGTAAAGGATAATGGGAAAGACGTATGTAGCACACGCCTCAGCCATACCCTTTAAGGACAAATTCCTTCGGCGCCAAGTCTTGGCCGACGCGCCTACCTTTGACCGGGCCGTCCGTCCAGTCGAAGGGCCCCGGGAGGGTCAGACCCTTCCAGGCGCCTAACCGCAAGCCGGACGACTTGTTGCGGTTAATCTTGGCCCCTGTCACCTGTTCGTACCGTTCAAGCGCCTTCTGTACCACCTCGATGTCCCTGCGGGAGGACACGAAAGTAGTGACGTCATCGGCGTACGCGGAAACCCTGGCTCGAGCACCACCAGGGACAGCGATTCCACGTAGGGCCGGACTGCACGCCCTGTCCCTTAGCCAGCGAAGGAGGGGCTCCAACGCCAAAGCATAAAGTAGGGGCGACAGTGGACAACCCTGTCGGACCGACAAGCTGCTCGGCAGACACTCCTACGTAGATGCCACCATTACTTTACATAGTAATGGAATAGCCCATTATAACCGAACAGGCGCGGGCGTCCCAACAATTCAACATTAGGGAAATGTACCCAAATAAACTGATGGATAAATAGCAACTCAGTCTAATGTATAGGCGTTAGAAGACGCTGACTGAAGTTCAATCGGCTTGTGGAGATATTTAAGCTTGGGCATTCGTCTTGTGCACTGCGTTTGGGTAGTACAACAAATATGGCGACAGCTGCTTGGGTGTCTCACGAGTGCGAATGTACTGGTCTGTGTAGTCCTGACCTGTCAAGAGGACTGAGTATCCCGCTTGACGCTAGGCTCCGAGGTGGGTTGGAAGCAGAGGCAATGAAATTGAAATCATATAAATTATGAAATAGAATAATAAAACAAACACACTCACACAGACACACAAAACAAGCGAAAAAGAAATAAGCTTGGACTTTCCAAGATTAATTTTGTACTTTTGTCTATAGGAGAAACCCCATTGTCACGATTGTACACTTTATTGATGGAAAAAATAATATCCAGACAAATTAATCTGAAATCAGTAAGAAACATGAGACGGCAATTTAATGGAGGCTGAAACATGAAAATGAAGACCTTCCACAACGTGAATATTAACATTTCTCTCCAACAAGACGGAATACATCAAAGGGATTTATTAGAAGTAGAGAGCTCTCTCTAGCCATACCAGAAGAAATCTCACCTGCCTTTGGTAGAAACGGTAAAAAAATCCTAACGTTCTAAAATAAAAATAGGCTATGTTGAACCAGTTGAGTTATATATTCTATCTCCTCTGAGGTATTTTAGATGTCAGAAATTTGGAAGCCAGAAATAGCTGTAGGATCCGACCTACTTGCTCTAATCATGAGTGATAGGATGAGATTAGATGTGCAAACTGCAGGGAGAATCATCCAGCTTACTCACGTATTTGTGTGTCGTGGAAGTTAAACCCCTCTCTTCCTATCTCAAGTAGAAACCATTATATTGAGTCAATAGCTAAATCCACTGCTAGGAAGGTTGGGTCACTGTATCGGGCCAGGATGCTTTTCCGCCTGAATCTATCTTGCACATATACAAATCAACCATCCGTCCGTGCATGGAATATTGCTGTCATATATGGTCAGGCGCCCCGCTATTCATCTCAGTGTTCTTGACAGGCTCCAAAGGAGAATCACTAATGTGATAGGTACCGACTTGGCGGCTCGACTCCAGCCGCTTTTTCACCGACGGGATGTGGCTTCCCTCTGTCTGTTCTACACCGAGGAACTTAAGTCACTGGTGCTCCTACCAAAGGAATTTACTCGTGCAACCAGGCTGGCAAATGGGCCTCACCCATTCACTGTTAGATCAACCAAAATGCAGACGACAGTTATACTCCATCAGCTTCTTTTCTCGCACTTCCCGCCTGAGGAACTTTCTTCTATACTTTTGCTTTCCTGAGGGCTACAACCTCCAGGAATTTAAAAGCAATGTCAGCACCTATCTCTTAACCACTTGACTCTAGTTCTTTCTACATCACCCTGTATAACTTTTTCATTCTCTCTACCTTTGTAACGGTCATTACACCTGTATTCCCATCCATCTCTTGCTCCTTTTTCTGACCCCCCTTGTAACTGGTTCGTGTTTCTCTTTACTCTCCTCCTATCTAATCTTTTACTCTCATGTAACTCCTTGCGCATCAGTCGCGTTACCGCCTTGCAAGGTGTGAGACGACTAAAAAAAATTCCTATTAAGAGGCAAAAAGGGGCAAGTTTAAATAATTCCAGTCTTCCTGAAAACCTTGATTTATCTTTATGCAATTCCTCTAAATTTATGGACCTCTCCTGGAAGATACTGATAGACACATGTGGTAGCGATCATTAACCGATTTGCCTGCAAAATGACGAAAATTACCAATGTTAGAAATTAAGACAGGGCGAACTGGGAGGAGTTTCAGGAGCTGAGGTCTGGGGGGACTAACTCAATTTGTAGAGGTCTTGGTCTGTTGCAAGGAAATCCATCCTAAGGGATAACATTGGGAAAGGAGATATTTGTGGACCTTGGTTTGGTCCTGGGTATGACCGTAAACTGCATTCGGCAGCAAGGTCTCTGATTGTGAGGAGCATGGAACCACCTCTTAATTGCTGCTGTTCCCAGGTCTACCCTGACCGGAGTGGTAGCACCTGCTAAGGTCCCAGCTATGGGTAAATAGTTGAGCCCAAAACTGGGGTCAAAATGCTAAAAAAAGTATTCAACAAAACTTTTGTGAAAAAAAACCGTTACCAGCAAAACGTTTTTGAAAAAAAATATATAAACAAATAAACTAAATGAAAAAAATCAAAACGATTTTCAGCATTAAATGATCTAATGAAGGTTGATATGCTGGTTAAATAAATCAACCACTCAGCCCTCATCATCAAACCAAGGTTGGTTATCAGGCTCAGAAGGGTTAACAAGGGTTCCACAACGAATGACTTGCAGGAAATTAAGCAGCTTTTGGGTTCAAAAGGGGAAACGAAAAACAAAATGAACTTGGATCCGATTATGCTGGGAGCTATGGCCGTTTATTTGCAGTGGAGGAGTTGAATGAATGTTTGATGGGGCCTATGGTGTAGCTGTGGGGCCGGGTGATGTTTATCAGTTCCTCGGTCGGCTGCCGAACGGGTCATTGAGGCTGCTACTGGAACTGCTTAATAAATGTGTAAAAGTGTGGCCACTTTCTGGATTAGTGGAGGCGGTCTTTTGTCATACCTGTCCCGAGGTCTGAGAGGGATGATTCTGAACATTGAGTTTGCGGGCCGGTAGGTTTGATCAATTGGCTGTGTGGAACTTTGAAAGATGATCTGCGTACTGTTTTAGTACTTGGGTCGAAGCGGCCTAGTCAGCAATTGCTAATGGGCATCTGGAGAGGAAGGAGGTACCATGAATCACTTAGTGCGGCTAGGGACTCTTCTTGGTAAACGTTTCTTTGGAACGTTTCTTTGGAACGAGCACCTCACGGCAGGTGCGTATGTTTGTTGCATGCGTCAGATCTGCTGTTGCTGAATTCTTTTTTTTATTCATGTGTGATTCGTAATATATATCGGATATTATACAGAATTACAACAGGTTGCGTTACAATCCCATTAAATTCTGCTGTGTTACTGTCCTGACTTTTCCATCTGCACAAAAATATTCTTTGCTATAATAAATGATCCTATTTCTCTAATTCTTCGGAAGGAACATCTCACGGCAGTCTTTTTCGATTTAGAAAAAGCGTACGATACCCACATGAGATCGGAATATTAAAAGATTTGCATGACTTGAGCACAAGAGGCAGACTGACAGAATTCATAGAGAAAAAGCGTACGATACCACATGAGATCGGAATATTAAAAGATTTGCATGACTTGAGCACAAGAGGCAGACTGACAGAATTCATAGAGAAAAAGCGTACGATACCACATGAGATCGGAATATTAAAAGATTTGCATGACTTGAGCACAAGAGGCAGACTGACAGAATTCATAGAGAAAAAGCGTACGATACCACATGAGATCGGAATATTAAAAGATTTGCATGACTTGAGCACAAGAGGCAGACTGACAGAATTCATAGAGAAAAAGCGTACGATACCACATGAGATCGGAATATTAAAAGATTTGCATGACTTGGGCCGACAAAAGGCAGACTGACAGAATTCATAGAGAAAAAGCGTACGATACCCACATGAGATCGGAATATTAAAAGATTTGCATGACTTGGGCCGACAAGGCAGACTGACAGAATTCATAGAGAAAAAGCGTACGATACCCACATGAGATCGGAATATTAAAAGATTTGCATGACTTAGGGCCACAAGGCAGACTGACAGAATTCATAGAGAAAAAGCGTACGATACCACATGAGATCGGAATATTAAAAGATTTGCATGACTTGAGCACAAGAGGCAGACTGACAGAATTCATAGAGAAAAAGCGTACGATACCACATGAGATCGGAATATTAAAAGATTTGCATGACTTGAGCACAAGAGGCAGACTGACAGAATTCATAGAGAAAAAGCGTACGATACCACATGAGATCGGAATATTAAAAGATTTGCATGACTTGAGCACAAGAGGCAGACTGACAGAATTCATAGAGAAAAAGCGTACGATACCACATGAGATCGGAATATTAAAAGATTTGCATGACTTGAGCACAAGAGGCAGACTGACAGAATTCATAGAGAAAAAGCGTACGATACCACATGAGATCGGAATATTAAAAGATTTGCATGACTTGAGCACAAGAGGCAGACTGACAGAATTCATAGAGAAAAAGCGTACGATACCACATGAGATCGGAATATTAAAAGATTTGCATGACTTGGGCCGACAAGGCAGACTGACAGAATTCATAGAGAAAAAGCGTACGATACCACATAGGAATTCAGCATATTGGGTGATTTGCATGACTTGAGCACAAGAGGCAGACTGACAGAATTCATAGAGAAAGCGTACGATACCACATGAGATCGGAATATTAAAAGATTTGCATGACTTGGGCCGACAAGGCAGACTGACAGAATTCATAGAGAAAAAGCGTACGATACCACATGAGATCGGAATATTAAAAGATTTGCATGACTTGAGCACAAGAGGCAGACTGACAGAATTCATAGAGAAAAAGTACGATACCACATGAGATCGGAATATTAAAAGATTTGCATGACTTGGGCTGGCGCAGACTGACAGAATTCATAGAGAAAAAGCGTACGATACCACATGAGATCGGAATATTAAAAGATTTGCATGACTTGACACAAGAGGCAGACTGACAGAATTCATAGAGAAAAAGCGTACGATACCACATGAGATCGGAATATTAAAAGATTTGCATGACTTGAGCACAAGAGGCAGACTGGATGAATTCATAGAGAAAAAGCGTACGATACCACATGAGATCGGAATATTAAGATTTGCATGACTTGGGCCGACAAGGCAGACTGACAGAATTCATAGAGAAAAAGCGTACGATACCATGTATGAGATCGGAATATTAAAAGATTTGTAACATCGAAGGACAAGGCAGACTGACAGAATTCATAGAGAAAAAGCGTACGATACCACATGAGATCGGGAATATTAAAAGATTTGGCGCACTTTGAGCACAAGAGGCAGACTGACAGAATTCATAGAGAAAAAGCGTACGATACCACATGAGATCGGAATATTAAAAGATTTGCATGACTTGGGTCAACAAGGCAGACTGACAGAATTCATAGAGAAAAAAGCGTACGATACCACATGAGATCGGAATATTAAAAGATTTGCATGACTTGGGCCGACAAGGCAGACTGACAGAATTCATAGAGAAAAAGCGTACGATACCACATGAGATCGGAATATTAAAAGATTTGAAGACTTACACAAGAGGCAGACTGACAGAATTCATAGAGAAAAAGCGTACGATACCACATGAGATCGGAATATTAAAAAGATTGGAAGGACTTGGGCCGACAAGGCAGACTGACAGAATTCATAGAGAAAAAGCGTACGATACCACATGAGATCGGAATATTAAAAGATTTGCATGACTTGGGCCGACAAGGCAGACTGACAGAATTCATAGAGAAAAAAGCGTACGATACCACATGAGATCGGAATATTAAAAGATTTGCATGACTTGAGCACAAGAGGCAGATCGACAGAATTCAGAGAAAAAGCGTACGATACCACATGAGATCGGAATATTAAAAGATTTGCATGACTTGGGCCGACAAGGCAGACCGACAGAATTCATAGAGAAAGCGTACGATACCATGAGATCGGAATATTAAAAGATTTGCATGACTTGGGCCGACAAGGTAGACTGACAGAATTCATAGAGAAAAAGCGTACGATACCACATGAGATCGGAATATTAAAAGATTTGCATGACTGAGCACAAGAGGCAGACTGACAGAATTCATAGAGAAAAAGCGTACGATACCACATGAGATCGGAATATTAAAAGATTTGTATGACTTTAAATGCATACAGACCGACAGAATTCATAGAGAAAAAGCAAAGGATACCGCTGAGATCGGAATATTAAAAGATTTGCATGACTTGGAGCACAAGAGGCAGACTGACAGAATTCATAGAGAAAAGCGTACGATACCACATGAGATCGGAATATTAAAAGATTTGCATGACTGGGCCGACAAGGCAGACTGACAGAATTCATAGAGAAAAAGGCACGATACCACATGAGATCGGAATATTAAAAGATTTGCATGACTTGAGCCGACACAGACCGACAGAATTGAGAGAAAAAGCGTACGATACCACATAGATCGGAATATTAAAAGATTTGCATGACTTGAGCCGACAAGGCAGACTGACAGAATTTACAGAGAAAGCGTACGATACCACATGAGATCGGAATACGTTAGATTGCATGACCTTGAGCCGACAAGGCAGACTGACAGAATTCATAGAGAAAAAGCGTACGATACCACATGAGATCGGAATATTAAAGATTTGCATGACTTTATTGACAAGGCAGACTGGACAGAATTCATAGAGAAAAAGCGTACGATACCATGAGATCGGAATACAAAGATTTGCAGACTAACACAAGGCAGACTGACAGAATTCATAGAGAAAAAGCGTACGATACCACATGAGATCGGAATATTAAAAGATTTGCATGACTTCGAGCCGACAAGGCAGACTTAATAATTCAGAGAAAAGCGTACGATACCACATGAGATCGGAATATTAAAAGATTTGGCCGACTGAGCCGACAAGGCAGACTGACAGAATTCATAGAGAAAAAGCGTACGATACCACATGAGATCGGAACACAAAAGATTTGCATGATTTGGGCCGACAAAGCACTGACAATCATAGAGAAAAGCGTACGATACCACATGAGATCGGAATATTAAAAGATCACAGACTTGGGCCGACAAGGCAGACTGAACAGAATTCATAGAGAAAAAGCGTACGATACCACATGAGATCGGAATATTAAAAGATTTGCATGACTTGTCATATGCAGACTGACAGAATTCATAGAGAAAAAGCTGCACGATACCATGAGATCGGAATATTAAAAGATTTGTACGATTGGAGCTGACAAGGCAGAACACAGAATTCATAGAGAAAAAGCGTACGATACCACATGAGATCGGAATATTAAAAGATTTGCATGACTTGGGCCGACAAGGCAGACTGACAGAATTCATAGAGAAAAAGCGTACGATACCACATGAGATCGGAATATTAAAAGATTTGCAAATAGACTTGAGCCGACAAGGCAGACTGACAGAATCTACAGAGAAAAGCGCATGACAACACATGAGATCGGAATATTAAAAGATTTGCATGACTTGGGCCTACAAGGCAGACTGACAGAATTCATAGAGAAAAAGCGTACGATACCACATGAGATCGGAATATTAAAAGATTTGGTACGACTTGGGCCGACAAGTAGACTGACAGAATTCATAGAGAAAAGCGTACGATACCACATGAGATCGGAATATTAAAAGATTTGCAGCGACTTGAGCCGACAAGGCAGACTGACAGAATTCATAGAGAAAAAGCGTACGATACCACATGAGATCGGAATATTAAAAGATTTGTACGACTTGAGCCGACAAGGCAGACTGACAGAATTCATAGAGAAAAAGCGTACGATACCACATGAGATCGGAATATTAAAAGATTTGCATGACTTGGGCTGACAAGGCAGACTGACAGAATTACAGAGAAAAAGGCACGATACCACATGAGATCGGAATATTAAAAGATTTGCATGACTTGGGCCGACAAGGCAGACTGACAGAATTCATAGAGAAAAAAGCGTATGTGATACCACATGAGATCGGAATATTAAAAGATTTGCATGACTTGAGCGACAAGGCAGACTGACAGAATTCATAGAGAAAGCGCACGATACCACATGAGATCGGAATATTAAAAGATTTTACATGGACGGAGCCGACAAGGCAGACTGACAGAATTCATAGAGGAAAAAATGATACCACATGAGATCGGAATATTAAAAAAGATTTACATGACTTGAGCCGACAAGGCAGACTGACAGAAATTCATAGAAAAAAGCGTACGATACCACATGAGATCGGAATATTAAAAGATTTGCATGACTTGAGCCGACAAGGCAGACTGACAGAATTCATAGAGAAAAAGCGTACGATACCACATGAGATCGGAATATTAAAAGATTTGCATGACTTGAGCCGGATGGGGCAGACCGACAGAATTCATAGAGAAAAAAGCGTACGATACCACATGAGATCAAATATTAAAAGATTGCATGACTTGAGCCGACAAGGCAGACTGACAGAATTCATAGAGAAAAAGCGTAACGATAATGGCGATCGGAATATTAAAATATTTGCATGACTTGGGCCGACAAGGCAGACTGACAGAATCACAGAGAAAAAGCGTACGATACCATGCATGAGATCGGAATATTAAAAGATTTGCATGACTTGAGCACAAGAGGCAGACTGACAGAATTCATAGAGAAAAAGCGTACGATACCACATGAGATCGGAATATTAAAAGATTTGCATGACTTGGGCCGACAAGGCAGACTGACAGAATTCATAGAGAAAAAGCGTACGATACCACATAGGAATTCAGCATATTAAAAGATTTGCATGACTTGGGCCGACAAGGCAGACTGACAGAATTCATAGAGAAAAAGCGTACGATACCACATGAGATCGGAATATTAAAAGATTTGCATGACTTGGGCCGACAAGGCAGACTGACAGAATTCATAGAGAAAAAGCGTACGATACCACATGAGATCGGAATATTAAAAGATTTGCATGACTTGGGCCGACAAGGCAGACTGACAGAATTCATAGAGAAAAAGCGTACGTACCACATAGGAATTCAGCATATTAAAAGATTTGCATGACTTGGGCCGACAAGGCAGACTGACAGAATTCATAGAGAAAAAGCGTACGATACCACATAGGAATTCAGCATATTAAAAGATTTGCATGACTTGGGCCGACAAGGCAGACTGACAGAATTCATAGAGAAAAAGCGTACGATACCACATAGGAATTCAGCATATTAAAAGATTTGCATGACTTGGGCCGACAAGGCAGACTGACAGAATTCATAGAGAAAAAGCGTACGATACCACATAGGAATTCAGCATATTAAAAGATTTGCATGACTTGGGCCGACAAGGCAGACTGACAGAATTCATAGAGAAAAAGCGTACGATACCACATAGGAATTCAGCATATTAAAAGATTTGCATGACTTGGGCCGACAAGGCAGACTGACAGAATTCATAGAGAAAAAGCGTACGATACCACATAGGAATTCAGCATATTAAAAGATTTGCATGACTTGGGCCGACAAGGCAGACTGACAGAATTCATAGAGAAAAAGCGTACGATACCACATAGGAATTCAGCATATTAAAAGATTTGCATGACTTGGGCCGACAAGGCAGACTGACAGAATTCATAGAGAAAAAGCGTACGATACCACATAGGAATTCAGCATATTAAAAGATTTGCATGACTTGGGCCGACAAGGCAGACTGACAGAATTCATAGAGAAAAAGCGTACGATACCACATGAGATCGGAATATTAAAAGATTTGCATGACTTGAGCACAAGAGGCAGACTGACAGAATTCATAGAGAAAAAGCGTACGATACCACATGAGATCGGAATATTAAAAGATTTGCATGACTTGGGCCGACAAGGCAGACTGACAGAATTCATAGAGAAAAAGCGTACGATACCACATAGGAATTCAGCATATTAAAAGATTTGCATGACTTGGGCCGACAAGGCAGACTGACAGAATTCATAGAGAAAAAGCGTACGATACCACATAGGAATTCAGCATATTAAAAGATTTGCATGACTTGGGCCGACAAGGCAGACTGACAGAATTCATAGAGAACTTTCTAAAAAGAAAAATCGCGACTTTCAAGTCCTAGTAGGAAGTACACTATCAGTGACGCTTTTTGTGTTAAAATCAATTCTGTTGAAATCTCTAAGCCCAGAATTTAGGTACTTGAAATGCAACTCCAACAACGCCTGAAATTGGCGACGAAATGTATTTTAAACAAAAACGAAATATATGCATTTCTGCAAGAAGCGTTCATAATGATCCATGCTTGAAATTAGATGAAGTACATATTCCAGGTGTGAAACAGTGTTATATATCGCCGTACGACGACAAAACAACAAACACGCATATATAAAAATATAAGGTTATATTTTTATTAATAACGACGGACCGTGTGGAATAGAGAACGGAAGGGTGAGAGGCACATGGGTTGACGGGAGTGTAGTTTTTGCCTGTGGTGTTTGTCTGCTTCCACTGGTCGTTCTCTGCTACTGGCGAATCCGTGTGTCGAGGTCTTTATATAGTCCTCTAGAACCGGGACTTTCCTTCCGGTTTTTTGCCTCGCCCACGCAACGCCCACGTAATTCTAAGAGACACCTGATCTGTTTGCCTCTGTAGCCATTTCCGTCGCTGTCGGAAATAAGGTCAAAACGACATCCGCTCCGGCCTCGACAGAATGTATTTCACAAACATCTGTCTTGTCGCTTCGCCGCCCCCTTCACCGACGGGAAACACCATCGCTTGCATCACTTCCTCGGGTGGGGCCAGATTGTTATATTACAACAGCACAAGTTTGTAGGTATTAATTTTGAAACAAAAAACACTTATCTCTCATTTGAAGTATTTGAAAACAAAATGTGGCAAAGTCCATTAACCTCTGCGTGTGCTGGCTTATACCAAAGGGGGAATAGTGACTAAAATACATAGATCACTTCTCCGTTTTCAGTTAGATTGTGATAGTTTTATACATATGGAGCAACCAGAAATTCATACTTACAACTTTTTAACACAACTTACCATGAAGTGCTTAAACGAGTGCTTGAGGCGTTTAGAATATCCCCGGCGTAGAGTTTATACACAGAAGTTGGTGAAACACCTCCACATCTACGGCGTATTAAACTGGCATTGCAGTATTATGAAAAAATCAAATCATGCCCAACTAATCCAGTTCATAGATCTACATTTGAACCAAATTATTGTGATCAATTCAAACATGCCAAAAATGTCCTACAACCATAGGGACTTAGGATGAAACCCATTGCTGAAGAACTAGGTACTACACTATCAAATATCCAAGAAACATCGATATACAGGATTTCACCATGGATGATTAAAAATTTCAACGTCATCCTTGAAATGCATAACTTTTCAAAGAAAAAGACTCACCCTGTTAAATTTTTGGACACATTCCAGAAAATACTGGAAAATTTCCACGACTACACAAAAATATATACAGATGGCTCAAAAAGTGGAGACAAAATAGGATGTGCAGCAGTCATTGAAAACCTTACCAAATTGACTGCATACCACGGAATTGTTTCTAGACATCATCATTGAGAGCAAACTAAAGAACTTCCTAATTATTTCAGACACACTTTCCGTCCGAAAAGCCTTGGAGGGGAACAAATTCAAAAACCCAATGATCATTAAATTACTACAGAAAATCAGCGCATTGAACAAAAAGAAAAGTTGCATTATGTTGGAGCCCTAAATAAAAAGAAATAAAAGTTAACTCTAAAGCAAACCTAGCAGCCAAATCAGCTTTGGACATGAATGTAGATACAGGAATAAAGATCCCATATACAGACTTAAGAAAGAAATAAACAAATAAATAGTTGGATTACTAGGATGATTATCCTCAAAATAAACTCCATTCTATCCAGCTCAAGTTCGGAATAAGCTATACATTCTTCAAGACGTCTCGAAAAGAGGAAGTTGTAATTTCTAGCTTGCGCATCGGTCATATGAGAATGAAAAATTTCTTTCTTTCTTATTTACAAATGAAATTCAACAAGTGTGCCCACATGTAAACAAGTACTATCAATTAAACATGTTTCGACAGTGATTATTTAGCAATAGATACATAGCTTGTGGCACAAGGCCGATTGGAGAGGAGAAAAAAAAGCTCAGGGTGGTCCACACTATCTTATACGTAGCTAATCCGATTCACGACCCAAACATATGTCACAATTTTACTCAATCACTGCAAGAACGTATCCATCAACATTCAGTCCTTCATGCACCAAAATGCCACAAATCATTCTGGGGTCCTAAAAACAACCCAAATGAACATAAAAAATTCACAATATACAATAAATACAAAAATATGCATAAAAATTTGACATGAAACGAGGGGGAGGGATATGAAAATTCCCCAAAACAATTTTTAAAAAAAATACAAACTAAAGAAATGATGTTAGCTGGACCCAACCCGCCCTCAAAACAAAGAGGCCGCTGTATTCTGCCCAAAGGACAAAATGAAAAAGCTGTCTTTCTTCAGGAAGCGGGGAGGAGAAAATAACATGGACAAAGGAAAATATAATACTGAAGCAGACGAGATCAAACTTCTCGAAAAATAAATTGGAACTGGGAATCTCGAACTGGCTCATTACAAAAGAGACAGTGCCGGGAACCACACTCACTCACGTTAACTAGGTACGCAAAAAGACTTACCTTAATCGGGGAGGATTTTAAAGGAATTCACCCGGATGAGATTAGTAGATCTAAAAGAGAAAAATCAAGGTTAGCCTCCCTCACGCGAATCAGACTCGCCACATTTATCCGCCTTTTGCTGAAATCTGTCGAGGTCAACTGTTTCCAATCAGTTCGAATCTTCATTTTGAGCTGGTGCTCAAAATATCGGAGCAGATCCTGATGTGAAAGACGGTCACCCCGCAAGACTTGCTCCAGTCGCGTCGTCCAGATCACCATTCGAGCCGTGGCCAGCAGAGACAGAACACCATTCGCTTCATTCCAGAAAACGGGGGCGACACATTGTTGCAGGCGTATGCAAGAACAATGAGCACGAGCGATACGAGCAGTCAACTCGCCGACATGATCCCACAGCGGGCGAACCCGCGAACAATAGTAGAAGACGTGCAAAAAAGTCTCCTTTAAACCAAGGTTGCAGCGTTCACAATATGGCAAATCCGCCAGTTCCATTATGAAACGCATGTCATTGAGAGACAACCGATTCCGAGCTAATCGCCAAGTTGCTGAGATAATCCAAACCTGGCGCCCAAGATTAATAAGAGCGATATTCATTCTCCAACATGCTGAGGGATTCGCGTAGTTCGATCCTTCAGGACGCCTGCCACTAATCCCCGATAGAAGTGGCTCTTAGGCTGAGAAAGGTCACCGCCTCAAGATCGGGTGAGTGATTGTAAGGCTAGGGAACATGTCCCTCACAATCCCCGTCTGCAATGAGTCTTCCAATAACGCACGTCTGAGAAAAACCACCCTTGAAGCGAGCTTGTGACTCGCCAAGTGCAGCATTTCAAGATCCCCATGACACGGACGTTGGTAACAGACACGTTTGTCGACGTGATGTTTGCGTCCTCTCCACAGAAGGGAGAATAGCAAACGCTCGATCGCCTTCTCACGCTCGTCAAAAACAGCCGGTAAAGGAATATGGTAAAGATGTATGTGGTACACACCTAAGCCAATTCCTTCAACGCCAAATCTCGACCGATGCGCCGACCTTTGCCTGTACTTCAAACCAATTCTTCTCCAACTGAAAGTCAGGTCCAAACAACACTCCAAGAATGCGGAGAGGACCGTCTTTCTAGTCAAACGGCCCCAAGAGGGTAGCACCCTTCCAGGCACCTAACGGAAGACTTGTCGCGGTTAATCGTGGCCCCTGTCACCTGTTCGTACCGTTCAAGCGCCTTCTGTACCACCTCAATATCACTCCGGGAGGACACGAAAGTGGTTACGTCATCGGCGTACGCGGAAACCCTGGCTCGAGCACCACCAGGGACAGCAATTCCACGTAGGACCGGACTTGCCATCCTGTCCCCTAGCTGGCGATGGAGGGGCTCCAACGCCAAAGCATAAAGTAAGAACGACAGTGGACAACCCTGTCGAACTGACCGAGACAGCGAAACAGCGCTCGACAGCTTCCAGTTCACCTATACCACAGGCTTGGAGGAGGGATACAGGAGACTAATCCAGCGGCAGAATCAGGTGCGAATCCGGCGACCTGCAGGACAGCAGCCAGGTAGCCATGGTCAAGCCTATCAAATGACTTGGACTGATCTAAATTGATCAGCGCAGCTTCATCGTCGTCTTTTACACCCTCTAGGAACGTGTGGGTCAAATGCAGGTTGCTCTGAATTGTTCGTTCCTTCACAGCACAAGTCTGATCAGGTTCCAACTGAGACTCGGCAACTAGCTGCAAACGATTCGTCAGGATTTGGGCCAAAATCTTGACCTGTAACCATCTAGTTCCCTCCCAACAGCGTAACCACACACCTGCTGAACCAGTTGGGGATGGACCCTGCAGGAACCAGTTGTTGAACACGACAGTCAAGATAGGGACAAAATGTACGACAGCATCTAGTACAAGTCACAGGGCAAACCATCCAAACCTGGTTACTTGCCACTGCTGACATTCTTCAAAGACGCGTAGACTTCGTCTTCCGTAATCTCTCCCTCGCAGCTAGCTGCTTAAGCCGGCGGAAGTCAGCCAAATAGTTGCGAAACTCCTCTTCACGAAGACCAATCTCCTTGGTAAACCGGCGTTCAAAATGCCGCTGAAACGCTTCGCACATGTCGTCAGTCGACCGATGGATATGCCCCTTCGGTCTCGTACCTCTCGAATGTAGCGATCACCGCCTCGGCGAATTTCGTCCTTGCGCAGTTCCGCGCCCATATTCGCAGCTTCGGAAAGACATCTTGCTTAACTTATGTATAATTACCTAACCCATGTAACGCTCGCTAGTCAAACGCTCAAGGGCCTTCTTAGCTATCTCTAGGGGATCCCCACCAATCTCCGCCCGGGAGTAATTAGCTCTAAGTGTCTTCACCTTGGCAGCTTATCTAGTTTGGGGCGTTGGCTGTATTTAGCGGTGAAAGACCTAATGCTATTCCTAAGATTCTCTTACCACTTATTCCCAATAACTCCCCCAGTTAACACCCGCTGCACTACGTTAATTAGCTGGCGCCGAAAGTCCCGCTTGTCCAGTAAGGACTGATTGAACTTCCAGTAAACAGCCATTCTAGGCCTAAAGTCTAACGCTACACGGGCACAAGTTTATGGCCCGTGTAGCGTAACCAGTGGAACGTAGGATATTCTAAGAAATATGTTGACTTCTTTCACTAACATTCTATCCATTTAACTAGATACCCGGGTAGACGGCTAACTAAGAGTCCACGTCCACATTCTCCCACTCGGATGATCGACCCGGTATCTATCGACGAGACCAAAATCGTCAATCAGATCGACCAGGCTACGATCACCACTCCTCATGCTAGCGCCCCACCCGCTATTCTACTTGGGGTTCAGGATGGCATTCCTGTCCCTCACTAGGATTAGTTGTGTTGAATCAACTAGGAAGGGCTCCAACAGCCGAAAAATCGAGACACGCTCCTCTCGAACATTGGGCACATAAACCGCAATCAGACGACACGGGTTGCTTTTCACTGCAGTATTGACCACGATCAACCTCCACCCTCGACTCTAGGGTACGCTTGACCAGCAAAGAAACACCTCTGGATTGCCAGTTCCCATATGCTGGATAAACGACAAGTCATTAGCCAGCATATAAGAATCAATGTCGCAAACAAAGTGAGTCTCATGGATCGCGGCCACATTCACGCCGAAAGACAAGAGGTCACGAAGCAGGCGGGTGCCTTACCCCGATCCCTCAGTCCCCTCGCATTCAAACTGGCTATCTTGATAGACCTCTTTTAAATCTGAAAAGATAAATCACAAACCGGGATGAAATCTTTTGGAGTCAGGATCCCGACGGATTATCCTAAGGAACCCGTCGTCCAGGACAATACCGCCAACGTCCGTAGGGTGCGTTAGTTTTACGACCCTATATAAACAAGGATTGAGTAAAACCCTCCCTGCACACAATTTGAACATTTTAATTTCCGGAGTACCACTCCGGAACATAGTGATATTTGGAAACAGTTTTCTACTGCACTGATATGGTCCCACACCCTTAAGTTGCCCCCGTACATCTGACAAGAGTAAGTACCCCTGGGGCCTTCGAGAAATTTGTCGGATCATCGTTAGATTTGATATCTACCTGCATAAGGTTGAGTTGCGGCTTTAAAGTGCATGTCTTTGCGCTATCCATTGTTGAATAACGTCCTTCTTCGCCACTTTCATTAACGCTTCCCCCTGAGGAAGAGATTTCTTTTACTTCGACTGGGTGAGGGTTGTAATGAAAGAGGTGGGAGGGGGCGGATGATTCACTTGGTGTAGTAGGGGTTAAAGGGGTCAGTTTATGGACTGGGAACGTTTCTGGGGGGAAGCTGGAAGGCTCCTTGCTTTCTCCGCATACGATTCTTTATGTCTCACTAGAGACACTGGGACTGAGAAAGCCTTCGAAATACCTTCTTTCTCCTTAATGCAACTCTTCCTCAGGGCTTTTGGGTTTTCTTTATCCCCCTCCTCTTTATCCCCCTCCTCTTTAAGGATGAGGCTCTTGGGGATGCCATCTTCACTTCCATTATTTCTTTCTGGTCTTCCTGTGCCGGACGCTGCTTCTCTGGGGATTTCTTGGCTTTACCCAGTGAGACATCCTGCTTCGGAGATGATTTCGGTGGCGGAGGCGATTTCTGCGGTGAAGAGGCATTTTCTTGGGGGTGGGTGGGTTGGGGGTTTTAGTTTTTGCGCCCATTTTCCCGACATTCTTCCATTCGCCCTCCTCGGGCTTAGGGGTCTCTTTTTCCTCTGCTTTCTCAGTCACTGGAACCT
Organism: Ascarosepion bandense; assembly: GCA_037127315.1. Taxonomy (NCBI): domain Eukaryota; kingdom Metazoa; phylum Mollusca; class Cephalopoda; order Sepiida; family Sepiidae; genus Ascarosepion; species Ascarosepion bandense. The sequence continues at coordinate 3,362,790 of JBBBDQ010000851.1, forward strand.
GGGATGTTACCTGCGTAGACTGTGTAGCCTGGGCCTTTGGAGCCGGGTTCTTTGTGGGACACACCTTCGCTACGTGGTTCGAGGCTTCGCAGACCGAGTAAAAAGGTCTTCTTCCCTCCACTACAAAGAATATCAACCTGTCTCTGCAGGTGACGATGTTGGGGATTTTGCTGAACTCCTTTCTTGAGACCGTCACCTGCAGAGTGATGTTTCCGGTTGCGAATCCCGCCTTGGAAATGACTGAAGATACTTCCGACATCTTGCCGAACCGGGCAAAGAACGCTCCGACATGGTCCGTAGTAATGTCCATTGGCACCCCGTGTAAAGTTACACGCGTTTCCCGGGTGCCCATGTACTCCGTTTGTAATCGGAGCGTCTTTGTCGTCAAGGTAGCCCCCGCCAGCCCCTTGGTTTCTTCTACTGTACCAAGCAGGATGTCCCACATCGCATGGCTCCGTCTTAGCTCTAATGTGGAGGGACTTGACGGTTTCCTCCACTAACTCCCTGCTGACTCCTACAAACATGTGGGTCTTGAGATCCTTCGTCAGCAGGGAGATGATCCTAGGCTCAATATCCTTCAAACTCTCTGGGACTGAAAGGAATTCATTGCCAGAGATGAACTTCGCATACTTCTCCTTAGCTTCCTCGTAATACGCCTCGTCCTTCTTTTTCACATTCCCTCCGCTCCACGCCTAAGTGGAGGGAATTGGCGAAACCGGCCTTTTTGAGGCACTTTCCTGTGTTTTGCTGTTCAAGGGGAGCGGCGATTCATCCCTTTCGCTGTGCGGGACTTACCACTCCCCTTCCTTAGCACTCTATGCCGATGTGGAAGGAACTCGGGGCCACCTCCATTGACCTTCTGCCGACGAAGGCCCACGACCCGTCGAACCTACACCGACAATATGAACGCACACACCAACAGTTGCGGAAAAGTTCAACTGCGCAACTATACGGAACACAGTCACTAGTAGAGTCAAGGCAACGACTGAAGTCTACTGCTCAGTGACTCCAAATATGTTTTGACAGTGTTCAGAAGTAACTGCCTCGATAACAATTTTATAATACTGATAGCATATTTGATCTGTTACATACCTTATCTAAAAATGGTCAGCCTCTACAAAATGTTACCAGCAATACATTTTGAAAATAAATATTACCAGAAAAAACGTTTCTGTGAGAGACCCCCCCCCACCAAAAAAAAAAAAGGAATAACTTTTTTGAATAAAAAAACAAATATTACCAGCAATGCGTCTGACACTCGTTAAAAAGCTCTCTTTACTGAAATGTGTAAATAAAATGATCTCAAACTCGATTTACAAGCCGATTTCTTAAAAAGAATATTCTATTCCGGCGAACCTACTGTTAAATTTTTGTTGGCATCAAATAACTCATTAAAGTTGATATACCATAAAAAAATTTACATTCTAAAAAATAATTTATAGTATTAAATAAAATATACTTCTGAGATGAGGTACTATTTACACTATTTAAATTGTTCGGACTATTGTTCTCATGTTTACGACATTTCGGTCGTTGAACCCTCTAGCCGTCTTCAGATGCTAGGATTTGTAAACATGGCAATAAAGATAAGAACAATAGTCCAAACAATCAATATTAGATTTCTGGGATGTAGAATCATTATTTACTTTTTCTTACATGCGGATTCGTCCTCATGTTTGTTATCACAACATTCCAGTCATAATTAATTTCTTCTTAGCCAAGATGTAGTTTATACTGCAACTAGGCTATGTGGGTTTTGAAGAAACACAAGACATATCTGAAAAATGGATCATATAACACCACCCCACTAACAGATAGGTGTACTTAGAAAACGATTATATATAAAAGTTATTTTCATTAATGTCTATATCTTCAGATGACGCTTCTGTAAAAAAGACGGAAAGTCGTGATTTAGATTCTGCCTCGGTCAAATCAATAGTTTTCTTTAAATAGACGTTATCTCAATGGTAGTTACTTTTACTCCGTGTTTATATATATATATATTTTTTTCACCGAGTTGTTGCCTTTCGAGGGAAACATTAAATTTATGTATTACAGCTGTGGCATGAACATTTCTCTTTACTTCGTAAATTATTTACGACTTTTAATTTACAACACCGGGAATGTGCCCACATTTTCACTTATGACGGACGCAAACACATAAACATCTTTTGTTAACCTTATGTTTTTTTTAAATTTTTTTAAGAAAAAATATTTATACCTATAGTTTAAGCCATCGCACGTAACTACACCCACTTATTTTGTATGGTATTCACTAGTATTGTACAATTCAACCTCATATACATTTATTGTACAAAAGCTCAAGGGATATAATTATGAAGAAAAAAATTCCTGCAGGTACACCTACCTAGTTTTCAGTGATTTTCTTAATTAGTTCACTTAAGTGCCATACGTGATACACGCTTTGGGCGATCATGTCTCGAAAGAGACATGACTGACTGGGCAGAAGATTATTCCGCAGTAGGTTGCCATTGCTTTCTGCTGTAGACTGGTTGCCAGCTAAGGCTATAGAACCCAATCTGTCCTATTATTTAACCTATAGCTGGAGCAGAGAGACTGATTAATACATTTTTTGCTCGGAAGTGTATGCAAGAAATTCAACTGGAATTCGAACTCGGCTCCCGATTTGCCGTTCCGAGTCGATATCCTCTACACCACGACGCACATCCGTTTAAATAGTTCATTGTTCTCAAAATGTACTATCAATATCCGTGAAACCTTCTCTTCAGTTTACATTATTTAGATATAGTTTTAAAAGTTAAACGCCCCTAAATTAGTTTTAAAGATTTTAACTTCTTGAAACTATTTATTTTTGATAGTTTAGGTTTGCATAGGACAAAGCTTTTATTCAGTTTTTACATTGTTTTGATTTCGTAGCAACTTGCACTTTTGTGCGCACGTTAAGGGACACGTTTTGTCATATTTTGTCATCCTAGCTGCCAGATCTGTGATGCTATGTCGTTCTACCTCTGCTTTTCGTTGGTTCATTAATCTTTCGGTTGCTTGCATTTTTTGCTAATGTACAAAATAGAAAGAAACACAAAAGAGTGCTTCTTCTCATTGGATTTACCATCCGGCAGCAAGGCCTCTGACTGCGAGGTTGCGAGGAGAATGGAACCACCTCTTAATTGCTGTTGTTCTCAGGTCCACCCTGACCCGGAGTGGTAGAACCTGTTAGGGTCCCAGCTATGGGCAAATAGTTAACCCCCCCAAACTAGGGTAAAAACACCATGAAACTATAAAAATACACTTTTATAGAAATATATACTTAAAAATAGACTTTTATAGAAAAATATTTTTGAAAGAAAAATATTGCCAATAATACATTTTTGAAGAAAAGATTATTATAACATATTTTTTCATAAAATCTAAATATATTAGCCTTCGCATTATAACCGAACATTAAAATATACGTTAAACCCCCACATTTTCGGCATTAAACAACTCACAAACTTGATATACCGTTAAACAAACTCAAGCTCACTGGATTTACTTTAAAAAATTATTCTCCGAGGCGTCATTCTCTAAAAAAATAGAAATTCTATTAGGATTTGATACTAGTATGTACAATCTTAACAAAAGTTACACAATGCACACTCTCTTTATGGCAGTAGTAAAAGAAAGTCTGAAATAAAGACTGTTAATTGTAAATAGACAGAATCTACGGTCGCTTGCAAGAGTAACAACACTAATGTTTCTGTAGTTACTTAATGTTTATATATCTAAGTCGTATCTCTGGACGTTTACTGCCTGTAAAGTGTTAGCAGACAGTAGATAATGTGATATCAAAATCCAAAGGCCGATTAAAAGAGCAAAATAAGCCTTCCAAAAACGATGCAAACTTTCGTTAGAAAAAGTGAATTCTGGGTTATCTTTTCACAGATAAAAACTACTCTTGAAGCAAAAAGATATTTTATAAAGTTTAAAATAACATAGCCAAAACATTTGAGCAAAGAAAATTTTAAGGAAAATGTAAGGAAAAAATAAACCTTTGTACATGTAATCCGAAAGAAAGGTCAAATTTGTGGCACATAATAAAAAGGGCTCGGAAAATTTGACACGCTCAGAACTCTGTGAAGGCAAAAGGAGCAGAGAGAGAAATCACCAGATACCTACCTATAGACCTTCATCTTTATGCAAGTTGTACCTGGAAGCCCAAGATTACATAATGTTATATTCCCCCTTTAAATTATTAACACAATAGTCATTCGGAAAAGTGTAGGTATTATACAAATGTTTCGTCTTTAAATGACCCACAAACCTATAAGTCAGAAAACCAATCAATCTATCCTATTTCGCGGACTCTCATCCTTTTCTCGGCATTCGTCGGTTGTATCGTGTTTCGGTCGCATTAAACTATTTCTTAATATGGAAAAAGTTCTAACATTTATTGCTCAAACGAAGACTCGATATTTCAATTTGACTCGGCGCCCTGTTGACTGGGTCTTCAGAATAAACCGAACGCACCTCTGCAAAGGAATAAGACATCTCAAGGAAACCACCTGTTTCCTATGGGTAGCAACCAGTGATGTCGGGATAGGATCCTGGTGATTAAGGTTTCGGCGGTCAGAATTAGATACTTCCGATTCCCAACACATCACTGTGGTAAGTAACTGGAATAAACAGGAGGTCAAAAAGACTCGACCGAATCAATCAGTTGGTTAGGTCAAGCCCTAACACCTATAAAGATACCAAATTGAATATTTAAGGAAGTTGGTAGATGTATAGACGTTAGAAATCTCTGGCTGAGAGTCAATCCGCTCGTGGAGACATTTAGGATTGGACATGGCTGCTTTGCACAGAAAGTTGGGGTAGTACAACAAATGTGATGGATACTCCGGTTCTCTCATGAATGCTAGTATACTGGTCTGTGTATCTATGATCTATCAAGGCGATTGTGTTTTCTCATTGACAGGTTCGAAAGGTGGGCTCCGAGGTGATTGGGGAGTTCAGGCAGTGAAATTTAAATCACGTAAATTAGGAATCAGAATAATAAAAAAAAAACAAAAAACAAGCGATACCTTTCAGACACAGATTTCGAAAAAGACTGTGACTGAATTCCAAAGATCTGTTGTGGTTAAGCCTTGGGAGGGAGGCACTCCTTTATCGAAATTGTCCACTTTCTAGATTGTAAAGATATTATTCAGTCGGTTTCATCCAAAATCAGTATGAAAGATGAGACAGCAATTTAATGGAGTTTGAAAGAAGATAACAGAGGACGTTTTAATGAAAATGAAGACCTTCCACAACGTGAGTATTAAAACTTTACTCAAACAAGACAGAATATGTCGAAGGGAGTTATTAGAAGTATAGAGGGCTGTCTGGCCACACCAGAAGAAATTTCATCTGTTTTGGATAACCAGGGAGTCTCGGATTATTGAAGGATCACGATTAGAAGAAACAGTAAAAAAATTTTAAAATTAAAATCAAGTGGCTATAGTGTTGAGCCAGTGAAGCTATATATCCTGGCTTCTCTGAAATGTTTTAGATGTCAAAAATTTAAACATCACAGAGATAAGTGTAGGAGCCACCCTATATGCGCAAAATGGGGTTACCAAGTTAGATTAGATGTGCCAATTGCTAAGATAACCATCCAGCTTAATCACGAACTTGTAAGTACAGGGAAAGAGATCGTGAAAGTAAAATATAGAAAGAATACGTCTTTATCAGAATCAAAAGATAGTTGAAGGGTACATGAGGGCTCCTTCCTCGGCAAGAATGTTGGAAAGGATAAGGCCAAATGATTCTAATCTCACTGACAAGTATAAGGACCTTATTGAGAGACTTGTACACTTGGGTCCTGGGCATGACGGTAAACTGCATCTAGCAGCAAGGCCTCTGATTGTGTGGTTGTGAGGAGCATGAAATCACCTCCTAATTGCTGTTGTTCCGAGGGACATCCTGACCCGGATTGGTAGCACCTCTTAGGGTCCCAGCTTTGGGCAAATAATTAACCCCCAAACTGGGAGGAAAACACTATGAAAGTATAAGAAACACATACAGAAATATAGAAAAATATACATTTTTGAAAGAAAAATATTACCAACAATACATTTTTGAAGAAAAATTATTACCATAACACATTTTTTGAAAAAAAAAATTATTTTCAGCAAAACATTTTTGAATACAAAAACTAGAAGACAATAAAACGAATAAAAACAAAGATTTTCAGAAAAATCTGACTAAATCAATCTTCTCACTATAACTGAATATTAAAAGATACCTTAAAACTCCACTTGTTTGGCATTAAATAGCCCACAGAGGTTGATATGCCGTTAAACAAAACTCAAACTGAAATGTACACTTTGGGCCGAATGATTGGTCCAATTAAACAAACGAAAGATTTGTATTACAAAGAATTTAGACAAAATGAACCTGAAAAAGGAAACTGGGAATAAACGAATAACTTCCTCCCAGACGCAGATTTCTCCTCCCAGACATGTTTGCCCATCTGCAGAACAAATATCACGTATCACGTATCACGTAAACATCTACTGAAGTCCTTAAACAGTAGAATGAGTGCATCAACTAAGTAAATAGAAACAACTAAGCAAAATTGAAAGTGTTGATTAAAAATCACCTTGGAAATTTAGATGAGATGAAATAAGATAAAACACACAGACGGCTGAAGCTGCTAAATTAAAACTAATCAAAACCAAATAAGCCGTAAATAAGAAAGTACACGCATGTATGAAATATTTCAATGGAACTGCCGCGGATTGAAGCCAAACATTAACGATCTGCTTGTGATAACAGACCTGACTTCAGCAGTTATCTACTATCAGGAAGCCTTCCTTAAGAAGAATGACGATATAAATATAAGACATTACAAGAAATAAAATTACATAAGACACTAGTCTTCCGGAGCCACGTGGTGCATCCATCTTAGTCCGAAATGATGTTCCACATAGGCAGATAAACTTGAGAACTAATTTACAAGCAGAAGCTGTAAAATTGACGCTGCATAGACTAATCAAAATCTGCTCACTGTACATTCCACCGAATAAAGAAATAAATGAAAATGAATTGCAGGAAATTATAAAGCAACTCCACACTTTTATTTAACTGTCACAGCCCAAAGAATATTTATTCTATTCATATGAATCTATCTCAAAACTCAGGTCGGCATTAAATAACCCATTGGAAACTGATAAAGCCGTAAAATAAACCAAGCCAAACGAATTGCAGGGAATTATAAAGCAACTCTGTCCTCTCTTTGTTACCAGGGGATTTTAACTGTCAAAGCACCTTCATAAGCATATAAAGATACAAACTAAAAAGGAAAGAATATAGTCCGTTATAAATAACAATGTATAACAAATCATGAAAAAGTACCATGGATCACTTAGAGAGGCTGGATATCTTTGTTAGTGAAGCGTTTCTTCGGAAGGATATCTTTGTTAGTGAAGCGTTTCTTCGGAAGGATATCTTTGTTAGTGAAGCGTTTCTTCGGAAGGATATCTTTGTTAGTGAAGCGTTTCTTCGGAAGGAAAATCTCATGGCAGTCTTTCTCGTGACATGGGCCTAAAAGGCAGACTGTCAGGATTCATAGGGAACTTTCTAAAAAAATCAATTTCAAGTCAGCAAAGATTCAGTAAAGATTCTTGATTACTCTTAAATATTTCCCGATTATATCAAGGCTTCCGAGCATCTACATCAATTCTTTGTGGCGTATTTTCTCAAAGGCCTTCGCATAATCAATAAAGCACAGGTTTAAGTCCTTCTTCATTTGTATTGCCCTTTCGGAGAGAATCCTAATCATAAATATGACATTCCTTGTTCCAGTGTCTCTGGCTTGATACTGCTTCACGCTCAGGATTCGGAAGATCAGTTTTGTTATATGACAATCAGTACAACATAAACGTATAACGATACGTTTTTGTAATGAAATTACCAGCAATACATTTTATAATCTAAAAACAATATATTAAAGAAAACTTGAATTTACTCACAAAGTATAAAATTATGTATAAAATTTGCAGTTGAAGGCATAAAATCCCGAACAAAATATTTATATTCCAGCATAAAATAACCTATAGATGTTGATATACCTCTAAACAAAACCAACCAACCTATGCAGATATCTGGTGACGTGCTAATTATATTAGACTAGCAGTATAGCCCGGCGTTGCTCGGGGTAATGAAAGCTTTAAAACTAATCCATGGTCCTGGAGCTCAGACTAAAGAGTATTTGTGTGAAGTTTGATGAGAATCAGATAAAAATTGGATTTGTATAAAGGACATACAGACAGATAAACAGACACACACACAAACATCTTGCCTTTTATATATATATATATATATATATATATATATATATTATCAATTTTCTGCACTATTGTAAGAACTGCAACCTTGAAACTTCTGAATATCATTTCTTATGTCTTTGAGTGTATCAAATTTGATTAAAATCGGACCATTCCTTCTATAACCCGATTTTTTCGATTTTCGATATTTATCGGGGGTACCTCGACACAAAACTTAGCTAAGAACACTCGCAGACGCTTATAGTACAACTGTGTAAATTTTCAAGAAAATAGGTTCAGCCTTTTCGGAGCCTATAGTTAACGGACACACACATACACAGACAAATTTCTATTTATGAATAAGTTTAGATGTTAGCTAAAGCACACGCACATACACACATCTTTATTTAAAATTTTAATTTATCGACATGTGATATTTGAATATTTAATTTTTACGTTTCGATTTACGCACCTTTGATTTCTTCTCCCTGCATTTTATAATTTTTTAAATTTTTATCTTAAATTTAAATTTAAACTTTTTATCTACATGTAACCTTAGTCAGTCAGTCAGTCAGTTTTTGGGCGATCATGTCTCGAAAGAGACATAACTGACTGAGCAAGAAATTATCCTGCAGTAGGTTGCCATTACTTTCTGCGGTAGACTGGATACCAGCCAAGGCTATAGAACCCAATATTTTCTATTATTTAACCCATAACTGGAGGGAAGAGACAGATTAATACCTTTCCCAAGGGTATTTGTGCGTAAGTGAATGCAAGGATTTCAACTGGAATTCGAACTTGGCTCCCCGACTTGTTGTTCCGAGCCGATATCCACGACATCTCACATGTAACCTTAAATATTCTACATATAACCTTAGAATATTTAAATGTTAAAGCTTGTTTTTAAAAAGTATTAACGTTATAAAGTCTAATTTCCATGAACATCGAGTAAACTTAAATTCAAATCTATATAAACTGCCAGTTTGAAATATGCACCTGATGATTGCATAACGCATGAAACTTAATATATAATTTGCAGTTACCCTAGAAGTATAAAATATCTATAAAATATTTGTACTTAAAGGCATACAATTCTGCTGAAAATATATTTAGTTGAATCCATAAAATTGCGTACAAAATATCCATAGTTTGTGGGGTTACAGATCCTATCTCAGCAATGCGACGATAAAGAGTGGCAAAGGTTGGATGACTCACCTGCCTTCGTCTAGAACATAATGATTTCAGCAATAAGTAACCGATAGAGGGTTTTATATATATATATATATATATATAATAAAAAGTGTGACAAGCCGTGAACGTTTTCTTTAAAGTGTGTATTTATTGTTTTTGTAATTGTACATGTTATGATACTTTAAATGTCCATAATGGTATTTGTGACGCTACACGTGTTTCGAGTCTAAAATTGACTCTCTTCAGGAGAATAAATTTGTGGCTTTACGTATCGAGTTCCTTTTGTTTCTGATCGCCAAGTAGTTGTTTTATAAATAAGTAGAAAAATAGGAAAATAAATAAAATCAGTAAAACAAAATAAGATAAAATAAATTAAATCAAATGTTTGCATGTTGAATGGTCTGTTTTTTCCACATCAACATGTGTCTAAATGAATAAACAGATAAATAAATAAATAAACAGATGAATGAATCAAGTGTTTATCCCAATTTGAAGTGGCTTTGGTCTGGCTTGACCTTTTTAGTGTGTTAAAATTATCTTCTAGTCGCCTTAGCTTATCTTATAATCGGTCATTTGGTTGTTCTTTATTGTTTTGAGGGTGTTTTGAATTTGGCGTGTGTGTGTCTGTGTTTTTTTTTTTTATTTCGTTTGTATGTTTTGGATTTGTTTTTATGGGTCGTCTGGTCTTTTGTTATTGTTTTGCGTTATCTTTTGAGTTTGGTGTGTGTGTGTGTGTGTATATATGTATGTGGGTTGTGTGTGTGTATGTATGCGTGTTTCTGTATGCTTTTCGATGTGTGTGTTTTTCATGTTTTTTTTTTTTGTTGAGCGAAGGCTTGTATTTTTTTTATGAATCTTTCTTTCTGCCTTATTAATATTTCATAATCTGTGTTTTGATATAATGGCATATTACTAAATTTGCCATCACTACATTCATGCAAATGTTGGGAAACGTATAATTTCCTGTTATGTGATACTCTTATATTGCTTCTATGAAGGAAAATTCTATTATTCAAGCATTGTGTCGCTCCTACGTATATCTTTGCGCATTCGTCGCATTTTAGAGCGTAAACTACATTTTTCGACTTGCAGCTCAGATCCGATTTTATTTCGAATGTAGTTGCGTTTTTGAACTGGAAGAGTTTTCCTTCTATTATGTTGCATACTCCACATCATTTTTTGTTGCATTTTGTGATCCCCCACTGTGTTGTTTTTGTTTGAATTTCGATGAGGTTAGGATGTCTTTTAAATTTTGGGGCTGGCGTTTACTGTTAATTATTTGGTTGTCTTTCAGATTTCTTTTATTTTTTCATTATTGTTGAGTAATTCCATGTGGGCTTTGATCTTTGTGAATAATTCTGGATTGTGTTTGTTGTGAGCGTAAACGTATGCTAGAATGTTTTCTTCTTTCTCGTGTTTTTCTTGTTTTTTTTTTTATTCTGAAGTCATTCTAATGGAATTTTTCCTGCCAGTTGAAAACCATTGTCTATTAGTAATGTGGGGTATCCTCTCATTTGTAATGTTTTTCGTAATTCTTCTAGGACTATCGTGCAAATTCGTCGTGGTAGGGAATAGGGGATGGATTTTAAACAGCTTTTTGGATGGTGACTCTTGAAGTGGAGGTATTGTTGCGTCTTTTTGGTAAATGCCTGTGGTGATGTGGTTGTTTTCGTTTTTTATGAGTATGTCTAGAAATGGTAATTCTTTATAATTATATTCTAGTGTGGACTTGATTTTAGGGTGCAGATGTTGTAATATATTGTGTAGTTTATGTTCTCCCATGTTGGTTTCCAAAATATAAAACAGTCATCCAGGAATCTTTCCACGATTTCTTGAATTTTGTTTTTTTTCTTTGTTTAACCCATATTTATGCCCTTTTTGGATGTATAAGTTTTCTTCTAGATATGCTAGGGTGAGAGTTGCATGTATGTGCCATTTTTGTTCCCATCGCATTACCTGTTGTTTGTATATAACTTTTGAAAATCTAAACAAAACCTAAAAGTCCTTATGAAAGCAGTGATTATAATATAAACTTATAATTTCGTGTCCTGAATTATTGGGTTCGGCATTCAAAAGACATTGTTCTCTTTTTATTTCTTTATCGTTTCCATACAATTTGCACAAGTATTTTGAAATAGATACAAGTCAGTCAATTAAGTGGCATACGTGATGCACGCTTGGGCGATCATGTCTCGAAAGAGACATGACTCACTGGGCAGAATATTATCGCGTAGTAGGTTACCATTGCTTTCTGCGGTAGACTGGTTGCCAGCCAAAGCTATAGAACACAATCTGTCCTGTTATTTAACCCATAATTGGAGGGAAGAGACGGATTAATACCTTTCCCAAGGGTATTTGTGCATAAGTGAATGCAATGAATTCAACTGGACTTGTCGTTCCGAGTCGATATCCGCTGCACCACAACGCACATCCACAGATACAAGTACGTATTTGTAAAACTTGACCGTATTTTCTCTCCCAACGTGAAGGTATTTTATTCAGTTTTAAATGTAACTTGTCACATTTCTACACACCAAACGGCCGTGCTTAGGGCCCCCGCAGTGGGGGTGCAAGGCTCTTTGCCTTCGCAGGTCTATTGCAATGAAAAAACGTAAAAATGAACAAAATAATTATTAGGATTAACTGAAAAATTTTCATGCTTGTAAATATATATATATATATATATATATATATAGAGAGAGAGAGAGATGTTTATCTTATATATATAATTTAATATATAATATTTGATAGAAGTCTTCCGGACCCGAAGAGGCCGCAGATCATTGGTAATTCAAAAGAAAATAAATGAACATGAGAGAGAAATAGATTGTAGATATGTTTCAACAGACATACAAGAACATAACATGTATATTCAAACTTTCAGGATGTCATGAAGCGTTTAAGAAAATCTAGCGACTCTGACAATCTGCGAAAGATTCCGACAGTATGTTTTGTTTAAAGTACAATTTATTGTGAGTTCAGTATATTGGGGGGGGGGGGGGGCGAAAGTTGCATTCTGCGGGGTGGGGGCGCGATATTGCTAAGCACGGCATTGACGGCCTACGATGTAAACTTATGTATACGTACTTAATAGATGTTATCAATTTCGTTAACTCTTGCATAAAACTACTAACCGAAAAAAGAAAAGCAACTACAGTTTTCAAGCCGTTTTTAACCACATCTGTCCATGGTGTTTCTTTTTCTTCCCATAAACCACACACGAACGCGAAACTTTATTATTTACACTATATTGTATTATTTAAATCTTTCGAGTGTCAGTCGTTATTTACAATGTAAAGGCGATTTTTTAGCAGGTATCAACATGATTTCATATTTATCCTAATATACTAGACATATATACGTCATATTTTATAATGGGTCGACTGTAACACACTTATTACTTGTCAAAATTAGAATGAGGGTGGTGGCCATTTGAATTGATGAATGAAATATGGTAAAACATTGCTTTGTTAGAAAATGATACTTTGGTATTTATTTAATCCGGATGCGTGTGAAACATTTTTTTCTTTTAGTTTCACAAAATGAGGGCTAGTCCTCTGGTAAGCATTTTATGGGCAGTTACGTTCTTTCAAATCTTAAATCCAGGAAGTAAGTGTTTTTATTTACTCTTTTTTTTAATCTTATAAAATTTATACACCATTCAATTCGCAAAAAAAAGTAATGATTCTTATACAATTAAAAAATTTTCTCCGCTTTAAATAAGCGACAATCAGTTGATTAACTGTAAAAACATCATTCTAATTTTATGTCAGGATATTGACTAGCAGTAAATTTTTGATGTAACACACCTTTTCATTTTTTTTTATACCTTAATTAATTTAATGATTTATGCAAATAGAATAATGAATGAAATATATTCTTTAAATATATTTTCATGTTATTTTCTTCTACAAATTTTTCTGTTCTTAACTTTGTTTCTTTGTAGCACGATATTTTTTTTCTTTTCCATTACCAAGTTATATCATAGCCGTCATTTAAGTAAAAGCTCATACTTGATTAAAATATTGACTGTTTCGATAAAGATCCTTCCAAATTGAAAATATTGAAACCGTCAACAAAATCTCCAATCTTTAAATTAAATAGGTCCATTGAAACACACATAACATATATAGAACATTTACATAGTATATATTTTGCGATGGATAAATTGTCGCCTAACTTTACCAAACATGAAAATAACACTGACATCTCATTTTTAAAATATTTTTGTCATTTTAGTTAATATATCTTGAAATACTAAAAAGTAAATACAATAAAATCGCCGTTGGCTTCAACTACCACCTCCAGACATCTTCAGAATTCCCTACATGTCTACTGGACATTTATCCTTGTTTAAGATGGTGAATACTGCTATAATCCTTGCTTTTAGTTCATCTTTGGTGTAAGGAGTTTTATTGGTCTTTCGCTCAACTACGACTCACGCATAATAATCAATAATGTTGCAGTCTTGGGAGTAAGGTGGCCAGATATACGGAGTGAGGTGGTCGCAGAAATTGTCTGACAGCCATGATTAAGTTCTCTTGCTTGTATGGCATGGTGCAAAGTTCTGTTGTTGACATAGGGTCTTCCAGGAGGAACTCACCTGAAGTAGGCCTGCATTACCTTCTCAAGGTATTCGATGTAGACAGACCCCCCCCCCCCACCGTGCTGAGTCTGAGGCCCTCTTTCCCAAGTTTTTTGCACTGTCCTCAGATTGACACCTAAACACACTGAAATGTTGGTACTTGAGCTTCCGGTGCGAATGCCAAGCAGTACAGCGTGCCGTTTCTAAATTTATGGCAGAGGTGAATTGTTTCAAGCTGTTCGTTCTCTCATAAACGGTGATTCAACAGACCTTACTATAATGTGCAATAGAGAAAATAAAACACGCATGCGCTAAATTCAAATTATAAAACAGTGACAATTACCCATCACACCTTGTCTCTCTCTCTCTCTCTCTCTCTCTCTCTATATATATATATATATATATATATATATATATATATATATATCGGCCCAAGCAAAGTTGCAGGGGGTTTCATAGGAGGAAAGTTGTGAGAAAGAGATACATGTTATAGGGGGTGTCAGGAAGTGAGTAAGAGAAGGATGACAGTAGCCATAAAGTGAGTGATCAGATTATATACTGACTGTAATGTAAAATTGACCCCTCCCCACTTTATATCCACATTATAATAGCATAGAATTTTTTTTACAATCATATCGGCCCAGCAAGGCATTTTACTGCCACTGTTTTGCAGGGGGTTACATACGTAGAACTTATAGTCAAACAGAGCTCGAAATACTGCTTTCTGTACAAACATTTTATTTTCTCAATTTTTCGAAGAATTCATCTCTGCTGTGTGTTCGTATCCTAATGTAAACAAAGACAATTTATTTTACAAAATCCGTTACAAAGTGGATTAATTCCGACATCTTTTTAATACATTTGTTTAAACATTATTTTTAATGGATACTCGTATTTGAGTGGATACTGTTTGTTTGTTTGTTTGTTTTTTAACAGTATATTTATTTGCATTTAGTATTTTGGGCTTTGCTTGACCATAAGTCCTTCGTGGTTAAGACACATCAGATCTAATGTCGGTTTCTCCTGTGGGAGGGAGACGCAGATTCTAATCCTGCCGGAGAACGTATATTTTCCTCACAAGATTTCTCGAATATTAACTCGTCAGCAGCGTAAAAACGGCAGTTTTTATGATTGCAATTCTGTGGCGCATTTGCGAAAAATAATAATTATGGCATCGTTAATGGATTAAGCAAACATCATTACTAACTTTAAATTTAAACGTTAACCTGGACTATGAATTCGTATTTATTTCTGATTGCTGTGCATTCGGTGAATTAAAAAAAAGTCTCCCGTTTGGAAGAATTAGATTTGGTCAATATTATTTTACCATCGAAACATTTCACAAGCAACTTCGGACATGTTGCTAATCGTAGAATCATGTCTCCAAGCCGCGTAGTCCAAAAATAACTTTTAGTGATGTTGTAGCAAAAATATAGACACTCCTAAATTTCATACATAAAGACTGAACGATGAGGTTTGATGTTTATATTTCAAATTCTACGGAAGAAATTAAAATTTCAACATCGAATTCTTTTATGCTAAACCAACTTTTACCAAGGTACTTTGAGATGTACAAGCAAAGTAATCACACACACACACACACACACACACACACACACACACACACACAAATAAAACTACATATACTCCATTTACCTATAAAGAGTTCAAACAGAAATTTTCAAAGAATACAGCCTTAAATTTTAATTCTGTTGATGAATTATAATAAACTGTACAAGAAATCTACTCATCTGTGATTGAAATAAAAATGACCAGGCATCAGAATTCTCATTATTTAAAACCTTTTTGGTTGGGATGAGAACTTTTAGCATCATTTGTAATGCAATTAATTTCGATGATATAAATAACATTGCAACATCAATATCAAGTGAACTTTTTAAAGAAAGAGAATCCCTTAATTTAAATAGGCATTTCGAGATTAAAATTTTATTTTTAATTTTGATACATGCTTCGTTAAGCGCTTCAGCGCGTTCGGTAAACCAAACAAAGTAATACAGAGATAGAAGGTAGGACACATACAATATATTTACGAATATTATATATCCTACGTTGTAGGCATGAAACTCCGAATTGTGCCTAAAATGAACGATTATACATATATATATGTATATATATATATATATATATATATATATGCTTTGTTATATAACATTGAGCACTGTTCTATTCACACCTGATCAATGTTTATATACTGATATGTATTCACGTGTACACACACACACACACACACACACACACACACACACACACACACACATATATATATATATATATATATAAATTAAAACAGACACGTTATTCCATGGTTAAGCGGACAAAAAGCCTATTTTAGGCAAACCATCATCAGCTTCCGTCTTTATTGTACAGAAGATTTTACACGAATCCGTAAAATAGACGGAAGCTGATGTTGGTTCGCCTGAAATAGGTCTTCATTTCCGCTTAACCATTGAATAACGTATGTCCTAATTTTTACGCATTTGCTTTATATGTATTTATATACATATATATTTAGAGCTCTTCTAGAGAGTTATCCTACCACTTTATGTACAGGATACTCCTTTGAATTCTTCTATATCTACACCACGTTTGTTTATATTTACCTCCTTACTTATATATATATATCTTAAAATGACTGACTGATAATGTGAAGGAAGAATCACAAGTGTCAAAACAAATTACCATATGTCTTTTAACCAACATACGTAGCCGTTCGCGAAACGAGTTTACCCGCACGGTGATATTTCTTTCTGATTATCTGTGCAACCTTGAAGCAAAGCTGGACGTAGCCAAGAAATGTACATTATATTGATAATTATCACTTCATATATTTGTATTTGAAGACTTAAAGACGTTCTATGTACATTTGTTTAAAGCCGGGAAATCGTTCAAAATAATTAGATTTAGGCAATAAATAACTCATAGTAGTTCGTATGCCGCTAAAGAAAATCAACCAAAACAAACGTAGCTCATTTATTATTTTGCTTTGACCCACTACCTTGAATGAATCCTGATCCTCAAATCGCTTGAAGTTTACTTTACAAAAACGTTTATTTCTCTTGCTCATAACAGGCGAATGACTTTGATCAAATCATAAATATCGACAGAAGACTAGATCAGTATAATAGAAACAACACATCTTGATGTGATATTCACTTTCAATTGTGATGAATACTACAAGGAGAAAATGATATATATAGAGAGAATATACATTGAGCCCATAAAGGAACTTGCAGGCTATATTGACGATCTGCTCGGTTGTTAGATACAATCTTTAATCAAAATCAAATGATCTAAATATGATTCGTACTAAGTATAGCTTATGATTTCCTTTAACATGAATGCTTTATAAGTGAAAGTTATTGCTGTATAATCAACCTTATTTCATTCAATACACACTTGGGTTGGGTCTGTAACAAGCCATTACGAGATAAAGTAATTAGGGGCTCTGAATTATGTGTCTCTGTCTTGCCATTCTTTTCAAAAGATCGATATCTAATGATTAGGGAAACATCGACAACGCTAGCTAGTAATGTTGACGATAAGGAAACTTGTAACATTCAAGGACATGACAAAATTTTACGGCCTGTAACATGTGGAAAAATGATAGCTATTCTCTCGCATGATAGCCAGATTAGACCGAAAGTAATCTACGCGATCTAGTGAGAGAATAGGTATTTTCCATTCTTCCCTCTCTTTCCACGCTTACTCAGTGTTGCAAAATGGGAAACGTTTACATGAGATTCATTCTTAACTTTCTGATTTAATGAATATTATATTCAAATAATTGTCGAATTTTAATGAAACTTTCAGTACTCATTAATAAATGAATAAAATTATTTTTGAAATTATTTTTTAAAAATATTAATGAAAATGATTTCTTTTAACTCTGTTACCCCACCTCCACGTAAATTTATGACATTTCAATAAATTTTAATTTCTGTAAATTATTTTTTATTAGTTAAACGCAGAACTCATCAGGATATACAAATCATCTATTTTTTATTGAAAATTATCCGGAAACTATCCGAAAATCTGCTCCGAAGACAAATATAAAAAATGCAATAAAACTTCGATGTAATTTAATTTGATAAGCTTTTAATTGCTGGAATAAATAAGAAAAATTAAGGACATTAGTCTGAAGAAAAAATAATTTTTCGATTTCTACTGAAATTTTAAAAGAATTGTTTTCATGTTTTTTTATTATAATAATTCATAAACTTTTAAAAATATTTTAAGTCTTTTAAAGAACTGTATGATTTTTTTTATTAGTTAAGAATTGATGTTTATACTGCCTAAAAAAAAATGTGTAAATATGTTCAAATTCATAAAGTACGATGTTCCATATGGATCAAATTGATTTTATAAGTTAACAAGCGTTCTAGGTTATTCCCTCTTACATATGAAATCATAGAAGAACGAATTTTCATTCTTACGGTATTTTATTCTCTACGTTTCTAAAGTTTAACAACCTGTTTCGCAAGTAATTCCTTCAACATTTAAAGTAAATACTTGTTTTTCAATTCCTCAATTTTTTAATTAATTGTGATCGTAGTTGCATTAACTAATTTATTATAATTAAAAAAAAAGATATGGAAATTTTGGCATTATTGGACGCCATAACATTGCGTTCTTGATAACACCCGATAGTTGTAAATCTGTCATCGCCTCGAATGACTGACATAAAATAGGGCTACCGTAATTAATTCTTTTTTTTTATTGTAAATTTCTGGCAGTAAGCAATTATTAATTGATTGAAAACAGATAAAGGTAAGTTTTAATTTTAAAATTTGACTTAAATAATGTGTCAGCGAGGTATATTTTATTTTTGCAAGATTTTTAAAACAGAAAATTGGCTACTGTTTACGTAGTGTGTCAATCAATCAAAAATGGCGGTATATTTAAAAAGATTTATAAAATTTCAAAATTTTATATTTCAATCAATATAATTTCGGTTAAAAAACACCAGTATGTTTTGCTTACTAGAATTATTAAATTTAATAGCTTGGTTTTCCGTTGAAGCTAATTTTAATGATTGAAGATAACTTACTTATTTTTAAAAATTTCAATTTATGCATCGAAAATGAGTGGAAGTACCTAATATATACAAGTCTCTAAAGTCAAGCCGTAGTATGTCCACGTCGGAAGCTGACGGGTGATGTGTAATAATACTGGCTGAGTAGAGCTCAGAGCTACTATGACTACTGATGTTGTATTCTCCGTGAAACCTCTGTACCTCTCGGATGTCTCACTATGGCAGGAGTATATGTATACTCTATACGAGTCTATTATCATGAAAAAAAGAGGAGACCCCAAAACATATGCCGTACAGAAAACCGAACTATCTTCAGGTCCTTGGTATGGCAATAAACTGTACCTGGCAGCAAAGCCTCTAATTGAGAGTTTTACAGGAACATGGGACCATATTTTAATTGCTGTTCTGGCAAGAAGTGGTAGCGCCTGTTATGGTTGAAGATATAAATAGTTAACTCGTAAACTGGGATCAAAACACTATGAAAATATAAAAATATTACCATCAATTGTTCTTCTTCTGTGTGCCCTGTCCCTTCAGGACGTAGGCGATCATGGCTTTCCCCGTGTCCCTATACTTGTGGCTCTTAGCACGCCATGCAACCCTAGTTCCATCATCCACCTGATTAAGTCCTTCAAATATGTTATCCGCTGCTTTCCCATGTCTCTTTTTCCATTTATCTGGCCTGTTAGTATCAGGTTCTCAAAGCCTTCTTTCCTCATTGCATGTTCGAGGAACTTCAGCTGTCTCTTCCTTAATATTAATTTCATTTTTCTTTCCATCATTTCCAAAATATCATCATTGCTCACATGCTCGATCCATGATATTCGCAGCATCCTTCTGTAGAACCACATTTTAGTTGTTTCAAGTTTTTTCTTCATCTTTGCTGATATTCTCCAGCATTCACTGCCATATTGAAGAACTGACATCAAATAGCAATCCAGTACTCTCTTCTTTGTTTCTAGCGAAATTGTTCTGTTTCTTAATACTTTTCTCAACTTCTGGCATGCTTCCTTCCTCATGCCAATTCGCTTTCGAATCTCTGTGTCGCACTTTCCGTTTTATGTTATAACGCTTCCCAGGTATTTACATTTTTGTACCTGCTTGATTTTAGTATCCCCGACTTGTATTTGGCATATTGGGCTGCCCTTTTTACTGATGACCATGCATTCGGTTTTATTGCAGTTTATTTGTACTTCTTTCTTGTGACTCTCTTCAGCTACCTTCTGTAGGGGGTCTTGCAGTTTCCTTTCTGTGTCTGCTATCAGCACTGTATCATCTGCGTACCTTTAGGTTGTTTAAATTGTCGCCTCCGATGACAAATCCAGGCATAACTTCTAGGGTCCTCAAAATATTCTCGCTGTACAAGTTGAATAGATCTGGTGAAAAGACACATTTTTAAAAAATCGAATGAAAAATATTACCAGCAAATCATCTGACTATAGACAAAAACCTCTTTATAAAATGCATCAATGAAACCTTACAAAGAATATATATTCTGTTCATACAAATCTATTGTAAAAGTCTTTTCGGCATTATATAACCCATTGAGTTTGATATGCCGTAAAACAAAACAAATCAAACCCGTGAAAGGCAGTAAAGCCATTAAGACACAATGGGGTTACTGGGAGTGGAAAAAATTAGAATAGCAGGATTAATAACGAGCGGGAAGAGGAAAGAGTAATCAGGAGGATAGTAGATAGTGATTGACATAGCATTTAAATTTTTGCAAATTAAAGTTGGCTGGAAAGCATAGAGCCTGAAGAGAGTTCCACGAGCGAGAAGTGAGAGTAAAAGTTTTAGCATAGAATTTACGCCTACATCTAGCCAGCCCAAATGTAAACTGATGAGATCTCGACGCCTTAAATAAAAAAAAAAACGTTTATACTAAGAACATTAAATCTAGGTAGAATAAGTGAAGATCCCATAATAAAATTGCCTGGAATATATTTTTTCCTGCAAGGGTTTGTTCTAGAAATCTCATTCATTCCTGTCGTGAATGCCATCTGATATTTCAGGCCGCTCTAAAACTGACCTCAAAGCTCGTTTTTTTTTGCTCAACGTTTAATGAGAAACAATTGCGATCCGCGTAGAACTGCAGCTCAGACAGCTGAACGTAAGTTTCAGCTTGTCACTGAGAAATTTGTGTTGCATACCTGACTGCAGACCTACATACTTCTTAATAGGCCTCGTTTCACTTAATGATGTTATGTTAGCATTTTTTGTAATGAAAATCATAGCACGTCCGCCTTGCTTAGTGCTTACTTTCAGGGTTTCAAACTGTGATTGGGCAAAACAAATAGAAATATTATATTGAATCAATTGCTTGGACTGTTGCTAGGGAAGCTGATTCACTTTGCCGTGCTAGATAATTTTTCTTGTCCGAATCAAACTTACATTTTTCACATTTATCTACCATTTGTTCATGTATCCAATATAGCAGTCACAATTATTTTGGTGATTCTATGTCTTTTTTTGAAATTTCAAAGAATCTGCAAGATTGTAAGTCCTGGCCTGACATCTCAGCTGCAGTCATTTTCTAATTGCCGTAATGTAGATTCCGTGTTCGTAATAAATATTTTCATGGTTCTGGGTATGACGGTAAACTGTATCCAGCAGCAAGGCCTCTGATTGGAAGGTTGTGAGAAGCATGGAACCACCTCTTAATTGCTGTTTTTCCCAGGTCCACCCTGACCCGGAGTGGTAGCACCTGTTAGTGTCCCAGCTATGGGCAAATAGTTAACCCCACCAAACTGGGGTCCAAACACTATGAAAGACTTTTATAGAAATAGATACATAAAAATAAACTTTCATAAAAAAAATATACATTTTTGAAAGGAAAATATTACCAACAATACTTTTCTGGAGGAAAAATTATTACCATAACACATTTTTGAAGGAAAAAATTACCAGCAATATATTATGAATACAAAATTAGAAGACATCTTTAGCTTTCTGATCTGACTAAATCAACCTTCTCACTATAACCGGACTTTAAAAAATACCTTAAAACCCTACCTTTTTGGCATTAAATAACCCACAGAAGTTGATATGCCGTTAAACAAAATTAAAGAAAGAAAAAAGTATTTTCATGGTGATTGTTCGGATGACCATTCATATTTGGCCTCCTGACTTCACGAATTAAGTGTGGTGCTAGATTAGCGGGTATGCTTCAACATATTTCGAATGGCTAGATATAACCGTAAATTTTATGCTAACAGTTTCTTCTCTCGCACATCAGGCTTGTGGAAGTGTATTCTGTCTTCTTGCTCAATTTTGATCTTCTAGTATTAAATGCAATGTCATCGTTGTTTTTGTTGTGCTAATGTCTGTTTATTGTTCTCTCTCCTTTATATTTTTATTTTCCTGATATGGTTTCACACTCAGTAAAAATTTTCATATTAGCGACTTTCAAGCCTTGCTTGAATTGAAATGTTTAAAAAAATCTTGAACTGATTGTATTTGTTTCTTTGTGAATTTTGATTTTATTCAAGGTTACAGACATTAAATCGAGTATATGTCAAAGTTTTAGATATTTTCTTATCGGACAACGAATCAGCCATACAATGATCATGTACTCTCATATCAAGATAAGAAGTTTGGCTAAAAGTTGCATCAAATCTTTGAAAGTCTTCCTGTATGGGCGTGCAAATACTGCTTTCACTTGACAAGGTCTTTTTATAGCGACAACTATTTACAGCGTTCGGATTGTTGCCCTCATCTTTGCTGCCATATTCACGACGTTTCGGCCGTTGTACACGCCGAAATTTTTCAAGTGATTAAAATTTCGAATTGAACACTTTATTTCTCTTTCAAAGGTCAAGTCCCGTTTAGTGAAAATAGACTGGTGCCCGACTGTGCCTTGTGCAAATTCTACAGAAAATTGTTTTTCTTGGCTCAGTGGGGAGGCGGGTAGTGTTTCGCTGCGAAATCGCCTCGTTGTACTGTCTGGCTTACGATACTCAGCTGAAGGGTAGCACCTCGTCTGGGGAAACATAAACGGTTGATCGACAATGTTTTGTGCAGAGTTAACCTGAAATTTTTGTTTGGACTACAGGACCGGAGTTCCCACTATAAAATTGACTTGTTCCGCATCCAGCCTCAGAGAGAATGCCGGTAGTTACCCAGAGTTCCACGTTGAAATCAACCTTATCGGACTCTGTGTGTGGGCAGAGAGGAATCCAGACGTGCTTATGCCGGAGAGCAGTCTCGCCAGGGGAAAATTAGACCCAACTCTGCCTTATGCAAGGTTTACGGTAAATATTTACGCGAGCTTTGATAAATACCCGCTCGAAATTTTTTGTCGAACTCTGTTTTCTCAGTCGGGGATCGGTCTACGGACAGAGACACAGGCTGAAAAATAGACCGGTTAGGTGCCCGATCCAGCATATGTGAGGGCTGAGCAATTTTTGGCATTTTGCTCGAATGTTCTTGCTCGGGTTCCCCACGTAAACCCCGACCTTGTGCCCTATCCCGTCTAAGTGACGTGAATACCCAGAATTCCGCGCGGACTTGAGATTGTCGAACTCTCTGTCTTCTCTCTGAGAGAGATTCAGACTAGACTGTGTTCACGAACAGACTCGTCTGGAAAAAGTAGACAAGAACCCGATCCCGATTATGTAGTGTCTGGATAATTGTTGCCTGAGTATACGCGCTCGGAAGCCTTATGTTAAAACCGAACTTGTCATATTTGAGCTCAGTCTGAGGATTTTGGTAAATACTGTTTCGTTCGAACTCGAGCTTGTCGGACTCTGTCTTTGGGCTGAGAGAACTTAGACGAGACTATGTTTGCAGAAAATGCCCGGCTGGGGAAAATAGAGAAAAACTGATCTAGCGTATGCGAGGTTCGCAGAAATGTTGCCCGTATGTACGCGCTCAGAAACCATATGTCAAAAACTGACCTAAAGTCGCATCTTACCTCAGTGGGGAGGATTTGGTTAAATGCCTATAGATCCGCTCACTCTTGAAACTGTCAGTTAACCAATCTCTTTTCAGACAGAGAATGACTCGCTCGTTACACGGTTTTAGGGAAGAGTTAGATTCACTCAGGGAAACGTTTAAGTACGGAGAGACCAATCCCGCGTATGTAACGGCTGAGCAAAATTGATCCTTTTCCTGAGTGTGCCCGCCCATTTTTACCTACGAAAAGGCCGTCTTTGTCTCACATGCCGTCTCAGTGTGGGTGGACTTTGAGTTAATACTCAGAATTCCAAGAGTTTTGATAGTTCTGATCGTGTTCATTAGAGTACCGTTGGAGTCAGTCAAGACAATTATTATAACCGTTTCTAGCGAGTTATAACAGTGGCGACGAGGAATGGAAACATACGGAGAAATGAAACTATTTTTTTTTGTTGCGACGCACATAAGATTGCCGACGAGAATTTTTTCTTCCGTGAGATTTCACTGTTAAACATAGAAAAAAACGATTTATATAATAATATAATACTAGGAGTAATCAATTATAAATAACATTTCGTATTTACAAGTAACAATTACTTGCAAACAAATATATCATAGCATTTTAATTAAGGTTCGTGTAGAAAATGCATCAGCGACTATATCAGTTAAGTTCTATACGCTTAAGCGATTAGGTCTCGAAAGACTGGGCAAAAGATTTTCCCTCGGTAGGTTGACATTACTTTCTGAGGTAAAATGTTTGCTAACTAAGGCTACGGAACCTAATCAGTCCTGCTATTTAACCTTTAGCTGGAGGAGAAATTGTGCGTGTAAGTGAACAGAACAAATTCAACTAAAATTCATACTCTGCTTTCTTCGAGTTCTCGTTCCGAGCAGATATCCACTGCACCACAAGGCACGTCCCTATATCAGTAAATTAAGTGCCATACGTGAAACATGCTTGGGCGATCATGTCGAGAGAAAGACATGACTAACTGGGCAGAAGATTATTCCGCAGTAGGTTGCCATTGCTTTCTGCGGTAGACTGGTTGGCAGCCAAGGCTATAGAACCCAGTCTGTCCTGTTATTTAACCCATAACTGGAAGGAAGAGAAGGATTAATACCTTTGCCAAGGGTATTTGCGCGTAAGTGAATGCAATGAATTCAACTGGAATTCGAACTCGGCTCCCCGATTTCTCGTTACGAGAAATCCACAGCACCACAACGCACATCCGCCGTCCCTGTATACTTTATCCGAATTATAGTATCTGAATATATGAATTATGGTATGTTGGATTTAACATATAAGTATATAATTGGATTATTAAGAGATTAATTTAATATTAATATAGGGTTCTCGTATTATTTAAAAATATGTTTGCTTTACATTGGTTTTCTACACAAGCTTGTTCTATGAATGTAAAATTAAATTTGAATAATTCTTTGTTTAACATTGCTTTGTGCATTTACAAATGTTGTCCAGTGAACATTATTAAATGGAAAATTCCATTGAAGAAATGAAATTAGAACGAAAGGAAGACAGCGATTACACTTATCTCAGGATCACACAGATGCACGTCAGGTGGCTGATAAGCAAAGATATTCACAGGCATCGCTAGGAGACCGTGAAGCAGTGAGATGGAGAGACTGACTAATGCTATAAGGGAACGTGTAGCTGAAATGGTTAAAAATTAAACGGCGAAAGATTATGGCCTAAGAGAAAATATGACGATTTGAATAGAACATCTTCGACAAGTAACAGAAGATGGACCGGAATGCTTGCAGAATAAGAATGCAAAAGTGCACTGAGTAAATAATCTAAATATAACTGCGGCAGATTAAAAATAAGCTCTTATTTTTTTGCATCAGAACTCTAGTATGTTTACTAAAAGAAAAAAAAAGAGGCAGAAAGAAGTTTCGGAAGTTATTTTAGCTTAATTATTTCGCCTCGGAATACGCCGCCATTTATTTGCAATAAATTGCAAAATTCATTATCATTACAATATGGCGAGATATACTGTATTAATTTCCTTTATTTTGGAAGAAATGTAGAAGATAGTCTTGTCTCTTTCTTTCAGAACAATTCTCCAAAATGCTAAAATATTAGGAATTTTTCTTCACAGAACGATAAATTTATAATCAGGGAAATAATTTTGCAGAAATATTCCCTTCTGCTTTCTTTCATTCCAATTGTACTATTTGGCGAGAATAAAACACAATCGTCTAGATAGAGAATTAATGTATATATATATATATATATATATATATATATATATATATATATAAAATGTATGTATGTATGTATGTATGTATGTAAATAGTACGCTTTCCAGTAAACGGTTTAAGTGTCTGGACATAAAAGGTCCCATTATTCTTTATATTTCTTTGGTAAATCGATTGTCACAGGAAAATAAATCTACGTTATAGAGTTAAAATCTGAGAATCTATAACATCTGATACGATTACAGAAGTAAACCGACGTCCAGACTTGTCAGTATTTACATGGATGGCAGCTTGGAAATATCATTAGTGTAACCTTAGATGTGCGGATGGTGTAATGTATAAATGAGACGATGTTGTGAATATGAAAGCCAAGTTCCAATTCCCGTTGGGTTGGTTGTATTCACTTACGTACAAATACCTCTGGAGAAGGAACCAATTAACCTCTTCTTCCTCCCAGCTATGTAGTAAATAGCAAAACTTGTATTATTATCTCCATAAAAATCTTTTCTAAAAGTATTTTCTAACTTTAAATAACTTGCAATGGGTTGATAAGCTTTATAAAACGAACTAATGAACAAATCTATAACAAATGAAAATTAATAAAACAAATCTTTTAATGTATTTTGTATCCGCATTCATCCGAATGTAGTGAGGCGGAACTCTGGATGCTGATTTGTCATCAAATCGCAAAATTCAAAATACGCCAGAGAAACGGTTTTTCCACAGCTAAAGAAAAAAAATAATTCTGGAGCCACCCCACGTGACTGGATTGAATGTTTAAGGATGGTCTCTAACTGGTCACGGCAGTCAGTCAGGGGAGGCAGTTCGCTGACTCACATCTAAAATGTAACAGCAACTTCAAATCAACCCGGAAATAAGGTCAGATTGCACCTTGTTCTCTTTCTCCTTATCTCTCTCAACAATTACTACTAGAGCATTTTGTACGAACTCTTGATACCTTAACTTTCTCAATGAACATTAATTTCTACGAATTCTTGTTATTCTTTCCTTTTAATAAATTTTGACAGACAAAAAATGTATGTTTCATTATTCCACTCTTCTATACTAATCCACACATTCCAACTGACAACCAACCATCTGATAACGATGAAAACCTTCTGATAATAATTCTGCAAAAATCTTGTAAGCTGTAGGGGGTTCAGTTAAGTCTGACACAAGGCTGAACAAAGAAACATTAACCAGCCCCTTATAGCTTCAGTAGTCCAAAATTTAGGATTTGATCGATTTCTTAAAATTTATCGAAACGACAAAACTTTTTTTGTCTTCATTTGATTTCTTGGTACTGCTAAAATATATTAGTATCTCAAGCAAATGCTTTGTACATAAGTATGCTTTTGAGTGTGTTTCTCCTCTCTTATTTGTTGGGGAAAGCGTTTAACATACATTGATGAATAGTGATTTTGTAAGCGCAGCTTAAATGAGGCACACAGTGAGGAAAGAACTCACTAAGTAGTGTTAAGAGATCTCGCGAGACACGCTTGCTATTCATTACACCATGTAGAGGTGCTCTCAATGATTCTCCAAGCGTAAGTTAGATATGACACAAGGCCGAAAGTACGGGGCACCCAATGACGATAAAATTCTTTATTCAGTCGTAATTTATCGAAAGAGACAAACTAACCATTTAATCACGTCGAAGTGCCCAACATAGAATGATGAATGACTGACAAGCACGTCAAAAAATTAAAATGTTTTCACCTGTAACCTGTGAAGATTAATAAAATGAAACTGTCAGGACATTTTTTTAATCGGCGTTAACACGAGAGGAGTTGAAAGGTTTTAGGCCTTAACAATTTCTCAATCTGGCCAAATTATCATTCTTTTTTCTCTTTTTTTTTAATCGTTTCACCCCGAGCATGGCGGAGATGCCACTGATGTGCGGGGGGCTACATAAGTGTAAAAATATTAATTAGAAGTGAGTGAAAAGGAAGACGAACCAATTAGAAAGGAGCAATAGAAAGCTGAGAATGCAGGTGTGATGAGTTTCATAGGTGGAGAGAAAGGAAAGGATATACGGGGTGGGAAAAGAGCTAGAGTCTAGTGGTTAAGAGATGAGTATTGACATTGCATTTAAATTCATGGAGTTTGTAGCCGTCAGGAAAGCAAGAATACGGGAGCGAGTTCCACAGGCGGGGAGTGCGAGAGAAGAAGCTGTAGGAGTAGAATTGTCATCTGCATTTGGCTAACCTAACTGTGAATGGATGGGATCCAGTTGCCAATCTGGTTGCACGAGTAAACACCTGTTGAGGAGGCACCAGTGACTTAAGTTCGTCCGAGCAGAAGCCGTGAAAGTATTTATAGAACAGAAAAAGGGAGGCCACATTTCGTTGGTGGGGAAGTGGCTGTAGTCGAGCCGCCAAGTCAGTACCTATCACATTACTGACTCTTTTGAAGCCTGTCGAGAACACTGAGGTAAACAGCAGGGGCGCCTGACCATATATGGCAGCAGTACTCCATGCACGGCCGAATGGTTGACATGTATATATGCAGGATGGATTCAGGCGGAAAAACATCTTGGCCCGACACAGTGACCCAAACTTCTTAGCAGTAGATTTAGCTATGGACTTGATGTAGTGGTTCCATTTGAGATCAGAATAGAGGGTTAGGCCAAGGAGGCGCAGTGTGTTGCTCTCGGAGAGAATCGCTTGGTTCATTCTTATGGCAGGAAAGGAGAGGTTGCCTGTGATGATTGACAGACAACAGCTTGGTCTTAGACGCATTGAAATTGACAAGCCACTTCTTGCCCCAATTCACCACAGAGTGGAGATCCCGTTCAAGGTCAGCAGTGAGATTGTTTGTCCGCCACGACAGGTTTCTTACTGATGCGGGAGTAAATTGTGGTGTCATCTGCGTAGATGCCTACTTGGTACTTGAGCTCATCTGGGAGATCGTTGATGGAAATAAAGAAGAGTGTCGGGCCCAGGATAGAGCCCTGTGGGACACCAGCATTCGTGCTGTAGGATAAAAAGGCATGCCCGTTCAAAACGACCTTCATTTTGCGGTTATTTAAAAAGATTGGATTAGATCAAGCAAGCGTCCGGTAATACCGAAACCCCGTAGCTTGCATAGAAGGTCAGAGTGCCAAACCCTGTCAAAAGCCTTGGAGATGTACATAGCAACAGCACGAGCCTCGCCTGATTCATCAAGGGTCTGAAGAATGTACTCCGTAATGGTTGTTAACATGTCGCCCGTGAACCTGGCAAAGCGGAAGCCATATTGCCTGTCAGAGAAGAGATTGTGGGCAGCAAGATGTTGAACTATTTCAGCATTAATTATGGCCTCGAACACTTTCCCGAATATTGGTAAAAGACTGATAGGGCGATAGTTGGATGGGTCTAGGGTTCAATCAGTCAGTTTAGGTGCATGCGTGATACATGCTTGGGCGATCATGTCTCGAAAGAGACATGACTGACTGGGCAGAAGATTATCCCGCAGTAGCTTGCCATTGCTTTCTGCGGTAGACTGGTTGCCGACCAAGGCTATAGAACCCAATCTGTCCTGCTATTTAACCCATAACTGGAAGGAAGAGATGGATTAATACCTTTCCCAAGGGTATTTGCGCGTAATTGAATAAAATGGATTCAGCTGGAATTCGAACTTGGCTCCCCGGTTTCTGGTTCCGAGCCGATATCCACTGTACCACAACGCACATCCTGAGGGTTCAATACAGTTCTTAAATACAGGAACGACTAAAGCGAACTTCCAGCATGCAGGAAAACAGGAAGAAGAAAGGCAGTAGTTATACAGTTTAGAGAGGACAGGGGAGAGTTCAGTAGCACACCTCTTATGGACTATCATCCGGATTCCATCACCTTATGGGGGATAAGTTTTGAAATTACTCGGGATACTACTGTCGGGGTAATACATACGTCGTGCAGTTTGGCCTCAAATAGGGAAGTCGGGTGAGTGTACTCCAGATGTGTCAAATGTGGAGTTGGATGAGAATCTGCGAGCAAAGCACTCAGCTTTATCCGCAGATGACGTGAGAACCTCAAATTCATTGATTAAAGGATGTATTGAGGATTTGCTATTGTTCAGCACCCGTTTGCATTACCACCAATAGTCCTTGTAGCCGAACTTGCGGTCAGCTATGCGCTGTCGCATTCTCTCAGCAAACAGCCATTTGGTGTCATTCAGGATTCTCTTGC
This sequence comes from Ascarosepion bandense, assembly GCA_037127315.1. Taxonomy (NCBI): domain Eukaryota; kingdom Metazoa; phylum Mollusca; class Cephalopoda; order Sepiida; family Sepiidae; genus Ascarosepion; species Ascarosepion bandense. The sequence goes on from JBBBDQ010000851.1 coordinate 3,393,171, forward strand.
ACTCATTACGAGCAGACGTGAATAAGCGCCTATTGTGATCAGATGACTGTCTCCGGAATAGTCGGAAGTAATGGTTTCTGTGGGCAATGGCGGCCGAACAGGCAGGAGAGAACCAGGGAGAAGAATGAGGTTTTAGGCTATACTTCCTGGTAGGTATGAAGGCATTAATGACAACTTTAACCCATGACAAAACCTCAGAGGCACAGTCATCAACTGGGAGATCGAACACTTTTTCCCAAGGGACGTCGCAGAGGAAATCGCGAAAGGCATCCCAGTCAGCTTCTTGGGAGCAGTAGGAGGTCCTATAGCTAGGAGGCTCCTGGGGGAGTGAGAGTGGAAAAATATTAAGAGAAACAACAGCATGGTCGGAGTTGCCGAGAGGGCAAAGCTTCGAGACTTTACAGGCGTCAGGTGCAGAGGTAAAACATATATATAGTAGCGAGGAGTGTCCAGAAGGAGTGCTTGGAAAGCGAGTGGGGGAAGTCCATCACTTGCGTAAGGGATTGGGAAATAGCGAAGTTCATGGCGTGGATGCCCGCTGGACCAGTAATAGTCTTTAAGCCACTAAATGATACTCTTGTTGGTCTGGCCTGGCCGAGAACTTTTCATCCTACTTTTGTTAATACGCTTTTTGGGAATCCATTTTTTTGTTTTTTATACGTTTCAGTTGTGTAGCTTTCAGACATTTTCGGGTGTAGTTCGTTATTTTATCGGCTTCTCTTTTATGCAGATTGTGCATATTTCGATGACACATATTACACACTCTTTTTTTTTTGTTGTTAAGCTAGCAGACTCCAGAAAAAATACGGAGCAACATAGATATCCATGCACAAACTTTAATATGGTGGCGAGTAGGAAACTCAACAAAGTCAATGTCCGGAAGTTCCAAGGAATTCAAAAACCGAAGGTGACGTGTATATCGTGAGAAGATGGACAAGTTCCCCACATAAAAATGTGGGCCACTTCTTCTTTTGTGTAATATATATATATATATATATATATATATATATATATATATATATTATTTGAGATTTCACTCGGCCGGTCGATTAAATCTTAATTGGTCAATTAAAGATTATTGCTTTACTCGCCCGCATTTGATTAAAAATCTCGCAATAAAACGTGTCCCTTTTAAATATAGAAAAAGGAAATCTAATTCCATCTACAACCCAAACGTATGCCATTGAAGATTCACAAGTTACTTAGAATGACCTACAATGTCATCATTGAAAACTTTGGTCTTATGCATGGCGCCTGATTTACGTCGAAATGTGTGCTTAAACAAAAGACATCTCGCAATCATCAAAGCAAAATCTGACAAATGGTATTTAGATTGACAATCTCCTGTCTCGCTTTTATCGTCCCGATCTGTGTAAACATTTGTTTAATTAACACTTCAGAAGTGGAGCCAAAATATTTTGTCGTCCAGATTAAAGATGCTCACAGATTTTTAGAAACTCATTTGGAAAAATATTATCCTTGACTCAACATCTATATTTTCATCCAGCTTACGAAAATTTGAAAAAATCAGATTTGTTATTTTTTATCATGTATGAGATGGAGGTTGTAGTCAAACAGAAGATAGAAACTACGAAGTTAGGTACCTCCACTCAATTGTCAAAAAACAAAAAAAGAACAGTATATCATGATGTTACATGGACTCAAACTTAAAGACAAAGTTTTATCATCAAAAAGTTTGATATTATGAAGAGGAAAGATCAAATTTTGTTTGTTATTAATTTTAAAATAATTTAATACTTTTTAACACGTTCAAAATTTTAATTAAAATTTTATTTCTTGTTTCCCGTCAGGGATTCACGCTATGTTTACGTAAGGCGACTATTAAGAAAATGTAGTCGGTCGAGTATAATGATTTTGGGGCGAGTAAATTTTGCCTCGCCCCTCGACCTCCGGTCGTGTCATTTCTTTTTCAAATCTCAAAGGTCGTATATATATATATATATATATATATATATATAGCCAGCAAAACATTTTTGAGGGAAAGAATATATATAAAGTTTGATTAATCCCTCGAGGATACTTGAAACCGAGTACCTTTCAAAACTTAGATAAAACATTGATTCTCCGTTTTGAAAGGAAAATTACAAAATTGGAAGTTTTCATGATCAAATTTTTTACTGTTGCAATATTGTTCGATTTATGATGTGTTGAATGTTGAGCCTCTCTTACCAAATGAATTTTACGACGTATATAAAAGAAGTCTTTTATGTATAAAAGTTGTCAGTTCGATGGCTGAGTGGGGAGTTTGTTTATTATCTGTTTTCGATATTTATTTATTGATTTAAGTAGGATACTTACGCATTCTTATAGTGTTATCAAGTCGTTTGCTTTCTAATAGTATTAGAATTTTTCTTAACGCCCATAGCCCAGGGGTAGAGTCGCCAACTGACGCCATTTCGGTCGGGTTTCAATCCTGGGTAAAAAAGCAATCGGAGTCTAACCGTACTGATGAGCTGTGATACGGCGAAACAGATCTGTCTGCGGATGACTATATATCTATATATATATTAATGTCTGTGTGTGTTTGTGGGTCTCCATTCTAAGAACCCCAACTCTTCCAAATCCCTTTGTCGATTTAAACCAAAATCGCGTCGTTTATCGGTCATAATATGAAACTTTGACGTATGCAAAACATTTTCGAATCTATTTACATGGCAGGTACGGCGAGAAATCACCGAAACGCTTGGAATTAACAAACTCTTCTCCGCCGAGACGCCTCATGCGAATTCAACCTCCGAACCTTTGATACACAAAAAATGTTTGAATCAATATACAGCGTTCGTTAAAAATAAACAACAAACATAACTTCGGGTGGTCTTTTTCCGCACTTTTATGCATTTCTCCAAGACACTTCACTCAAATTCAACCAAAATCGAGTCACTGGTAGATCAAGGCGTGATGCCTTGATATGCGAACAAAAATTTCAATTGACACACAGGGTGCGGCAAAAATTAATGGAAAATATTTCTTTTTGTGATCGTTTATTTCTCCGAAACGCTTAGTTGTATTCCAAGAAAAATCGCATCTTTTTTGTAGCTTCTACCTTATATGCCATAACAGTTTCACGTTTTCTACAAGGTGGCAACCCTTCCGACATTGAATGGACAATGCATTAATTTCTTCTGCGTCACAACGTCATCGCATCACATTACAGGCTCCCTTAACGCTCGCCCCCTTTCTTCCAATTGTACATACATCATCCCCGATTATTGGCCAAAATGACCAAGCATGAGTACCGTTTTACAAAACCCAATACTTACTTCGCATTTTTTTTATAACTTACGCAACGCAACAACCTCATACTCGAGCTTTTTAAATAAGCACTTGACCTTACCATTTCAACATAACCATTAAAATACCCCGAGCAACACCGGGCTATACAGCTAGTTAACTATATATGACGCTTAATTGCCTATCACTGGGATAAAGAGTCATGCAAAAATTTACATCTGAACAACATCCACCCGTTTTAAAATCTTTTTTCTTGTGATACAGATCGGTTGAACCATTCGTTGCCGAAGAGTTCAGTCTGTTGCAGGTGTTCATGTTATATTGTTAGCAGAAAATGAATGAAAGGAATTTGATTGGTTCGTTATCAGTTCTTCACATGTTATTTAAATAGAAAAAAATAGACTTTAATATTTTTGTTGAAATAATAATAGTTTGTGATACAAATCCTACTAATTAACCCATAACTGGGGAGAGAGGTGAATTCATAATTTTCTCAAGGATATGATCGATTCGTAGCCATTACACTACCCATGCGTCCACGTTTACAGTGCCTGTTATTACCAATTATTCACAGATCTAGATAATGTTCAGGCTCAAGGTTTCTTAATTTTGTTGATCGTACGGGAACCGGTTCTTTATCTTGATGTAATCATACGCTAATGCAATTTCCCTTGGGGATTTTCGCGTAAGTAAATATAAGAGACTTATGACAGCGAATGCTAGACCTTCTCAGCAAAGAAGGAAAGACCTGAAACAACCGAAATGTGGTTCTACAGAAGGATGCTGAGGATACCACGGACAGAACATAGAAGCAAGAACAAGGTTTTTGAGAAGATGGGTACGAAAAAGAAAACATACTCAACATAAGAAAAATACAGTTAAAGCGTCTGCAATGTGATAGGCATCGACTTGTTGGCTTGACTTCAGCCTGTTTCTCACCGACGGGATGTGGCTTACCTTTGTCTGTTCTATAAATATTTACATGGCTTCTGCTCGGACGAACTTAAGTTACTGGTGCTCCTGAAACATGAAATTACTTGTGCAAACAGAATGGCAACTAAGGCCCCCTTATTCACAGTTAGATCAACGAAATGTAGCCGACTATTCTACTCCAGCAGCTTCTTTTCTCGCACTTCCCGCCTGTGGAACTCTCTTCCATATTCTTGCATTCCAGACGGCTACAACCTTCAGGAATTTAAAGGCAATGTTAATACCCATCTCTTATTCACTTGACACCTTGTATATCTTTTTCTTTCTCTCTACCTTTTCAACAGTCATCACACCTATATTCCCATGCTTCTCTTGTTCCCTTTTCTGACACACCCTGTAGTTGGTTCGTCTTTCTCTTTACTTTCTTTTTTAAATCTTTTTCTCTTATGTAGTCCTCTGCGCATCAGTGGCATTACCGCCTTGCTTGGGGTGAAAAGTTTAAAAAGATGTCGTGAGGAAGAAGACATTGGAGAATCTAATTCTCACAGGACGGATAAAAGGAAAGAGAAACTTGGGAAAGCAACGCGTGACATACTTGATGGACTTGAGCAGATAGATGGCAGAGCGGGTTTTGAGCGGGATAACAAAAGGGTTGTTAAGAGCAAGAAAAGATAGGGTGATGTGGAGAACCATGCTCGCCTACGATAGAAGAAGAACTTAGAATTCGGTTCTCTGAATAACAAAGAAAGGTATTTGAAACAGCGAATTATCATTACGTTTTTGTGGGAAGATTTGCAAAAATGCAAGTGAAAAAATTATCCCTACTGATAATGGGTTATGGCGAATAGGCTGTGAAGAAATAGTTTTTTAGTGGCACATGTAGGCCAAGTAATTACCAAGTAATTATTTGTAATGAGGTAATATCGGTATTTGATGACAATATAACACGTCGCAGTTAAATTTTTGCCAAAACTCATTAATGAATTCTGTACTTATTCTCTTTGTATTATTTTAACGATAAGGAAACATTTTGAATTATATGGGCTTTGGGTTAAGACGGAACACAAAATAGATGTGACCATTTTTGGGAAGACTTTCTAAATTCTGCCTCTAACATATAACTTCCATATCAGTAACGTATTTTATTTTTGGCATTTGTTAGCAAAAACGTCACCAGTTCATTCTTCTAAGAATATTCTGAATATATTTCAATTCAGATATTGGGACCGATGCAATTGTTTCCGGTATTGAAATTGAGCCGGGTTACATGAAGTCGTTGGTGTTCTTAGCTTCAGTCTACTCAGAAAATCAGTCTCCCGTCGACTCGCGAGTTCGCATATGTGGAGGAAATCTCATTGATCCGCAGTGGGTATTGACAGCCGCTCATTGTTTTTATGACTATTCGTGAGTATATATTAAATATTTGATATGTATTTTCTTTATTCTATATATTAAAAAAATATTGATGTTTTTGCATATACTAAAAAACAATAATAAAAATCCATATCCTAATAATAAAAAAGGCTTTTGTTTCCATAAAATGATTTTTTTCATTTTCAATGCCCGTATTCCAAGATTTTTTTCCATCGATCGCATAGCTCGAAACTGTGTATTGCACATCAAAATTTTGGTAAAAAAGTTCTCTCGGTTTACTGATCAATGTTCATATTCTATATATCTAATTCCATGCATAACATATCTTAAATGCAACGGAATCACGTAGACATCATCCCTTAAATTTGTAATAAAATTTAACAATATTGATTTCTTTCCCGTTGTAAATTGTTTCCGTTTTAATTCTCCAATAAATTACAGCAAACCCCTGCTTAACGACTGACCAACTGTCTGCTCGTTAAGTGAGAAGTTGCACATGATCGTCAGTAACGATAAAATTGTTTTGCTACAGATATGACCTACTCCGACCCACCAGTCTCAGGCTTGCCTGTATGTGTGTTGCGTGCCGTAAGTTGGTTGCACCTAACTCTGCAGCTGTTCGCTTCCGCTCCGTCCCAAGATGATCGAAGATGTCAATGATCCGTCGAAATCTATCACTTCCCCTGTCACGTTGTGATTTCTGATCTCAAGGCAAGTTAAGAACTCGAGGGGAGCGGTCGTCTTCGTGCTGCCCTCTTCGACAGCTGAAATCAAGAGACAGTTGTGTGCACAATACAGAAATAAGACAAAAATAACATCAAAAAATATAACAAGACTGTAGAGAAGGCCGGTCTATGTGAATTAATGCTTATATTTTTAACTCTTTGTACAGTAAAGAGAGAGAGAGAATTAATAAGAAAATTACTATTTCTTTCAGTGTCTACAAATTACTTGCTGCTACTATATCTATTTATTGTTAGATATAATACAGTATTTATGCTCCACCTCCCATGCGTTTCTGCTTGGGACGAAGGACAGAGACACTAACGTGAGAGAGCGTTCTCGTCTTAACTGTTTGCCGAACAGCTTTTTTGCGTGGTGATTTGTCTCTTCTCTCCTGTCGTTCTGCCTTTTTGTTAAAAACGTTTTGATATGGCGCGGGTCGGTAAGTGATCGGAATGATCCTCCATAAGTCTAATGTCAATCTCACGTATCTGGCTAAAATTACCCGCTTAGATTCTACGCCGATGCTTGCTGATCCGGAGGTTTGGAGACAAGGTTTTGTTGACTTTGTACCTTTACTTGCCAACTTTAATTATAATTTCCGTCCTTTCGTGGGGGGATCTTCTTCGGAATCGACAGTCAATTCAATCCCAGCCTCTCCTTATCACATCCCTGAGAGAGAAAGGGCGATAAAGAAATAAACAAGGACGAAAGATAAAGAGCCCTCTTCCTTTCGTGAGGCAAGCCTTCCATCTTATCTATGTTCGATTGTCGTCATATCGGTCGATGTCATTTCGTAAATGCCTCTCTCTTATCTCTTTTGGCCACTCACCAGCGCCCATTCCTCTCTTCTTCTCTTTCTTAGCTCTTCCCCAAAAAAAAAGAAAATATGCATACAGAGATATTCTCTAAAGATATATTCCGGGGTTCAAATCCATGGTCTGTCTATACTATTTTAATGTATATGCATAAGGATCATTTACAAAATTATACAGACAGCGCGCAGATGCGTTAGTTCTCTCTTTAAAAATATACTTGTATATATATATTTTTTTAATCATTTCACCTCGAGCAAGGCGGAAACGCCACTGATGTGCAGGGGGCTACATAAATGTAAAAAGATTAATTAGAAAAGAGTGAGGAGTACAAACTAGATAGAAAGGAACAATAGAAAGGTGAGAAAGCAGGTGCGATGACAGATACATAGGTGGAGAGAAAGGGAAGGTTATACAGGGGTGGGGAGAGAGCTAGAGTCCAGTGGTTAGTTCTCTCTTTAAAAATATACTTGTATATATATATTTTTTTTAATCATTTCACCCCGAGCAAGGCGGAAACGCCACTGATGTGCAGGGGGCTACATAAATGTAAAAAGATTAATTAGAAAAGAGTGAGGAGTACAAACTAGATAGAAAGGAACAATAGAAAGGTGAGAAAGCAGGTGCGATGACAGATACATAGGTGGAGAGAAAGGGAAGGTTATACAGGGGTGGGGAGAGAGCTAGAGTCCAGTGGTTAGTAGATGAGTATTGACCTTGCATTTAAATTTCTGGAGGTTGTAGCCGTCAGGAAAGCAAGAATACGGGAGCGAGTTCCACAGGCGGGAACTGCGAGAGAAGAAGCTGCAGGAGTAGAATTGTCGTCTGCATTTGGCTAACCTGACTGTGAATGGGTGGGACCCAGTTGCCAGTCTGGTTGCACGAGTAAACACCTGTTGATGAGGCATCAGTGACTTGAGTTCGTCTGAGCAGAAGCTATGAAAGTATTTATAGAACAGACAAAGGGAAGCCACATTTCGACGATCATTAATGTTTTGAAATAGTAATTACGGGCTTAATAAAGTATGCATTTTAACAGTTGCCTAATTTTTTAAATGAATCGACATGAATATATGAGTTTCTTGAAAGTACCTGCCGGTGATGAGCAAGACATTTTCGATGCCAGAATAAAGTGAAATTCATCAATATTAAAAATTTAAATATAGTAAATATAATCGAGAAGTGTTGTTCTTCTGAAAGAGGTTTGTCACTCTGACTTTTAAATAATTGACTGATTTAAAAAGTTCCAAAAGATTTAGATCTCTTCACATATGGATATTACTTTCACCATTGGTTTCAAATATTTCGTTTTGTAACAGTCTGACTCAAACAGTAATAATTGCGTGTCAATTAGTGGAATATTACTTAACAAGCTAGCTACTTTCAAAAAGTCCTTACTTCTGAAGTAAGCTCAGGTTTTACTAGATAACACATACTTGAAGAATTCAATCTGACTTGAATCATATTAACGTATTGAATCCAACCATAAATTCCAGGTTACTTCCAGGTTTGTGAAAAGAAAGAAATATAACTAATTCTCAGTTTCTGAAAAAAATGCTAGTATTAATTGTAGGTTTAAAAAAACGATCTAATTATAGCTTTTTGAAAAAAGTAAAAATAAAAACGTCTAATGGTACGTCATTGTAGAAAAACAAAAGCACCCAATTTTAGATAATCGAAGCAAAAGAAAAACAAAATAAAACATCCAATTGTATGTTTCTGAAGCAAAAATAGACTCTTCAAATCTATAACATTCAATTTTATGACTGTAAAGCAAATCTATGGCTTAGAATTGTATACATTATTTACATAGTTCGGACTGTTGTCCTCATCTTTTTTGCCATGTTTACAATGTTCCGGCCTTCTTCAGGTGCGAGGAATTTTGAACTGAAACCTTTATTTCGATCACTTGCGTATATCATTCTTATTCCATGTGCAAAGCTACTTCGGAATGTCATGTAGTTATCTCCCTTTAACTCAACTCTCTAAGTTATTTGTTCACCACTGCTGTTGAAAACAACAGTCTGGATAATGTAAATACTACCTCATCTCAGATATATAGATAAATATCGAATTGTATGTTTTTGAAGTGAAACTAGACCATCCAGTTGTAGATTATCGAAACAAAAGCATTCACTTGAAGTTTCTTTTTTAAGAAAAAACAAACTAATTTTAGGCTTTTGTTACAAACCGAGACAAGTTAATTGTAGAATATCAAAGCAGAACTTGGAGTGTTTTGAAGAAATACTAAACCATACAATTATAGGTTGGTTATTGTAGGTTATCGAAGCAAAAGTAAAGTATCCCATTTTAGGTTATGGAAACAAAACCAGACAATCTTTGAAGAGAAAAAAATGGAATTCAGTGTTAGTTCTAATTTTCTACGTATTACTCTTCCTCAAAATGAACTAATTTCCTTAATTAATTAATAATTACTCATATAAAAATTCTTGTGACAGATAAAATGATGATCTATTGAAATTAAAAAAATTATGTTGCACAGACGCAAGTGTATATTTATGAAAAAGAAACATTTAAAGCAAATCATCTAAACAATATCTTTCTTCCATCGTCGTCGTAGTGTTTTAAGCTTAGGAAATGGTAAATGTCTGGGGTAGTAACTCTTTTTGTTAATCTGATGCAGACTGTATTGAGATTTGGACAAGTCAGTAATCCGTCGAAGGAAAGGCAAGTCGTTTTTTATCGCCGTTGTGGCCCTGATTCAAACATAATGTTTGTCAAATGAAAGGTCGGTCATCCGTAAAAGCACAGTTGTTCAAAACAAGGATTCAACTTTGCAAAGGTCACAAAATGGTTTCGTATATGTTTTTCTTTCAAAATCGGGAATTTTTTGTGTTTTTCGATCAGTCGGGATGTATATCAAAACAAACGTAGGAGAGATATTGGAATATGATATGGAAAAGCACCTCACTATAGTTCATAATTATCTAAAAGGCCAAATGTGATTTTATGAACATTTCTATCTCTTGTTTACTTAAATCTACTTTAGTATTGCAAAAGTAGAAAGGAGAAGCTATATGGATAAAAATATTCAGCAGCTGGAATGTCAGGTAATAAAATTATTCTAATATACTCGCATCTTTCTGTGTTTTTTTTTCCTGAGATAATGCATCAATATTTTCTTGCAATGTTAGTGTGAACTGTTCCCACCCAATTGAAAACGAAGTTCTCAATATGGATTTCTCAAAGCCTAAAAAACATCTCTATATGTAATCTATTGCAACACACTGTTCCCCATAATTTAAATATAACTGACTATATATAATGTGGTTCTGGGCATGGCGGTAAACTGCATCCGGTAGCAAGGCCTCTGACTGGGAGGTTGTTAGGAACATGGAACCTCCTCTTAATTGCTGTTGTTCCCAGGTCTACCCGATCCGGGGTGGTAGCAACTGTTAGGTTCCCAGCTATGGGCAAATAGTTAACTTTCCAAACATGGGTCAAAACATTATGAAAGTATAAAAAGAGACTTTTATGAAATATACACATACAAATTTTCGAAGAACAAATATTACCAACAAATCTTTTTTGAATGAATAAATATACCAAGAAAACATTTTTGAAGGAAAATGTTACCAACAAAAATACGTTTTTGAATGAACTAATGCTTCGGCACTAAATGATCCCCAAATGTTTGATATGCCATAAAACAAACTAAGCCAAGCCAAACCAAACTATATATAATGTGTTAGATTAACTCCAAGGATGACCACAGCCTATCAATGGCGTAATGAGTCCTGCAAAACTTATGTATCCGATCTTCAGGACCGGGTGCAAGTTCCTTTTTCTTTAGATGCAAACCAACATGTTGCCGAACATTAAAGTCTGTTACTCTGTAACCCTATTTTCTGATGACTGGTATTAATTTTAAGTGATTTTCAAGATGAAACGAGATTTCTGTAAAAGTTAGAGAATACAAATTATATAAAGTAGCCGAAGTGATAAAAATTGAAAAATGCACATTTAAAGGTACAAAGAGTGGAAATTACTTTTGTTGTGAGAAGCAAGTGAATTAAATAAAGGTAATTAGTCAAAATATTTGTCAATGGTTTTTGATGAGATGCGACTCTAGGCCAAAATACAGACTTGAGGAATTCTTGTTTACTGATTACCTTGACAGCTGATAGGAACAGGCAGACAATAACAGATTGGATTTTCTCACTTCCATTGAAAGCCAAAATGGTTAAATGATATTACTTACATGTTGAGATAGTAAGTCATATAGGGAGGGAGAAATAGAAATCGTGTATCTAACTTCAATACGCCGGTTTTGTGTCTGTTTAATAAACTGGCTTGGAAAGAGAAATTGACTGAGTCGGAACCAGCGATGAATTGATGCACACAAGCTCAAATAGCCTGCTACGACAGAGATATAGCATGAGATTATCAGTCTAAATTCAACAAACTGCAAGTTAAATAAACCATCATTTTGTGGAGATAATAAAACACGCATATTATCGTGCTACTGAAATGTCAGCTGATATTTTCTTTTGCGTCACTTAACTTTGTAATCTTGTATTTATTCGATATAGTTCGAATTCCAGTTGAATTTCTTGCATTCACTTACGCGCATATACCCTTGGCAAAGGTATTAATCCGTCTTTTCCCTCCAGTTAGGGTTTAAATTATAGGACAGATTGGGTTCTATAGCCTTGGCTGGCAACCAGTCTACCACAGAAAGCAATGGCAACCTACTGCGGGATAATCTTCTGCCCAGACAGTCAGGACTCATTCGAGACATGATCGCCCAAGCGTAGATCACATATAGCACTTAACTGACTGATATACATCTACACCGTGGCGTTGCTGTCGTAAATCAGGTTTTCATTATATACCAGTCCCTCGGGTGTCTAGGGTAGCCTCGTCAAGTGACAATAAGCGAACCTGCTTTGCTTAAACCGAGATCAGCAACACAACGTGGGCGGAATCGACCGAAGCTCAGAAAGGTTGGCTAAATTCAGCGAGGGTTTATGTTATACTGTTAGCAGGAAATGAGTGAAAGGGAATTAAGGCAGCATATTATCATGTCTTGTGTAAAGATTCGTGCAGGTGCAAGTTCCAGAGCAAATGTCTTTTACATGCTGTGTCTTTTCAGGCAATCTAGAAATTCCTATCATTTGTAGATCTTCGAAATGTCGTTTTACTCTTCAACTACTCAATCCTTCATCTTTTTAAACACTTAGTTCTCCGGTAGGCTATTTGATGTTTCCCTCTTGCTTTCACTATAACCTCTGAATTTGAAATTTTCTAAACTGTTTTACCTCATTATATTACTTTTGTCTGCCTCTTTATGATTCGAGTAATATTGTTCCTTTTCTCCCCATTTTCCCTATAACTTCCTCGTTGTTTATATGTTTCGTCCATGGTATTCTCAGCATCATTCTGTAGATCTATGTATGTTGCCTTAAGTTTCTTCTTCTACATCAGAATTGTGCAGCATTCACTGCCGTATAGGTAGTTTGGCATTGTATAGATTTTAGTGCTCTACTTAGCTGTTGGAAGTCACCTTTCGTTATTTCAATTTACCAAATTATTTATACCTTACATTTTCCTTAACAAATTATATCAAAGAAGAGAATACTTTGTGCCAGATATAGTTATGCATTTCATAACAGAATAAGGAAAGAACAGGATTATAACTCACAGGTTACATTGAATGTAAGACTAACAGGGAAAAAGAGCAAGAAAGCTTTCTGTCAATTATTCTCACGACCATTTGCTAAAGAATACAACTAAATAAACCTTCTTAAAATTACTAGTATTAATAGGAATAATAGAAGGCCGGAAGCTGTGAAAAGATTTAATTTAGTCTTTCACAATTCTGCTTTCAGAAAGTGATTCTATAGACTTGAATGAGTTGAGGTCAAATACAGGTCAAATATGGATCGGAATAAGATAATGTATAAATAGGAAACATTTATCAAGTTAACATTTTTTCCCTTTCATTAAAACTTAGAATACTGTTATCTTTTTGAAGTTAGCATCAAACACTGATCAAATATGGATTGATTGATAAATGATTTGTTCTTTGTTATCATTCTGTCAGAGTCCGATCTATATTTGATCTGTGTTTGATCCCAACTCACTTTGTCTGAACGTGAGAACAACTTTAAAAAATAAAACAAAAACATACTAAGCTTTAATAAAATTTAAACATGTTAAATTGATCAACGTTTCCTGTTTGTCTTTTATCTTAGACTTTTATGAAATTTGTAAGACTTATATAACACAACTTTTATGAGTTTGATATTAGCAACAAACTTTCCGAATCAATAAATTCTTTTAAATACATATCATGAAATTTTGTTGCTGCCTCAAATTTTTGATTGATTCGTTCAACCGGTTTATTAATTAAAGTGTACAATCGACATAGAACTTGAAAGAAGCTGTATGTCTTTGTCATTTTCAGTTGTGCAAATTAGTAAATGATTTCAACACCTGAAGATCGCTGCAAAAAAACAAAAACCAAAAAAACAAAAAACAACACTCGTGCAAAACGTAAAAAAATTAAAGTAAAAATAAAATGATCAGAATCAATGTTAATTGCCAGTAACCCGAGGCAGTTTACATAAATACTGAATCTCTCTATGTCTCTCCCTTTTGTTCCTCCCATTTTCTGCTTTATATTAACCATGTGCCACTGATCTTCTGTAAATATAAATGCACATTATACCGCTGTGTGCGGGTGCGCATCAAAATGAAAAGAACCTCCAATCCGTGGCGGACTGGGGTAAGAAATGCCTCGTGAATTTTAATGCTTGCAAAACGAAGCTGTTATCTATTAATCATTACAGACAATCACTGATACCCACCATTAGCATGGATCAGGCTAGTCTCCCTGAAAACAAAACACTGCGTCTCCTCGGCTTAACTCTCACAACAAACCTCAAGTGGAATGACTACATAGAATCCATAGCTAAAACCGCTGCTAAGAAACTCAGTTCTCTGTGTAGGGACAAGAAGTTTTTTTCCGCCTGAAACAATCCTGCACAGATATAAATCTACCATCCGACCGTGCATTGAATACTGCTGCCATATCTGGTCGGTTGCTCCTGCTATTCACCTACGGGTCCTTGACAAAATCCAACGAAGAATCTGTAATGTGAAAGATCCCGACTTGACTGCTCAGATACATTCACTTTCTCACCGGCGCAATGTGGCTTTCCTGTGTTTCTTCTACAAATACTTTCACGGCTTCTGCTCCGAAGAACTTAGCTCACTGGTGCCCCCTATATATAAATTTACTCGAGCCACATGATTAGCAACTAGGTCCCACTCTTCTACTGTGAAATCAATAAAATGTAAACGCAAATTCTACTCCATAAGCTTCTCTTCTCGCACTTTCCGCCTGGAGAATTCATTTCAATTTACTTGCTTTCGCGACAGCTACAATCTCCAAGAATTTAAATGTAAAGTTAATAGTCATCTTCTATCTCACTAACGTGCATCCTCTCTCTCATGCTTCCTTCTTCGTCCACTCCACTCTCATCACTATTCACATCCTTCTCTTACCCACTTCCCGACACCCTCTATAACCTGTCACCCTTTCTCATGGCTTTCCCTCTATGTAACCCCCTGCAAAACAGTGGCAGTAAAATGCTTGCTTAAGGCGATATGATTATAAAAAATATTCTATACTATTATATTGTGGATATGAAGTGGGGGTTCAATTCTACATTACAATCAATTTATAAACATATCCTTCACTTTATGGCCACAATCATCCTTCTCTTACCCACTTCCTGACACCCCCTATAACCTGTCACTCTTTCTCGTATTTTTCCTCCTATGTAACCCTCTGCAAAACAGTGGCAGTAAAATGCTTTACTTGGGGCTATATGATTATAAAAACAAAACATTCTATACTATTATAATGTGGATATAAAATGGGGGTTCATTTCTACATTACGATAAATATATAAACTGATCCTTCACCTTTTGGTCACAGTCATCCTTCTCTTACTCACTTCCTGACACCCCCTATAGTCTGTCACTCTTTCTCATAACTTTCCTCCTATGTAACCCCCCTCCCTGCAAAACTGTGGCAGTAAAATGCCTTGCTTGAGGCGATATGATTATAAAAAAAATATCTGGATGATCAGTTCCTGGTATCTGACCTTTTCTAAATTCGCTCTCACAGTTCCATCGGAGAAAGACTGGCCTGTATTTTTTCAATACCCCCAAAATAAAGCTAGTAACGTCCCATCACCCACGTCAAACCATAAATTTGCTGCAATCCTGATGAATGGTTACAGGCTCAAAGAAAATCTTACTGAATTTTCAAATTCCTACAGACATCAAGTGTAATTCGAATATTCGTGCCATCGCTAAAGATACCGGAAAAAAGGGTGTTGTTTTTTTCGAACTTGGAAAATACCTAACATTTGCTTGTATCTTCGATCTTGACAAGAGTCAGACCTAAACAAAGGGTTAAGTATTGCTACCATATCTGAGCTGATCGTACCCAGTCTTATCTGTCAAGCTTGGATAGTTCATGACATGAGTTACCTTCCCTTGATATAGCCAGTTACTTCCCTTAATAAATGAGGTCGCTTGGTTATCATTACAGAGACCTCCCTTATAAGTTTAACATGTTACCTCGTTGTCTCTGTTCTTCACTGATATTTCTACTCAAAAATGCCATAACATTTCAAAAGCGGTTTTACAGCCTTGGGGATGATGAATTATTTTCCAACCTAAAACTCTTATTCTAAAGATGATACGTTGTTGGACCCACGCTGATCTATCTCGATTGCTATGGCAAATATTAAAACTAGTAACATTCTTTAATCCCCCAGTTCAGACCTTCACAGCTAGGACCCATTATGTCATATGAACGTGGATGTTTACCCTCATTCTCTTTGTGTTTCTTTGACAAGGAGCAAGTTCCATTCAGACAGCTTCTCTTTTAGAAGTTTTATTTTATGGAACAGACTTCCAATAGAATATTTCCCTGAGTAATAAAATTTTAAATTCTTTAAGTTCAGTCAACCGATATCTACCCTATGTCGGTCCTGGGCATGACGGTAAACTGCATCCGGTAGCAAGGCCTCTGATTGGGAGATTGTGAGGAGAATGAAACAATATCTTAATTGCTGTCGTTCCCAGGTCTACCCTGACCCAGAGTAGTAGCACCTGATAGGATCCTAGCTATAGGCAAATAGTTAACCCTCCTAAATAGACTTTTATAGAAAAATATACATTTTTGAAGGAAAAATATTACCAACAATACATTTTTGGAGAAAAAATTATTCTCAGCAAAACATTTTTGAATACAAAACTAGAAGACATTTTAAGTTTTGTAAAATAAAAAAGAATAAAAAAATTTCATTAAAATCTAACTAAATAAACTTTCTCACTATAATCGAACAGTAAAGATACCTCAAAACCCCCCCTTTTTGGAATTAAATAACCCACAGATGTTGATATACCGTTAAACAAAAATCAAACTCAATCTACCCTATATATCCTACATAATATTCACGTCTTACCATATCCTTTTACTTCCCATACAACAACATGTCACTCAGTAATACTTTATTTTCAGGGGTCTCTGTGCCTTGTGTTAGATGAAATAAAATAGAATAACGTTTGTAAAAATTTATAGAATGTATCTTAGTCGAACTAAAAAAAGGCTGTAGAATGAACCGGTCAAAATTGTTTGCTCATAGTTGGAGCAAGTCAGTGAATTATTTCCGTTCCCCGAACTAAATTTCATCATCTCAGAATTATGGAAAAAATCTTCTATCAAACATTTCACGATTTTTTCTTTTACCGGCTGATTCTTGCTCAGCCAAAATAGAAAACACTAGTATTTGTCATATTTCTGAGATGAGGTAGTATTTACAGTATTTACATTATTCGGACTATTGACCTAATCTTTGTTACCATTTGTACGACGTTACGGCCGTTGAACGCTCAAGCCTTCTTCAGGTTCGAAAGTCCTAGCAAGAATGCCGGAGCGTACAACGGCCGAAACTTCGTACAAATGAGGACAATAATCCGAATTCTGTAAATACAGAAAATACTAGCTGTATCATATTCGAAAATGATGATTAAAAATAAAATCTGGTGTAAGGTTGCTAGGATTGGTCACCCAGTAAAACTGGACCTATTTCAAAGTTTAAATTTAAGTCCAGTAGTCCACTACTAGTGTTTCATGATCGATGCTATGATCATAATGATATTAAATGCTGAACTATTGTTCAACCCTCAACTTTTAGAGAATTTTTTTGAATGTGAATATTGTTTTCAGTTTTATCGCATATTAAAATCCATGCATATTCGGTTACCATAAACTACCTGGTAGGCCTAGGTTCTCACACAGTAACCTTGACTAAACTTTGCAGTGCAGATAATCTGCTTTATCCAGCTTTTTATCTTCAAAGATAAAGAGCTTGTTAGTATTTCTTCCATTTGCACCTTATCTAAATATTCGTATCAGATACTTTATGGTAAGTTGTGTTTGTCACAATTTTATATTATCTACCTACAAAAAAGAATAAAGAACATTTATTTGCTATACAATATGTCGAGGATCATGCCCACTATTTGACCACGGTAGTCAATTATTTCTCAGAGGCTGGGGTTGAATTATACACGACATTTATGAAAATCCAGTTGATATATATATATATATTATACATGATGTCGGTTTATGCTAGAGTATATATGGTACGCTTTGATGTATTAGCGACATTGTAAGTGACTTCCAAAAAGTGATGCAAAAATTGTACAAGAGTAATATGATTTTGAAAATGTATATTTGATTCTTTTGCATTGACTAGTGTGAATTTCCTATTTAGAGTGTAAGAAAAAGACTTAGAAGAGATATTAAATAAAAGACATACGTATATAAAAATTATTGAAAAGGAAACAATGCCGTGTATAATAATGTCTACTAATACGTACGCAGAAAAAACAATTGTCACAGACGTTTGAGAGACATTTTTGTTTTATTGATGGCCACATTTAGTAAGCTGAATAGTTGATTCCTGATGGAATGCCAATTAAAGAAGCAATGAAATGCAAAAATATGAGTAAATTAACTGATTTTGTAAGTTAATTTAAGTGCCATACATGATACACGTTTGGGCGATCATGTCTCGAAAGAGACATGACTGATTGGGAAGATGATTATCCCGCAGTATGTTGCCATTACTTTCTGCGGTAGACTGGTTGCCAGCCATGGCTACAGAACCCAACCTGTCCTGTTATTTAACCCATAGCTGGAAGGAAAAGACGGATTAGTATTTGCGCTTAAGTGAATGCAATGAATTCAACTGAAATTCGAACTCGGTTCCCCGATTTCTCGTTCCGCGCCGATATCCATTGCACCAACGTTCTATAAATGTTTATAGAAAAGACTCTTTTCTATTAATAATTTCATGGCCGTTCTAAAGAGCTATCTTCTTGCATACCTTGACCGCATGAATTTAAGCCTTTTTCCCTTTTCCCTTATTGGCCTTGTTTCACATTTTTGTATTTATTACAAAATAAATATCGCTCTCCTCTTGCCTACCTGGTAGATGCGGGACACCTTTCTTATTTCTGGGTTGATTTTCGTATTTTTCTGTTGTGTTTGAATTAGTGTAGGTTTGAGTGAGTGTTTTGATGAATAATGTTTTTAAATTATTGTTGTCACGAATTAATTTCATTCAGTTAGCTGATGTTTCTGGTATAATGATTGTATTTTTTACTTATTACTATTTAGTGTCTTGTAAATCGTATATCACATATTTCTTTCCACTTACAACGTGTGAAAGTACTCTTTTTTCGTGAACCGCCAAACAGGTTAGCTAAGACAATTTCGGGTGCTAAAGTGGTACTTCCACCCTTGGTGCTACAATCAGTTATTGCCACCGGACAGTGTTTTTATTTGTGTGTTTGTAGACGTGCCAGTCTGTGATGTTTTTACAACTGAAAGTCAGATTATTATTGTTGTGTTCAACGCGTTTTCTTCCGATTGTTAAAAAATACACAAACTACTCTTGGCGGCCGTTATCAATGATGTAGAATGGAAAGTAAACGGATGTGTTTCCAGTTAATAGCATTGTGTTGAGAGCATTACTTTAATTAACTTTGTTTATTTTGAATATTGACTATATCCAACTCGATGCCTTTTCAGCTGTGGTCTGGAGACTATGTGAATCACTCTTCAGGCACCGGCAAGTGATGCCAAATTTGAAAAAGCAAAGAAACGATTGACCGTCTACGGAATTCACGGCACCCGACCTCAATAGGTAGCATATGAAACATCCATCCGTTTTCTACACAATAGGATCACAGCGTCATGTAGCAGTTTTTTTTTCGCTTGTGATCCTACTCCCTGTTCTCTTCCAACAGAACTATTAATTCTACTAGGAGAACACAATTCTTTGAATCAGACGACACTACAATGTCAGGGCGTGCGTCTGTCTGTTAATGTGTACTAGAAAGTGCAGAGATGTTCTAAGATCAAGTAGCATCTTCTAATCGTGAGCTCTATTCAGTAGCATCATGTTGGGTGCAATTTGGATCTTAGGTTCAAGGCGTTCACATTCCTTGTGAAAACGTATCTTGGTTTTCTAGCCGTTTGTTCGCTGCTTCACAGTGTGTATTTAGCCGATGATCACTTCCAGAACTTTGCTGTGATTCTACATGTACATCTGCAGTGATTGTGGGCATGTAGAAAGTATCTAGCGTAAAGTGTCTCAATCATTTTGACATAAGGCATATACATCGGTGATATATTTTATATTTAATATACAATATATATAATGTACATTGTAAATATATATTAGAGTTTAGATTTTAAATTGTTGTTTTATTCACCCTCTCATTCACAGGCAAAAGGTTCTACATATGAGGATTAGTTAGCACTTCATAGAGAGTCTGAGGTATTAGGGTGAACGTAGTAAGAATGGTATGCAATAATGTGTTGTTTTGGTGTAAGGAATATTGTGGTATGTTTGAGTCCGTGATTGTGGCTAGCTAAGATTAATTATAAGACAGAATACAAGTCTTTCTGTAACGCTCCTTTTGGCCTTGTGCCAAATTTTTTATTTATTACAAAATATAAATTGCTTTCGCCTTGGATACCTCAACCGTATGAATGTAAGCATATTATTAGAGTTTTGTTTCTTTCGAATTCCAGTTGGATTCCTTGCATTCACTTACGCACAAATATCCTTGGGAACGGTATTAATCTGTCTCTTCCCTCCGGTTATGGGTTAAATAATATAACAAATTGGATTCTATAGCCATGGTGAGCAACCAGTCTACCGAAGAAAACAATGGCAAACTACTGCGGGATAAACTTCTGCCCGGTCAGTCATGTCTCTTTCGAGACATGATCGCCTAAAGCATGTATCACGTATGGCACTTAACTGACTGAATATAATAGTTGAAAACATGATCAAGGCTTCTACTGGGCATAAAGTGGGGGATCATTTTTTGTATTGTTATGAAGTAACAAACTAATCCCCCCACTAATTACTACTTAATGATATAATACTTCTCCTCCCCTCTAGCTATGAGTCAAATAACAGGACAGATTGGGTTCTATAGCCTTGGCTGGCAACCAGTCTACCGCAGAAAGCAATGGCAAACTACTGCGGGATATTCTTCTGTCCTGGTCAGTCATGTCACTTTCAAGACATGATCGCCCAAAGCATGTATCACGTATGGCACTTAACTGACTGAAATCGCTAAATGTAACCGTAGGGTCTATCCTAGTAGATTAATTTCCGCACCTTTCTTTTGGAACTCTGTTTCGATTTGTTCTTCCCTGTCACCTACAATCATCAAAAATTAAACGCAACCATAATCTCAATCGTTTGTTTTTGTAAATTCTATTTTATTATTGTCATTAAAGTTTCTCATTCCTTTTCTCTTCCACTCACAGTAAACCCTTGCATCTTAATGGCATTATCGCCTTGCTTCGTGTGAAATGATTACAAAAACAATTCTGAAAGCAAAGCTTGGTAGCTAAGATTCACCAGCAACCATTAAGGGATATTTCTTCTTCTTCCTTTCAGGACGTAGGCGATCATGGCTTTCCACGTCTCCCTATCCCTGATGGTTCTTAGTATGTTTTCTCCAGTTGCACCACGCAACTTCTGTTCCATCATCCACCTGCTCAGGCCCTTCAAATATGTTATACGCTGCCTTTCTCTGTCTCTTTTCCCTTCTATCTGGCCTGTCAGTATCAAGTTCTCCAAGCCATTCTTCCTCATTGCATGTCCCAGGAAATTCAGTTGTCTTTTCCTGATGCTCACTATTAATTTTCTTTTCGTTGCCATTTTTTCCAAAACCTCATCATTGCCCACATGCTCGGTCCATGATATACGCAGCATCCTTCTGTAGAACCACATTTCCGCTGCTTCAAATTTTTTCCTCATCTTCGATGATATTGTCCAGCATTCACTGCCGTATTGAAGACCTGGCATCACATAGCAATATAGAACTGTCTTCTTTGTTTCTCGTGAAATTTTCCTGTCTTAATACTTTACTCAGCTTCTTGAATGCCTCTTTCGCTTTGCCAATTCATCTACGGATCTCTGTGTCGCACTTTCCATTTCCTGTTAGAACACTTCCTAGGTATTTAAATTTTACTAACCCCATATAGTATTTACTAAGGCTATATAGTATTTATCTAATACAAGGTCAATTTTTGGGGATAAAACGGTTTCCTCCAGTTATTTAATCCACTCTTCAAAGTAAAGAAAGACTGCTTTTTTATTTTGGCAATGTAATATCTAATCTTTTTATGGCAATAAATACTGCAGATAAAAGAGATGCTTGAAGCAAAATAGATTCGGTTATTCCTACAAATGCTAAGATTACTATGGGCAAATAAATAACAAGGAAGTCTTAAAGAAAAGAGGCACAGCAAAGAAACGTTTTTATAAACATTTTACCCCAAGCAAGGCAGTTTACTGCCACTGGTGCGCAAGGGGGTTACATAGGAGGAAAGTTATGAGAAAGAGTGACAAGTTATAGGGAGTGTCCGGAAGTGGGTAAGAGAAGGATGAGAATACTAATGAGAGTGGAGTGGACGGAGAAAGGAGCATGAGAGAGAGGATGCAAGTTAGCAAAATAGGAGATGACTATTGACTTTACATTTAAATTCTTTGAGATTTTAGCTGTCGGGGAAGCAAGTAAACGGAAGAGAATTCCACAAGCGGAAAGTGCGAGAAAAAAAAGCTTATGGAGTAGAATTTGCGTTTATATTTTACAGTAAAAGGGTGGGACTTAGTTGCTAATTTTCTGGATTCAAAAAGAGACAATTAACTGCGAACTGGGTGAGTGAAGAAAACTAGGATAATTTAACACTCATTGCACGCTCAGACAAGAGAAACAAAGAGGCAACATCCAATGATTTACTTTGTGTGCTTCTGTGAAATTTATGGTAGAAAAGAGACAGAGAAGTGTATTAAAATTCATTTAGAGCAATAAAAAGTTGTAGGGTGCCTGACCGCCATTTTCTGAGGGGTCACTGTACATAAAAAAAGTAAAAATACGTGTTCAGTAATGGACTGCATAACCTCTTTTGACGTCTTGTCAATTAAAATAACGATTACTCTATTTCTGAAAAGACTAAAAATAAAAAGGTTAAGTCATGTTTTCAAATTACATAAAGTAAACATAACAAATGACTAGGATATGACTAGAATATAGCTTTGAAAGTAATATTGTAAATTTGACTGTCAATATCAAAGATTGTTTCGGAGGTAGCTATATATATAAAGAATGCATACATATGTAGTATTATTATTCAGGTGTTAGTAAAACAGTGCACAATGTATGAACAGAGGTGTATTATATATATATATATATATATATATATATATATATATATATATATATATATTATCCTACGTCTATGACTCGGAGTTTCATGCGTTATGCATTCATCAGGTGCATATTTCAAACTGACGCTTTAATAGTTTTGAATTTAAGTTAATCGATGTTCATGAGAATTAAATCTTATGAAGTTATCTTACTGCTTTTTTAATAACAAGATTAAAAATTTACATATTCTACGATTACATGTGGATAACATTTTATAATTTAAAATAAAATTAAAATAAGAATAAAATAAAAAATAATAAAATGCAGGGAGAAGATATCGAAAGGGCGTTAATCATGAGTGTTAAAAATTCAAATATTCAAATCTTACATGTGCATAAAAATGTAGGAAAATTAAAATTTTAGAATTTTAAATAACAATAGGATAAGATAAAAGAAAAAAATAAAACGAAAAATTAAGAGGTAAACTTTAAAATTAAAAATGTAAGAAGCAAAATAAAAGGTGATTAATTCATAATTGCTAAAAGTAATATTTTGGGAGAAAGAAAGAAAGAAATAGGCAAGCGTAAAGAGGGATCTATTTCAATCTGGGTCTAAGAATTTAGGTATTTTTTCTGACAGATGTGGTCATTAAATCACTTCTTTTATTAATCAAATTGAGATTCTTTATATGGTTTAAGATGAGAAAAAAAATTTTCTAAAAGGCATAAATTACATTTATCGCCTTTTCCATTGTAATGTTTAGATTTAGCAACGATACTCCAAGTAATCATTGGGTTCTTATCATTGTTTTTTAAATTTCTAATAATGCATGGATAAAGCAGTATTTTTGCTGTATTTACTATTGTTTAAAAACATGTGGTTGTTAAATCTTATCTTCCACCTGTTAGAAGTGATTCCAAAGTAGAATTTAACATGATTACCATCCGGATGAATTTGAGAAAATACCCTTCGTAAAAATCCGAATTTTTCTCTTTTCTCTTAGCTATGGGTTAATTAGTAAGACTTGTATCACTAAGCTATTATTATCTCCCCAGCCGAACCCAAAAGATTACCATAATTTTTAAAATATCTTCTGGCTTCAAACAATCTGCAAATGGTTGATAAGCCGCAGAAGTCGTATTATTTATCAAACACTTCTCCCAATTATATCAATGTGTTATCTCATATCGCAACAAGCGCCCCATTGCGTCTGCTCGTAATAAGCGCAAACATCTCCCCAAAGAGGTTAATTAGTTGTTATCTGATATGTTGAGACACCCTATAGCATCTCACAGGTTTGGTTCTCGCGACTACTGGCGGACTTGTAAGAGTGCGTTAAATAAGGGTAACTTCTCAACACTTTCTCTCTTCAATTAATTTGAATCATCTTCCTCTTCCCTAGTTCCCGTTTTTAAGAACTCTGGCAAAGAGCCTTCTCCATCAAACTATCGACTAAATAGTTTTCTACCTCTATTTGGCAATGTACGATATGCTACTCTCAACTCCGAATTGATTAAGAATCTCAATTCTCAGTGTCTCCTTTCAGAAAAGCAATATGGCTTTCACTTTTCTAGGTCACTTGTCGAAGTTGTGACAGTTATTTCTGAAAGATGAGAATGGCAAATATCGTTCTATTGCTTTAGATATATCGAATGCATATGACAGGGTTTGGCAAACTGGCCTTCTTCAGTTGAAAAGAATTGGTGTTTTTGACCCTTTCCTTGGTTTTTCTGTGTCATTTTATCAAAATACATAATGAAATTGAACTTGAATGTCCACTCTTCTGTTTGCAGTAATGCGTGGAATCTCCTCTGGGCTCTATTCTAGAATACACTCTTTCCCTTATTTTCGTCAACGATATTTCCGATCACATCAGTTTTAAACTCGATATCTATGCTCATGATACGACTATGACCTTCAGTCTACTAACTGGGGTAAGAAGTGTTTTGTTAATTTTAAGGTCTCCAAAAAAAAAAAAATTATATATATAAATTAACAAACTAATACACACATGAACATATGTAGTGATAATAACAACAAATAAATAAATAATTCTCTCTCTCATAATAAAGACCGTTGTGTATCTATATATTCTATAAACATATACTGTTAAATATAAGAGACAATGAATGTCTATTATGTTTAATCATGAGCCATTCTAAACATCGTATTTTGGCTTTAATTTTCTAAACATATACTGTTAAATATAAGATGTTTAGAACGGCTCATGATTAAACATAATAGACTTTCATTGTCTCTTATATTTAACAGTATATGTTTAGAAAATTATTTGCTGCCTCGATACACTATATATATATATATATATATATATATATGTCACGCTCATGGAGAAGGAGACAATAGCGAGGCAGCGTAGGCTCAGATTATTTTCTTGACTACCAGTTTTTAAAGTTTACGACCAGTTTTTGAAAACTCTTGCCACGCGTTCGCTCTTTAACAGCGACTTATTTTTTTACTTTTTTGTAATAATTATATCGTATATATATATATATATATATATATATATATATGAGAAAAATTTAGGCAGACACGTTATTTCATGGTAAATAGGAAGTATTGGCCTATTTCAGGCTATTCATCATCATGATAAATCGGTAGTTTAGGCCTATTTCAGGCAAACCATCATCAGCTTCCGTGTGTATGAGTGTGTGTGAGTTGTATGTGTATATATATGTGTTTTTTTACATTATTAACGTTATATTGTATTATAATTGTACCGTTGACCGAATAATTTTCTTACATTATAGTTATATTGTATTATAATTGTATTGTTAACCGAATAATTAGTATAATTTTGATTACATAGTGGGGGTGGTGGTAATTGTGATTAAAACGGATTGATTAACTATTATATCTTACTTTTTTTTAATTTTCTTAGTCTTTTTGGAGTCCAATTTTTTATCTTCCACTGTTAATATGTTAAATTTATTTTTAAACTAAGTAATTTGGTTTAAACAACTAAATTTAGATAGAATAATTAGGCCTACTTTTAACTTTGTATTGTATTATATTTGTTTTGTTGAATGTATAATTAGTATAATTTTGGTTATCTAGTGGTGGGATGGTAATTGTGATTATAACGAATTGAATAACTGTTATCTCTTAAATATCTTTAATTTTCTTAACATTTTTAGTCTAATTTCTTATCCTTTCACCGTTAATATATAATATTTATTTTTTAGTTTTTATTTTCATTTTCTCCTATCATCTTTTCTTTCTAATTTTAGTTTATTATTCTCTTCTTTCTCTTCTCGTTTACGCTTTAAGATACTTACCCTTTCTCTTTAACGCTATCTCTCCCTCTCTCACCTAACCCCCTTTACTTTTCAAATGTACGTGTCAGCAATCTAACTGACTTGCATAATGTATCTTTAAGTTGACATCCGCTCTTACGCGTGCTCTTTGATTATATGTTGCGTATATATATGCTTATGTATGAATATGTGTGTGTATTCGCCGAACTGATGTAATGATGTATTTTTTCTTAAATTTTCTCTTTTAAGGGAGCGATCTTTATTTTTATTCCGTTTTCTTTTGTGGTCTTTGTTTGTGAATTTCATTCGTGTAAATTCTTCTGTACAATAAAGACGGAAGCTGGTAATGGTTCACCTGAAATAGGCCCATATTTCCGATTTACCATGAAATAACGTCTCTGCATAAATTTTTCTTATATTTTCTCTATATGTATTTATATACAGATATATTTAGAGCTCTCTTAGAGAGTTATCCTACCACCGTATATGCAGGATACTCTTTTGGATTCTTCTATATCTACACCGCAAGCTGATATATATATATATATATATATATATATATATATATATATATATATAACAAATATTACCTTATCCAGACAATTAAGAGTAGATGGCGTCATATGGTGTCAACTTTGTATAACATTTAGTGTTAAAGTTTATGGTCACATTTAATATGTCCTGTCATTGATTGAACTGCAAGTTATTGTGAACGACTTTTAAATTTATTTATTTCTCTATATAATCATCTTAAAGGGGTGTAACTGGTATAATAAGGACTAAGCTGTATTGATATATGAAAACAAAACAAATGATATATTACAGTTAAATGAAACTATTAACGTAATTAACAGGGTATGGTGGCATCAATGCAAAGGTAGTAATTTAATTGTAGAATGTAGTTATATTTAAAAGAAAACTGTAATGCTTAACTATACTTTAAGGTAAACGAAAGGCGGTGTTGGCAAGTGACACTTAATTTGTTTCGTTTATTTAACAGAATTTTTACCTTCGAATACAAGAAACAGGACTCATGCAAATAATTACAAGTTGTAGCTTTTTTTAAATATTTTCCATTTTACGCTTGGTATTTTGACTTCCTTTAAATGCCAAAAGTATTTAGAATGGAATATGCAGTTTCTGTACGTTTTAAAATTAAAAGATAAAATATGTTGGTACCATCGAGATTTGGAGGTGATATTGGTGTTACCAATATAAAATTTATTAACTGTCAGGATTTCAATATTAGAAATAGTGCATAGGTAAACACTAGAATCAGTTAGATATCTCTTTTGTAATGAGATCTTGTTCTGATTTCGACAATTGCATGAATTGGTGTTATTATCTGTTGTTATTTTAGGATGGTGCTAATCACTTCGGTTGTTACATTGGTTTAAAATTGTATTATTGAGTTTTTTATGATATTTTCAAGGTTATCATTGCAACTGTAGCTTAACTTAAGATTGTTTTTGTCAAAATCTTAATGGGTTACTTCTCGGGAAGTGTTTTTCAATTATACTGGTAAATTTATGCCATTACTTAGTACTAACCATTTAGTTAAATGGTGGATGTGTAGTAAATCATTTTTCGGTCTTTATTTTTATTAATATTATTTTTTTTGGCCAAAAAACCATTAGTCACTGAATGAGAAAGAAAACGAGAAAAAGAAAAGAATTATTACGGAGTAAGAACAACAAAAGAACATAAATTAAAAAGATAGAAGAGAGAGATTGATAATGCACTTAAATTTTTAATAACTAGAGTGCCGGTTGGAACCATAAGATTAGGAACCATAAATGAAAGTAATATTTATTTTAAAAGTACAAATTCTACTCCCTTTTATGTTCTTACTCCAGCCCCAATAATATCTTATCTGGGATGGGGAAAAATAAATTTAAAAAGTGAAAACCTAATGAATATTTACATAAAAAAAAGTTTATCAGCAGAATTATCGTAAAAATAGAGTAAAAGGAAAAGGAATCTACAGTAAGCAGGTGTGTAAGGAATTGTAGGCATGATGCCAGGTCGAATGATAAAAAAATTAGTTCATAAACATCAATGTTTATGAAGATATATAACAGGAGTTTCAGATCATATGTGGCAACAATATTCGAAGCATGAACGTATGGTTAGCCAAATGCAGACGACAATTCTACTACTGCAGCTTCTTCTCTCGCACTTCCTGCCTGTGGAACTCGCTCCCATATTCTTGCTTTCCTGACGGCTCCAACCTCCAGGAATTGAAATGAAATGTCAATACTCATCTGTTAACCACTTGACTCTAACTCTTTCCCCACCCCGTATATCCTTTCCTTTCTCTCCACCTATGAAACTGTCATCACACCTGCGTTCTCAGCTTTCTATTGCTTCTTTCTAACTGGTTCGTCTACCTCTTCACTCTCTCCTAATTAATCTTTTTACACTTATGTAGCTCCCTGCACATTTGTGGCATTGCCGCCTTGCTCGGGGTGATACGATTAAAAGAACATGTAGAATAGATTCTGTCCAAAACAAAAATTGTCTAGCACGACACAGTGAACAAACTTTCCTAGCTGCAGACATATCACGTGATTCCTTACAATTGTAATATATTACCCTGAGCATCAGGGGTAATTGAGAGTTGCATCAGGCCATAAGTAAAGTCAAAGACAAGGGTGGGTGACAGATATAATCGGCCTTAGAGGATGTCAACAATGTGCAATAACAAAAAAAAAAAAAAAGAAATCGACAAATGGCTTGAAAAACAATGATCAACAGAGATGTGGTTGACAGATAAATCTGACCATAGATAAAAGTCAACCAAAGACAAGGATGGTTGACAGATATATCCGGCCGTGGATGATGTCAACGAAGCGACGACCCGAAAAAGTAAAATTGCGTGAGTGTTTTAAGACTATACAAAGTCTAGAAATTTTGGATGAAGAAATTTAGACTAGCTAACGACTCCCGGCGGCCTCTTCGTGTTCGTGAACACGCTTTGGCTGCGATCCTCCTCCACAAAAGCCTCACCGACGAAGAATAAAAATATAAGATTATATTTTTTATGTATACGTGTTTCATATTGTTTGTTCAGAACAGCTACTGAATATAAATATAACCATACTGATGAGCTGTGATACAGCGAAACAGATATGTCTGCGGATGACTACGCTCTCACACCCTGATTGAGCACTCTGGAACAATGGTAGACTTTGAAAAACAGTAGCTACTCTGACATGTACGCATCGCTCATTCAGTTATGGATTAGAGCACTCTGGCTATTGAGCGGGTATAATGACAACATAAACGCTAAAAAGTCTGCCTTCTTCTACCGAATGGACATAGCCCAGAGGTAGAATCGCCGACTGACGCCAATTCGGTTGGGTTTCAATCCTGGGTTAAAAGCAATCGGAGTCTAACCGTACTGATACAGCGAAACAGATCTTTCTGCGGATGACTATATATATATATATATATATATATATATATATATATATATATGAGAATAGAATGATTCTTTTGCTATTATTATTTTGCATAATTTTCTAAGGCAGCTAGGAAGCCTTTGCTTCGGCCAGCCAATAAGAAGAGACTAGCATGGGGAAGAGATTACAAAAACTGGACACCAGAACAGTTCATTTGATGCACATGTTATTGTGCAGTATTAACGAAAGAACAATTCTATTTTCATTTAGCTTTTATCCACTTGGCAATAAATACTAAAGATAGTATGAAATACATCATTTTGCTTAAGAAACTGAGGTGGCCTAATAATTATGGCCGATATACATACAGTATCGTCGAGGTGAATAATACACAAAAAAATTAGTGATTAATATATTTATTCAGCCCAAAATCCGGTGCTAATGGATATATACAAAAAAACAGAGAATAATAAATTACGAACAATTAACAAGATAAAACTTATTAAAAACGACAAACTTGCCGGCATAGTCAATGTGTAGTCTTGACCATGGTTTATCGGTCTTTGCCTAGAGACTGGATTTCACAGGTGGCGCCTTTGCTACTAATGCACTGTTTTTGCAAGTTTTGACTAGATTTTCAGTTTCTTTGTCCATGCCTTCCCAGTAGACGTAATTTCTCATGAGAGATTTCGTTCTTTATATCCCTGGATGTCCTGTATGAAAATCCCTAAAAATTTCCCTTGTTAAAACTGCCGGTATTACTACACGATTTCCATATAACAATATACCGTTAAATACAGAAAAAATATTATCCCCTTTATTTTTCTTCTAGTTCATTACCTCATTATTTTTCACTGTAATGAAGTTATCAAATTTTTGCTTTGGACCTTATTTCTTCCAAGGTGATTAGTAATTTTTTACTGTGTTATACAGAACATTTTGTTATACATTTGTCTGAGCGAAAATGTTCTTTATTGTGTTCGCAGAACAGGCATTCTACCTTTTTAGTCTATAATCTGTCCCAATTAATTATTTTAGCAAGACAAATTCACATGTTTTATACTTAAATTCAAACCATTTTATTTTTTGGAAAACTTCCTTTGCATGTCAGGAATGTTCTTTTCAGTTTTACTTTTTATTAGTATATCGTCTAGATATTCAAGTGCAAAATCTAACCCACTGAGCATCATGTCCATCACCTGATGAAATATTGCTGTAGCTATCTTTATTCCAAAAGGTAGTCTGTTAAATTTGTAGAAATCCGTGTGTGTTGATAAGTATTTCAGCACATTTTTCATTGTTTGATATTTGCAAACAAATCTCCGATAAATCCAACTTCGAAAATATGCAACCTCCATTTATTTTCGCGAAAATAATCGTCTGCCAATTCGAGAGAATAATTAGTTTCTTACAAGCAAGCATTTACTTCCGTCGAATAATCTGCACAAACCCTTATTTTACTGTGATTTTGTTTTTTATATATACGATCGGGATTGCCCAGGGATTATAATAGGTTTTTTCGATTTTTCGATTACAACCAATTCCACCAACAGTTCAAGTTCTTTCTCAAATGCTACAAAATATACTTGCCTTTTTGGTCAAAATATTGATGTCGCATTCCCTTTTAGTTCAAATTTTGCATTTATTTTTTATAAAAATCCAAAACCATCTGAAAAATTTCGGAAAAATTTGATTTGAGTTCACTTTTTAATTTTTCGGTGTTGGTTGCATTATAAACATGTTTGTTGGTGCACTGAACAAGTAAATCCATCCTGTTCCAAATAGGTTTTGGGATTGATCCGTGACGAATGTTTTTCATTTTTTTTCTTTCCCAGAGAAAAAAAAATATTTATGACAATTTCACCCAAGAATCTTAATATAATATCTCAACTGTTACCGCTCTGCTGATGTTTTTTAGAAGTGAATAATATTTGCCTGTTGATTCTTTTCCAGGTTTCAGCGTTTATTATTATTAAGTCTGATCCCGTGTCTAATTGAAATCTAATTTTTTGTTATTTATTCAAACACCTCCCCCCCCCCCCCATATATATATATATATATATATATATTCCAAGTGAAGAGGAATTAAGGTTTTTTTTTTATATTTTGATTGCTCTGGCATTTATTTTATTATAAACAGTGCTCAATACATTGAGTATTATAGAGCTTGATATAATATAATATAATTATATGGTTATGTCAATTTTACATTGCTACATGGAAATTTCTATGTATCGAGATTAATTCTCATCATCAGGCAATGTTGGTGTTGTTGTGCAGATGATTTATATCTAAAATTTTTAAATGTAAATCATCTGCATAACAACACCAACATTGCCAGATGATGAGAATTAATCTCGAAACATAGAAATTTCCATGTCGCAATGTAAAATTGACATAACCATATAATTATATATATATATTCTTTCCATTTTTTCAACTGCATTCTTTTTCAGTAGAACAGTGGACAAAATTTTTCGTTTAACTTTTAAGCAAATGTATGTCCGTTGTCACCACAATTGTGACACACTTTGTTTTTAAAAGGGTAATCTTTAAATAAATGTATATCACCACAACTACAACAAGGATTAATTTTAAAAGAGGTTTTTTTTTTCTACCTTATGGCTTATTCTTGACAGCATTAATATGAGAGACGTTGTTCTTCAATTTTCGCTGTGTCACCCCTTAAATTTAAAATACGTTGACACTCTTCCGCAATATTTGAAAGTGTTATCTTTTGGTCTTGTTCTAATTTCATCATCTCGATCTTATGTCTGCATCTTTTGGTGTGAGTAGATCCTGGACGAAAATTAGGCATGTAAACATATCTGGTGTTATTTCGTTCTATCTAAATATTTCACATTCTCTGTTGACAATTTTGGCAAAATTCATGTAGTCCACACTTTAAACACTGCAAACGTGCATTGAAAAGTGAACTCCGCTCACTAGATATTTTTTATTAATATTTACATGGTTTCTTGGAATTCAATTAAAAAACAACAAACATACTTACTTCTCTGTAAAGGTTATAATTTGTAATTTGTTTCTATTCTAAATCTCGGGAATGCGCTTAGTTTATGTTTGATTTTGTCGTCTGCACGGTTTACTAGAGTCAGTTAGACGCTGTCTGAAAGAACAAGAACACCATGACGTATTCCACTCTGCTAGAAATTTGGAAAGGTTATGTTATATTGCTAAGTACTCGCACCGGAATCTCTACAAGAACATATCAGAGTGTTTGACTGTCAATCTGTGGACAGTGCAGAGGTTTCACTGGAGGAGACTAATGGTGATTCCGTGGGTTTTTGGAATGATTACTAGTAATGGCAATGTTATGCCTCCGTTCATCTTTCCACAGGGCCTTAGACTCAACACTTACATTAAGTGCCATGAGAAGGTAATTTTGTCTTGGGTCATGAGGGTGGGAGATTTATATCTGGCAACAGGACTCGGCACCATGCAATACAAGAGGGAGAACCCAGTCATGAACGTTAGACAATTTCTTCGACCACATCACTCTTTACATACTGGCAACCTAATTCCTCAATCTGCAACCCCTTTATTGTTTATTATGTTTGAGACGCAGTTGAGTGAATAAAATGAAATGATAAACTGAAGGTAAAGATTATGGCAGCGTTTACCAACTTAAACAATGCGACTGTCCAGAGGAGTTGCAGAAGATTTTTAAGTCGTCTGGAGGCTGTGAATGAAGTCAATGACGACTGTATTGAATAAATTTTCTCTTTAGTATTTCAAGATAATTTTGTGTAATTTGGGTAAATATATCGGTCTCTTTCCCCTAGCTAAGTATTAAATAGCAGAACACGTCGGCTTCTGTGGCCTTGGTTGGCGACCATTCTACCACAGAATGTAATGGCAACCTACTGCGGAAAAAATCTTCTGTCCAGTCAGTTATGTCTCATTTGAGACATGATCTCTCAAGCGTGTATCACGTATGGCACTTAATTGACTGATATCTGTTAAAATGAGATGTCCGCGTTATTTTTATTTTTGCGTCATTTAGATGACAATTCATTCATCACGCCCCGTACGCAGTATGTGATTAGCGCCAGGAAATACCGGATTGTCTTACACACAATGTCTTTATTCTAAATGAAATAGATTCGGGACGAATCAATTAATACTGGACTTACTATAAGAAATAATTTCGAACTTTGTGTCACAATAGAGAATCTGAAGAGATAGCTGATTAGAAGGTTCACTTTGAAAGTCGACTCATATCCACATTGCTCCAATTCACGACTCATAGGATGACAGTGGATTACCTGATATGCAAACAAGTGATCGATCCAAATGCGCAAATCAAACTACAGATATGAGACAGATTTTATAAAGAGTTGCTTTACGCAATGTTCCACGGCTACCGAGTTGAATGCTTTTGGTTAATGAATTGAACGCTGGCGACTGCTGGCGATTGTTTATATTCTGTAAATAACACGCTATGAAATATGCCTTTCCTGTTGTGTGCTGATAGCTTAAGAGTATGATCTCCGACTGATGACATATCAGTCGAGTTGCAATCCCGGCTTGAAGCAAACGGTTTGTCTAGCCACAAGGATGAGCTGTGATAAAGCGAAACAGGCCTGTACGCGGCTGATCATATATATATATATATATATATATATATATAGATATAGATATATATATGAATCTCACCTGAGCAGGAACAATCCATGTTCGGAAGAAAGCCTTGAAGTTTCATGACATTATGGCGAATTAATGAAAGTATTTCGGATGTGTATAACCAATAATGTTACGTTTGAGAAATTTACCTCCATTTGTCCATTCATCTTCATGAATAAAACCATGCATGTGGAAGAGCACTGATATCTATTATTTTCATAATCCTGGTATTTCATACTATGATAGTCATGAATTAGAAAACCTCTACAAAGTTATTTCTGGAACTCAAGGGAGATAACTCAAGATAGAAAATTTGCTTAATTCACTACTTGAAAATGTGAAAAAAAAAACTGATAAGCTTATGAAATTTTGATTTGTATGAGAAAATAAATTTGAACTTTTTACATTCTTAAGCGAAAAGGTCTGTTTAAAAAATAAATAAACAATGAGGTCGTTTGCTGCATTAAACATTCCCGAAGTCGGTTGTTGAATGCTAAATTCCCGAAATTCTTTTATTTTATATTGAACTTTCCTCTTAAAAATGTGTTAGAATTAGAATATAAAGTATTTTAAGTTTTAAAATGTTATTTACAACATTTGTTTTCTTTATCACAGAGGAAACTTCATTGGAGAGCATAACTGGGTGACCTCTTTCGGGGTCACACACATCGGAGTGAGTAAATGATTTTTTGTTAAAAAATAATTTTCCAGACATCTTTTCGTTATTGTAAGCTTCTTTTTCACCTGATTGCATTAACCAACTTGATATAAAATACGAAAATTAATCCGAATTGATGTCAAATTTTCAGTCGTTATAAACTAAAATCTAGCAAAAATAATAAAAAATTGAATTTCTGTGTAAAAATTGATAACTCATAATTTTTAATATTCTTCATTTCTTTTCGTACTTTAAGCTCTCATACAAATAAAGTTGCTTCGAAACAGTAAAGTTTGCATAATTTTTGTTTTTTGAGTTGCATGTTAACTGGGGAGGAAACTGACAAACTGGCAACAGATGATATCGTCTAAATAAATGATGAACTTACACAGTACAGTTTATACCAGACGTGCGTTG
Organism: Ascarosepion bandense; assembly: GCA_037127315.1. Lineage (NCBI taxonomy): Eukaryota > Metazoa > Mollusca > Cephalopoda > Sepiida > Sepiidae > Ascarosepion > Ascarosepion bandense. Next base: position 3,428,458 of record JBBBDQ010000851.1, read on the forward strand.
TGGCGCAATGTATATCGGCAGGGAATGAGAAATCGGAGAGCCAAGTTCGAATTCAGTTGAATCTGTTGCATTCACTTACACGAAAATACACCTTAGAAAGGCATCCATCTCTTCTCACTTTTGTTATGGGTTAGATAGCAGGACAAATTGCGTAACGTAGCCTTGGTTGGCAACTATTCTAACGCAGAAATAAATGGCAAACTACTGCGGAAAAAATTCAAAAAGCCACGTATGACACTTAACTGATTGACTGGTATATCGGACAAAGTCTTACATTTAAGCATATTCTCTTAAAAAGAGCGGTTAGTATCTTTCTCATTTCCTTCTTGTGTTGAATAAAAAGTGTAGAAGTAGAAATTCTGCCCAAAGTGTGTGTAATGCTTCCAGTGCTTTTGGTCATCTTTGAACATGTTTACGTAAAGAAGTTAGATGTTGTGACATATCCGGTTGGGTGTTTATACTGTTAACAGTCTGAGGTTCACATTCTATGGCAGTTGAATTGATTACGCCTATTGTATGAAATGACTTAATATTTCAGAGATATGTATATGCCGAAATAAAACATAATTTTATTGATACTAAGTTACCGTTGTTTGGTATAAATAGCGTTAAAATTTTAATCGTCTCTTGCAGTTGGTTTATCGGAATGGATTTTATTGTCGGCTGTAATCTGACTGTAAAACTGGATTTTAGTTAAATACTTATATGTGGCCTTTTATTCCGAGAGACGAACTGTCAATATTATCGAGAGAAATATTGTTGGCAACCAATATATGTTGTTTGTTTTTATTATCGATAGCGACAGTTGTCCGAGTGACAAGGTAATAATTATATTTGCAAAGAGGTTTTACATCTAGTGTTACTGTCTTGCGTGGTGTCCTCAGATATAAAATAATTGTCGCAAAATTTTTAGTCCGTTTTCTATAGGATCAATGCAGAAAATAATGAAAAGGCAGATCTCAAAAATGAATGAGAGCAACCATCATTCCAAGTGACTTATTAGCTAAACGTATCTCTCATCAGGGTTTAGTTAGAATATCAGGATTCCGTTATATCAATTCCGGTTCAAACAATCGGAAGCACATAACACGCATTCTTAAGATAGAAGGAAAGAGAAATAATAGAACACTTCTGGAAAAAAAATATGCCATATCTGGTCGGGTGCCCCTGCTGCTCTCCTTGGGCTTCTTGACAAAATACAAAGGAGGATCTGTAACGTGGTTGATACTGACTTGGCAGACCGGCTGCAGCCGCTCTCTCACCGGCGTGATGTGGCTTCCCTGTGCCTCTTCTACAAGTACTTTCATGGCTTCTGCTCCGATGAGCTTAGATCACTGGTGCCGCCTAAGCACGAATTTACACGAGATACTAGATTAGCAACTAGGTCCCACCCCTTTTACAGTTAAACAAATAAGATGTAACTGTAAATTCTACTCCAACAGCTTCTTTTCTCGCGCTTCCCGCCTGTGGAACTCCCTTTCACAAGTCTGCTTTCCCGACAGTTACAATCTCCAGGTGTTTAAATGTATGCTCAATGGACACCTCCTATCACACTAACTCCCAACTATTCTCAGAACTCTCTCATCTACCCAACCCTCACTCTCGGTATCCTTACCCGCCTATCACCCACCCTCTGACATTTCCTATATTTAATCATCCTTTCTCCACTCTACGTAGCCCCCTGCGCAGTAGTGGCGGTGACATGCCTTGCTCGGGGTGAAACGCTTATAAAAAAAAATAAAAATAAAAAAAATAAAAGCCTTTTTCATCAAAACTGATAAAAGACTTAGTGTCTTCATTTTCTCAGTCGTAAAATTTGCTTGCTTTTATCTACGTGTGGTTTTTAACGATATCTAAAATTTAAGTTTTTCATACACTTTTGTTAATCGTAGTGTTTGTTTTGAATTCTTATAGTGGAAATATTGTTTGGAGCCATTGTAAATATTTTTCAATCACTCAGTTGTTAGTGTGGGGTAACATAATGAAAGAAAAAACCGGTGGATCGAGTTCATGGCCGTATCTGACTACCGGGCACAACAGACACGGGTCCGGGCCGATCCGTGCAATCATAGTGAAAATCCGGGTAAAGAAAAAATGTCTTTGTCAGAAACAATTCACAAAGAAAGAAAGAAAGAAAGAAAGAAAGAAAGAAAGAAAAACGAAGAAAACATCCGAATGAACGCAGTAAAAATCTGTTTGTATATTTATTAACGTTGGGAGAAAAGATTGGTTATACTCAAAAAGTCCGAACCCGATTTCCTGCTTTCGTTCACATTCTGTGCCTAATTTCCATTGGAATAGCCGAAAAAATCCGAAAAAATCAGTTTCTGGAAACGGATGACACTGATAACGTCATCATATTGTCAACTAATAAATCCGGGCAATTTTCTCTGTAGCCAGGTGTTTTTTTAGTATCCTGATCGAGTTTATTTTTCGATCCAACCCTCTTATGTTATCTTTTTAACAATACACTTGTGAAAGTTATGACTTCTCATTGCCAGAAACTAAGTAAAATACATTTACCTGCATAGCTAAATTACAGGTGCTAATAATATTAATAAGTCCCTTACGGTCTAAAATATGATTAATCATAAAGTTTCGAGCAATTTCGTTGGATGCGTAGGTGTTTACTAAATTAATGTTCATCTGATCAGTCAGTCAGTTAAGTACCATACGTGATACACGCTTGGGCGATCATGTCTCGAAAGAGACATGACTGACTGGGCAGAAGATTATGCCGCTGTAGGTTGCCATTGCTTTCTGCGGTAGACTGGTTGCCGACCAAGGCTATAGAACCCAATCTGTCCTGCTATTTAACCCATAACTGGAAGGAAGAGACGGATTAATACCTTTCCCAAAGGTATTTGCGCGTAAGTGAATACAATGGATTCAATTGGAATTCGAACTCGGCTCCACGGCTTCTCGTTCCGAGCCGATATCCACTGTACCACAAAGCACATCAAGGCCTAATGTGTTTGGTACCTAAAGAGGATTAAGCTCATTACAATTCGAATAGTTTGTCTAAAACAAAACGCTATCGACTTAATAGCGTGGTATCCGTCATTGTGGGATATATGATCTGCTTCGATTAATTCCAAGTTCTTGAAGTCGGTTGATGAATTCTGAATTTCCGAAATCGATCCATAACCCATGCTTCTTCCGGATGTCTTAGAGGGTTGGGTTACAGAAAGACATCTAAGTTATTTGGTCACCACTATTGTAGCCAGATATTGAACTTATAACTCTTTGAATCAAGTCAGTGGATGTAACCAATTCTTTAACCCACTTTGTCATGCATCCTTGAGAAAATATGGCCCAGTGTCAACTCCATGGAAGTGGCAAAGCTCATAGATCGAGAAAAATTTACCCCCAATTATTCAAAGAAAGGGTTCGGTTCGAAATTCCAATCATCTGAAAAAGACCGAAGCGTCGTGATAACACGACAATAAAAATGAAGACAACAGTCCGAAAGATGTAAATAGATGAATGTTTTAAAGAGAAAAAAAAAGCACTACAAACAAACTTCTCTTCAGAAATAGACAGATAATATAACAGTGACACATAACAGGCAAGTTTGGATAATATAGAACTCGTGGGGAATACAAAAGTTATGAGAAGCAAGCTGAAAGAAGTAACCTACTTAAGAAATTTGAGTAATCATAACATTGACCACAAAGATAAATGGGGATGGTAAAGACACAACGCCTTTGTCATTTCCGGTCTCATACCACTTACCTTCGTAAATTTTTCCTACAGAAAAGGAGATAACCGCGTTTCATAATGGCCACGAAAGAAAGACGGAAGAAGACAGGTTTTCAAAGTAAAAATGTCCAGAAAAAAATTCAGGGATATATCGAAAAGTACAAGAAAACCCAATAGCCAGGAATAATAGCCAGACAACAGATTTCAAGTATAGTTGGTTATACTGTTTTTGATGTCAGTGTGGATAAAGGCCTGTTAGTTTCAGCGACCAGCTTCGTATTTAGGCAACATAAATCGCCTTATTATGGTTTAAAATTATTGTAGATATGTGATGTTGGGACATGCTAATCCTTGAAATGAAATTTGTGTCTAGGTAGGCAGCAATTTAATTAGAAGAGCACGTTTAAAGCACAAGAATAGTCAAAGTTCCCATACCTCCTTGGCGCAGACATAGAAGAAACATTATTGCAGACAACATATTTACTTCAGGTAATAAATCCCTTCTAAACCTGCTAAGTATGACTTAAATTCATTGTAAACATGTGATGCTGAAATATGCTAACCTTTAAAAGGGAGCGTGTAACTAGGTAGGGAGCCATTTGAATTGCGAGAGTTTGGTCAAATATGTGCGCAGGCGTAGAACAAATACTCGGAAAACTTATTCAAATCAGATATCGGTCGTATAAATTACTTTATACAATGTGTTTTCAATTCTTTTTTCATTAGAATATAACTGATACACTATTTACATTGTTCGGATTGTTGACTTCCTCTTTGTTGGAATATTCACGCCGTTTCGGCCTTTGTATGCTCCGCCCTTCTTCAGCTGATTGGAATTTGGTACTAAATCCTTTATTTTGTTCATTGAGTTAGATTGTCCTAGTTCCACGAGTCATGCCTTTTCCAGATCTTTCAGTATCAGTTATCTATCTTTAACTCAACTTTGTAAGTTTTTTCTCCGCTGTAATCAGATATTAAACTCTTTGGGCAAGTCACTGCTTTCAACCAACGCTTTTATTCTCAGCGACACACGGCTCAGTCTAAATAGTATATATAATTACAGTACCTCATCTCAGAAATATAGACCCATAACTGATAATTAGAATTTATGATAAGAACGTTATAAAATATCTGTAAATGTATAAGAAATAGCATATGTGTCATAAGCAAAAGTAGAAACACTTAAGCAGGTAATCTATATATATAAAAGGCAATCTGTAAGTCTGTGTGTGACTGTTCCCTATGCACGCCTACATTTTTTAAGCTACGCTATTCAAACTTTCTAGGGACACATATCTACAGGGAAGCCAGTTCGACACATACATTTAGTATAAGTTCAGCAATTTTCCCTTTCACACTTTTTGGCCAATGGAGCCAATTGTTTACATTTGCTCCGTAAAACATCCAAGATATAAGATGGTTGCTACATTACGTCACAGAAATCAAATGACACGTGTCAAACGCAACTAAAATATTTTTTATTAAAAAAATGAGCCTTTATATTTAATTTTAATTTCGACGTTTTAAAAATTCATTTGGTCAAAAAAAGTGAATACTTTCCCCCGTAATTTTGAAACAAAAGAAATATTTTTAAAAAAGTGTTTTTCAAAAAAAAATATTTAAAAAAAGTGCCAATGGTTATTTTAATTATTTAAGTTTTTTTAGATTTAATGTTTCATACTTCAGAAAATAAAATTAAAAAAATGAAGCTATTTTGGCGAAATATTTCATGCAGAAAATCAGCTGTCTAATTCGTGTGGCATTAATGTAACTTTGTCTTTTAAAATAAAATGTCTACATTTTTAAATATTCTTCGAAAATTTCTGAACTGAGAGCGTAATAGTTTTTATGTTTCTAATTTCAGTAAAACAAAATGATTTTTATTTTTATGTTAAATTCATTTAGTCAACAAAAAATGTAAATATTTTCCCCGTAATTTTGAAACAAAAACAAACGCAATGTTGTTTACATCACGTTTACGCAAAACAAAAGAAAATAGATTTGTTTCTTTTACTACTAAGATGTTATGAGTTGCACGGGCAACGCCGGGCTATGTTGATAGTCATATATAAAATATAATGTCTAGCTACTCGTTTTCCGAGTATGCCTGTCTGGTAGTATAGTTAGCTAATCTCTTTTGCAAACACCTGCTTCAGCACATTTTTGCTTCACGCAACTCGATTGTTCAGATTCAGTTTTTTTTTTCTGGAAGATAGCATAACATTTCTCGCGATTAGCGAGGGAATATCATTGCGTCTAAACCTTCAGTCATGATGATTTGTGACTTCATGTTTGCACAACCATCTACAGCTTTCGAATCCGTCAACCCAGTTTCATTCACAGTGCTTTCTGCGTTCTTCAGACTTTGCTCAATGATACCACATGGCTGAATCATATTAGGCGGATAATATTTTACCGCCATAACAAACCGACCATGATACGATTTAAACTCGTCTCACCTTGTCAGAAGGCTAACCTTGTAAACGGTCGCACTCGTTAGATTAAATATAATAGGATCATAAATGACATAGATTATTTAGGCGCCAAAATAACTTGATCGCGTGAGGTTTGAGGATAAAAATATATTAAATTATGCTTCCACTGTAGCTGACGGTTGAGTATTTTCAATACGTTACAGTGGTTGGGGTTCAAACGTTAGCAAGCTCTAGAATTTTGGATGAAGCTTTTCATAGAACATAAGCAGGCAATACTGAAGAAAAAACATAATTGTGCTTGCTAACCTTTTAATATTAAAGATATCACCTTCCATCACCTTACGATTAATTAATATCTTGAAAGATAACATTCAGAAACAGATCTGAATCCAATAAGGAGATAACTGCTTTATTAAATAATCATTAGCTAAATTTTAACAATTATTAAAATCATCTAACCTTCAGCAAGGCAATAAGATAAAAGAGGTCACTGGGTGTAAGCGAAAATGAGAAAATATAATATTAATCAAAGGGGACATTTAAAAGAGCAAGAGTTAAGAAGACAGTGAGTAAGGATTGTCCTTGCGTTTAGGTTTTTGCTGATCAAAGTTGACTGGGAAGCAAGTAGACAAAAGAGTTCTTCACAGGCGAGAAGTGCGACAGAAGAAACTGTTAGGATAGAACTCACGGTTACATGTAGACATTTCAACTTTAAAAGTATAAGTCCTTGCTTCCAACATAGTCTTCTTTTTCTCTGTACCGTGTCGTTTCATGACGTAAGCGATTATGGCCTTCCACTTCTCCCTATCCTCTGTCGCTCTTAATACCCCTTCTTCTGTTATCCAACTCAACCCCCTCTCCACCATCCATCTGCTCAAGTCCATCAAGTATGTCATGCTTTGCTTTCGCTTGTTCTCTTTCCCTCTATCTGTCCCGTGAGTATCAGGTTCTCGAAGCCTTTCTTCCTCATTCTTCTATGTGCCCTGTCCCTTCAGGATGTAGGCAATCATGGCTTTCCACGTTTCCCTATCCCTGGTGGCTCTGAGCACGCCTTCTCCTGTTACACCGTGCAAATCTCGTTCTGTTATCCACCTGATTAGGTCCTTTAAATATGTTATCCGTTGCTTTCCCCTGTCTCTTTTTCCCTCTATCTGGCCTGTTAGTATCAGGTTCTCCAAGCCGTCCTTCCTCATTACGTGTCCCAGGAACTTCAGCTGTCCCTTCCTGATGCTCAATATTAATTTCCTTTTTGTTTCCATCATTTCCAAGACCTCATCATTGCTCACATGCTCGATGCATGATATTCGCAGCATCTTTCTGTAGAACCACATTTCAGTTGTTTCAAGTTTTTCCTTCATCTTTGATGGTATTGTCCAGCATTTATTGCCATATTGAAGGACAGACAGCACGTAGCAATCCAGTACTCTATTCCTAGTTTCTAACGAAATTGTCCTGTTTCTTAATACCTTACTCAACTTCTGGAATGCTTCGTTTGCCATACCAATTCGATTTCGGATCTCTGTGTCGCACTTTCCGTCTTCAGTTATAACGCTTTCCAGGTATTTAAATTTTTGTACCTGCTTGATTCTGGTATCCCTGACCTGTATTTGGCATTTTGGGCTGCCCTTTTTACTGATGACCATGCATTCAGTTTTCGTGCAGTTTATTTCTAGTCCTTTCTTGTTACTTTCTTCTGCTACCTTCTGTAAGAGATCTTGTAGTTTTCTTTCTGTGTCTGCTATCAGCACTATATCATCTGTGTACCTTAGGTTATTTAAATTGTGGCCTCCGATTAGGAATCAAGGCATAACTTTTAGGGTCCTCAAAATATTCTCGCTGTACAAGTTGAACAGATCCTGTGAAAAGACACATCCTTGTATTAAGCCCTTTCTATCATTGTATATCTACTCAATTCATTACCTGTCCGTATGAAAGCGGTTTGTTGCTAGTAAAGATTCTTTATTACTCTCAAGTCTTTTCCAAATATGTCCGGGCTCCCGAGCATCTCCATCAGTTCTTTGTGGCGTATTTTGTCAAACGCCTTCGCATAATCAATAAATCACAGCTATATGTCCTTCTTCATTTGTATTGCCCTTTCGGAGAGCATCCATAAATATGACATTCATTTTTCCAGTGTCTTTAACGAAACCACACTGTTCTTGTCCTATCTCTGGCCTGATTCTGCTTCTCGCTCTATTCATCAGGATTCGGACGATCAGTTTTGTTATATGGCTCATTAAACTGATGGTTCTGTGGAGTTCGCACTTATTTGCTCATGGCTTCTTATGTAGTGCTATGAAGATAGACTTGCTGAGATCATCTGGTATAACTCCACTATTATATATTTCACTTATTTCAGTAATTTTTTCTATATCAAATTCTTCCAGGGCTGTCAGCAGCTCTATGACTATGCCGTCTGGTCCCGCTGCTTTGTTTCTATTCAGTTTGGCTATTGCAGATTCCACTTCAGACTTTAATAATATTTCCGGTTCGTCCTCATCTTTGCGTATTATTGGTTGTTCTCTGTTGTCGTGAAAAAGATCTTTTATATATTCTTCCCATCGTTGGAGTATTTCCTCTTTCTCCAAAATGATTGTTCCATCCTTAGATTTTCTAGATCCTGTTGAAGAGCAGGATTTTTGTCCTGTCACTTCTTTTATGTCCTTATGCATGTATGCTTTATTATTCCTGCTCAATCTCTCTACTTCTGCACATTTGTCATTGAGCTATTTCTCTTTAGCCTGTCTACATTTTCTTCTTATTTCCTTGTGTAGTTCCCTGTACTCCGTTCCATGTCTTGATATAATTTTCTACCTCCTTTGCATCATGTCCAGAATCTTTTCTGTCATCCACTCGTTTTTCTTTCTACGCCTATTTTCCTTTGGGGCAATTTTATTTGATGATTTCAGTATTGCGTCCTTTAGCGAGTCCCATTTCGAGTGTTCTTTCCTAGTTTGTTCTTCGTATTTGGTTTTCACGCTGTTTGTGTATTCTTTCTGAAGTGTGATGTCTATCACGATTGCGTTGTATATCAGTTTTAGGCTTCTTCAATCTCTGGAGTTTCACTTTTAATTTGCAGATGACTGGGACGTGATTTTTCCTGATTTTATGTATCAGTTTCAATTTTGTACCCATCCTTTTAAAAACCTCGTCGTTGCTCAAATTTTCCGACCATGGAATCGTCAGCATCCTTCTGTAAAATCACATTTCGGTTGCTTCAAGTATTTCCTTCATCTTTGATGTGATTGTTCAGCATTCGCTGCCATATTAAGGGATAGGCAACACATAACAAATCAGTCTTATCTTTTTTGTTTCCAGCGAAATTTTGCTCTCTCTTAATATACTACTCAACTTCTGAAGTGCATTCTTGGCCATGCTAAGACACCTTCGGATTTACGTATCACACTTTTTGTCCTCTGCTAGAACACTTGACAGGTATTTAAATTTCTGCACTAGTTTGATTTTAGTATTCCCAACTTGTAATTAACATTTTGGCTTTCTACTACGCTTAAACCTCTAAAGACTAGGTATAATAGAGGAAAATTCATCAGAAGAATTACCACTAAAGTACTTATTGTAAAAAACAAAAAAAAACAAAACAAAACAATCTGCACGAATTTAAATGCAAAGTCAATACCCATCTCTTAACCACTTGACTCTAGTTCTTTCTACATCACCCTTTATATCTTTTTTTCTCTCTACCTTTGCAACTGTTATCACACTTGTATTCCCATCCTTCTGTTGCTCCTTTCTAACTGGTTCGTCTTTCTCTTTACTCTCCTCCTATCTAATCTTTTTCTCTTATGTAGCCCCCTGCACATCAGTGGCGTTTCTTGCTAGAGGTGAAACGATTAAAAAAAAGTATATGAAACCTACATTACGGTGATGAAAATACTGACTAAAGGCGTGATATAAAAGCCTCATTCAACACAAGGAAGAATGTATGACTAAATAACATAAATCTTATAAATTCACGGCTAGTAAAAAAGGAGTAAGCTATTCAATTGATAGTGATTTTATTTTTTGATGCCGACGCAGTTTGACATATACGGTGATCCCACGAGCAAAGCTTTATAAAACTTGTTCAAGTACGAATTCGTTACATTAAAGAACTGTTTGAGTAGAAGTGATATGTTGCAGTTGGTGATTTTTTTACAGTATCGGAAAACTGACAAATATAAATTTAGCGGTTTATACTGCTGAACTTTACTCATCAATCCGGCTGTAAGGAACACAGAACGGAACTGGGGTCTATTGTTTTCTAGTCTGACACTGCAGGCAAAAATAAATAAATTAATTTATGCCTCAGGTGAAAAAAGTTCTGATGTAATCGACAGGGAAAAGTTTGTAAGCTGATAATGGATATATAAGTCGATTAATGTTTGTATTTACTCATAGTTATTACAATAATATATATATATATATATATATATATATATATATATATATATATATACATTTAAACATTTATATGTACATATATATATATATAAAATACCTATATATATATATATATATATATATATATATATATTTATATATATATATATAGGAACCATTCTATTTTCGTTTACAGTTATTCACTTGCCAACAAATACCAAAAAATTGTATGAAATACATCATTTTTTAAAACATTGGGGTGGGCCTAATAATTATAGCCGGTAGTGTATATATAGTGTTGTGTTGTTATAATGTTTAGCACCAAGATTGTTGTTTGTTTTTTTTCAGTAGTTTTATTGATGAAAATCATTTTGACAAGTATTTTTTTATCGTAAAGTGCTCGATATTGAGGTGGTGATAGAGCGTCGATAGATTTAGTGCAAAGAATTTGTCACTTTAACTGAGCAGATTCATTCTGACTTGGACATTTCGTGAGGAAACCGTTATGATGTATTCATTTATCGAAGCTGTTTTTTTTTTGTGTCCCGGTTTCTTTTATTATTATTTTTATGAAGGTTGGTGTTATTTGATATTTTATGGGATTGGTACGTTTATGCGGGATGTTCGTTGTGGTACAGTGGATATCGGCTCGGAACGAGAAACCAGGGAGCCGAGTTCGAATTCCAGCTGAATCCATTGTATTCACTTACGCGCAAATACCCTTGGGAAAGGTATTAATCCGTCTCTTCCTTCCAGTTATGGGTTAAATAGCAGGACAGATTGGGTTCTATAGCCTTGGTCGGGAACCAGTCTACCGCAGAAATCAATGGCAACCTACTACGGGATAATCTTCTGCCCAGTCAGTCATGTCTCTTTCGAGACATGATCGCCCAAGCGTGTATCACGTATGGCACTTAACTGACTGATTGACGTTTATGTGATTGGTTGGTTTTCTTTTCATATATTTTAGATTTTCATTCTGCAGGTGGTTGGTTTCTTTTTTAAAAGATTAAAAAGAAATCAAAGACCAGCCAGCATGATACATACCTACAAATATATATATAGTCATCCGCAGACAGATCTGTTTCGCTGCATCACAACTCATCAGTACGGCTAGACATCCGATTGCTTTTTACCCAGGATTGAAACCAGATTGAATTAGCGTCAGTCGGCGTTTCTACATCTGAGCTATGGGCGCTCGGTAGATGAAGGCAGACTCTAAGCGTGTGATATATCACATATTCATACGTTTGTAGTGAGAGTGTTTTAATTCATTACTGAATGAACGATGCATAGATGCTAGAGTAGCTACTGTTTTTTCAAAATATACCATTCTTCAAGAGTGCTCAATCAGGGTGTGAGAGCGTAAATACTTTTAATATTTTAATATTTTCGCGTCATTTAGACAATGTATCCATCGCACTATATATATAGTCAGTTAAGTGCCATACGTGAAACACGTTTGGGCGATCATGTCTCGAAAGAGACATGACTGACTGGGCAGAAGACTATGCCGTCGTAAGTTGCCATTGAATTCTGCGGTAGACTGGTTGCCAGCCAAGGCTATAGAACCCAATCTGTCCTGTTATTTAACCCATAACTGGAAGGAAGAGACGGATTAATACCTTTCCCAAGGGTATTTGCGTGTAAGTGAATGCAAGGAATTCAACTGGAACTCGGCTCCCCGATTTCTCGTTCCGATATCCACTGCACCATAACGCACATATTGCGATGGATAAATTGTCTAAATGACGCAAAAATATTAAAAAACTAACATCTGATCACAGAAATTGTCTAACAGTCATGACTGCCTTTTCCTGCTTGTGTTACATGGTGCAGAATCCTGTTACCAGAAATAGTTTTTTTTAGAAGACACACTCTTGAGTAAGGGTAGCAGTACCTCCTCAAGGCTTTTGATGAAGATACCTAAATATGCATATATCTGCGTATGTATGGTTGGCCATTGATATCGAAGAATGCCTGTCTACTAGAGCAGCTAGCTATTCCCCATTTCAGACGCCTGTGTGTGTTTGTTAAGCACACACATTGCCTAACTGTGGTTTATACTTCAGCTATACTTAGCGAACCTTAGTAGCAGTTTATGTGAGAAATCGTGTTATATAGCATGAACAACAGTGAGAACAGGGCCAGGACACTCAAACCCTCAGTCACGGTGACTTGTGACTTTATGCTAGCACTACCATCGACGATCCACAAAGAGTCTTGTCTACCCAATTTTCCTCACAAGGTTTGGGTCAACACGTGGTATGTTTTCAGACCCTTTTTTTATTTGATCGCTTCCTTCAGGCCGTTAACACCAAGAACATATCCATTTCTAAACTTATTTATAAATGGAACTTTGTGTGTGTGTGTATGTGTGTGAGTGTGTGACTGTGTGTGTGTGTGTGTGTATCCGTTACCTATAGACTCCGAAACGGCTGAACCGATTTTCTTGAAAATTTACATAGTTGTACTATAAGCGTCTGCGAGTGTTCTTAGCTAGGTTTTGTGTCGAGATAACCCCGATAAATATCAAAAATCGAAAAAATCGGGTTATAGAAGGAAAGGTCCGATTTTAATCAAATTTGATATACTCATAGACAAAGACATAAGAAAGGATATTCAGAAGTTTCAAGGTTGCAGTTTTTACAATGCTGCAGAAAATCGATAATATATATATAAAAGGCAAGATGTTTGCGTGTGTGTCTGTTTATCTGCCTGTATTTTTTTCAGCCCTTTTATTTTAGTTTTTGATTTAGTTTTTAAGTAGGCATAATTGTAGTTCTTAGTCTCAGCCATGATACCATATACTCAGAGGACTTATTTAGCCTTTAAAATTCAGTTTACGACGAAAAAACTTATTTGATATCGATACCAGGAAATCAAAATTTGACTTACATCCATTCATTTTTCTTTCAGTCTACGGTTTCGCTTTAAATGGAAACAACTATTGTTTTTTAGTCTTTCGTGCCAACGTCCAAAGAGTCTGAGCTCCAGGACCATGGATTAGTTTTAAAGCTTTCATTACACCCGAGCAACGCTGGGCTATACTGCAAGTATACTTTTAAATAAACATAAATACGAGCGCATATACTTATCTCTACATGCTTTTTCACACATATACATGCTGATATACACCTGAACACAAACATCGAAAACATTCCTCATTTTTACCGTTAACAATTCCACAATATATTTGTTAACCCTTTCATATTGACAATGGCAGTTATACAGTGTGTTTTTCCTTCATCCGAGCCAATGTAAATTAAGTTTTTGTTTTGAGAACTAAATCTATTGACCTGTCATGGTGTGAAGATACATAGATATGGATGGGAATCTCATTACAACACCCATTTACGGCACCGCTCCCACCTTCGCTTCAAGATAAGTTCAGGAATCTGTTTTAGACAAACCCCAACTGAGATGTCAAACAGTATAATATCTGAAAATCATATTTCGCAACTGTTTCTTTCGAGTATAATTTAACAAACATGAAGATTATTTTCTCTTTTTTGTAGCCAGAGGGGTAAAACCATATCACGCTGAAACACCGGTCCTCGAACGATCATTTACATCCAGCCACAAGGCCTCTGATCTGGAGATAGGAGGTTTTTAGAAGCGTGGTACCACTTCTTAATAGCTGTTGTTCCCAGGTGCATTCTTACCCTGCGTGCAAACGCCTGTTGGAAATGGGTGCCATCTATGGGTAAATAGTGAACCTCAAAAAAAAAAAAAATCTACCATCTGCCCGTGCATTGAAGACTGCTGCCTTATCTGGTCGGGTGCTCCTGCTACCCGCCTAGGTGTTCTTGACAAAATCTAACGGAGAATCTGTAATGTAATATATCCCGACTTGGCAGCTCAGATACAGTCACTTTCTGACCGGCGAAATGTGGCTTCACTGTGTCTCTTCTACAAACACTTTCTCAGCTTCTGCTCCGATAAACTTAGCTCACTGGTGCTTCCTACATATAAATTTACTCGAGCCACAAGATTAGCAACTAGATCCCACCCTTTTAATGTGAAACCAATAAAATGTAAAGTCAAATTCTACTCCAACAGCTTATTTTCTCGCACTTCCAGCCTGTGGAATTCCCTTCCGTTTACTTGCTTCCCCGACAGCTACAATTTCCAAGAATTTAAATGTAAAGTCAATAGTCATCTCCTATCTCATAAACCTGTATCATCTCTCTCATGCTCCCTTCTCTGTCCACTTCACTCTCATCAGTATTCTCGTCCTTCTCTTACCCATTTCCTGACACCCCCTACAACCTGTAACTCTTTATTATAACTTTCCTTCTATGTAACCCCCTGCAAAACAGTGGCAGGAAAATGCCTTGCTTGGGGCGATAGGATTATATAAAAAAAATAATGAAAGTATGAAAATACATTTTTATCGTAAAAATGCAAGCAATATTCCGCTAAACAAAACCAACCAACTAACAATCACATAAGTTAATCGACATCGATCCTGGTCAGTACCTAGATGGGTGACAGGCTGGGAATACCCGGTGAATGTAATCTTGGATGTGCGGGTGATGTAATGAATATATGCTCAGAATGAAAAACGGGAGAGCTTAGTTCCAATTTCACTCGGGTTAATTATATTCACGTATGTTTCAATATCCTTGAGAAAGGTATAAATTGAATCTAATGCTTCTTCCCCCTAACTATAGGTAAAATAGTAGGACTTTTATCAGCAAAACGTCTTTATCTCCCAAAAATGCTTAAAAACCAAAAAGAATATTTTCTAGCTTTAAAATAACTCGCCAAAGATTGATAAGCCGTTGAAAGATCAAAACAATAAAAAAAAAAAAAAGAAAAGCCTAACGGCAATCCACAAACACTTATTCCAAAAAATGTCACTTCTTGACTTTTAAAAACAAAGCGCGCATTTTGGCACATTATTTCTCAAAAAGTCGAGGCTATAAACAATGTTGAAATAGTTCATCATCTTAACGCCCACAAACTGTTCTCCGACAGGCAATATGGATTCCGCTTTGACAGGTCCACGGCCGACCTGCTAACAACCGTACCGGAGTACATACTACAGGCCCTTGATGAGTCTGACGAGGCTCGCGCGGTTGCTCTGGACATCTCCAAGGCTTTCGACAGGGTTTGGCACTCTGGCCTCCTATGCAAACTACGCGGTTATGGTATTACCGGTCGCCTGCTTGACCTAATCCAATCTTTCTTAAATAACCGCAAAATGAAGGTCGTTCTGAATGGGCGTGCCTCTTCGTCCTACAGCACGAATGCTGGTGTCCCACAGGGCTCTATCCTGGGCCCGACGCTCTTCCTTATTTTCATCAACGACCTCCCAGATGAGATCAAGTCCCAAGTAGGCATCTACGCAGATGACACTACAATATACTACCGCTCCAGTAAGAAACCTGTCGTGGCGGACAGACATAATCTCGCTGCTGACCTTGAGCGGGATCTACACTCTGTGGTGAACTGGGGCAAGAAGTGGCTTGTCAACTTCAATTCATCTAAGACCAAGCTGTTGTCTGTCAACCATTACAGGCAACCTCTTCTGCCTCCCATAAGCATGGACCAAGTAATTCTCCCTGAGAGTAATACACTACGCCTCCTCGGATTTACCCTGTCCTCAGACCTCAAATGGAAGCACTATATTGAATCCATAGCAAAATCTACTGCTAAGAAGATTGGGTCACTATGTCGATCCAGGATGTTTTTTCCACCTGAATCCATCCTGCATATATACATGTCAACCATCCTTCCGTGCATGGAGTACTGCTACCATTTATGGTCAGGTGCCCCTGCCGTTCTCCTCAGTGTTCTTGATAAGCTCCAAAGGGGAGTCTGTAATGTGATAGGTACTGATCTGGCGACTCGACTGCAGCCACTTCCCCATCGTCGAAATGTGGCCTCCCTTTGTCTCTTCTATAAATACTTTCATGGCTTCTGCTCGGATGAGCTTAAGTCACTGATGCCACCTCAACAGGTGTTAACTCGTGCAACCAGACTGGCAACTGGGTCTCACCCATTCACAGTCAGGTTAGCCAAATGCAGACGACAATTCTACTCCTGCAGCTTCCTCTCTCGCACTTCCCGCCTGTGGAACTCACTCCCGTATTCTTGCTTTCCTGACGGCTACAACCTCCAGAAATTTAAATGCAAAGTCAATACTCATCTACTAACTACTGGCTTCTAGCTCTCTCCCCTCCCCTGTATAACCTTCCCTTTCTCTCCACCTATGTATCTGTCATCGCACCTGCTTTCTCAGCTTTCTATTGTTCCTTTCTAACTAGTTTGTACTCCTCACTCTTTTCTAATTAATCTTTTTACACTTATGTAACCCCCTGCACATCAGTGGCGTTTCCTCCTTGCTCGGGGTGAAATGATTAAAAAAAAAAAGTCATTTCAGGTGACATCTATTTTTCAATTGAGCAATATCACTTCCAACACCTAAGAAAAATTACAGTTTTGTAAGTCATGCACATGCCATAGCGGGGAAACACTGAATGTACCTAGCACCTGTAAGACACAAATACCACAAGAAGACCAATATGAGAAAACTATTTAAAAATACTGTAACTGTGAACATAATAACCTTCCTTAAGAAATACCAAACCATATACCAAACCATATAACACCTACAAAAAATCACATACAAACTATACATCTGTGATACATGCTGTTACCCTGAAAATATATAAATATATACAGAATATCTCTAGCTCAAGTTATACACATTGTGTTCAAAATATATTTGTTGACGACATAAAATAAGTTACAGATTTGCTTCACTCTTATGTCGATTTAACAGCCTGCAGATACAACAAGTGCAGAGATGTTGGCGTAGAAATGTTTGATAATGGCTATGAACAACATTTGAAACTGAAATAAGAATTTAACACTTCATGGCCTTGCAACCCAAAAACGCTTTCCAGAACAGTAATTTAACTAAAACAATTAGTCCAGTTTTGCGACGCCAAGTCTTCTCCGATTTAAATTAATACAAAATCTGAACATTTAGCCCCGTAATTTACGGCATTGAATTCATTCCATGCCCCGCAAAATAGTTTTGTAGAATATAGGTTTCAGTCTCGCTAGGCAGCATATTCCCTTGCTTGCTAATAACATTAAGTTTCCTAAATCAGGATAAAATATCTTCTCGTCAATTAAAACTGAGGTGTTGTTTGATGACGAGTAAAAACTAAAAGCGTTGAATTGGTTCTGTAAATAGAAGATCAAGAGTGTGAAAGAAAACGAGAAAGAATTTGTTATTCTATCGAGAACGTTTATGTCGAGAAAGTTGAATGATAATTCCTGAAAGAAAGGGAAAATTCAAGGAATGTTCTTAAGAGTCTCTGTAAAAATAGAAGGAAAAAGTAGAACTTACTCTACAGATGATTTAAAGAGGGAGTGAGG
This sequence comes from Ascarosepion bandense, assembly GCA_037127315.1. Lineage (NCBI taxonomy): Eukaryota > Metazoa > Mollusca > Cephalopoda > Sepiida > Sepiidae > Ascarosepion > Ascarosepion bandense. Next base: position 3,446,373 of record JBBBDQ010000851.1, read on the forward strand.
TGTATTTTCTAAGCTATATGTGTCTATTAGTCAGTTAGTTAAAGTGCCATACGTGATACACGCTTGGGCGATCATGTCTCGAAAGAGACATGACTGACTGGGCAGAAGATTATCCCGCAGTAGGTTGCCATTGCTTTCTGCGGTAGACTGGTTGCCGACCAAGGCTATAGAACCCAATCTGTCCTGTTATTTAACCCATAACTGGAAGGAATAGACGGATTAATACCTTTCCCAAGGGTATTTGCGCGTAAGTGAATACAGTGAATGTCAGCTGGAATTCGAACTCGGCTCCCCGATTTGTCGTTCCGAGCCGATATCCAATGAGAGAGCGCTAATTTTTGGTATCCTACGTCGGCATGAACTGAAAGCAAACTAGCCTCTTACGATTTAACCCACGAATGTTTCTAATTTTATTTGCGCATCCCTAAATGATGCAAAAGGTGACTTCCACTGGCAGAGTTTTCAACACGCATGACTCTAACAAAACGTTTCGCCGTCTATTATAATATTCATATAAGGAAGCGGTTAATATTACTATAACCATTTATAACGAAACAGTAGTAAAGAGCAGAGATGCTTGATACAATGTTGTTCAGATAATCAGTCTTACTCGATTTCTTAGGCAGCATAAAACAAAAATCTAAGCATTTTTGGACACTATACGTGTACATTTGAAGGAATTTTCACTATTTCAGAAGTAACTCTGAAACAAAAAAAACAGTATTAAAGAGAAAGAAAGCTCTAGCCAAGATAAACACATGAACTAGATTTCTTCTCCTCTATTAATTAGATTTTGGGTCATTTTTAAATCCTTCGTTAACCCTTAGCTAGTCCAGATAAAGATATAGATCAAAGCTCTTCTTCTCTACAAATTAGATCTTTGGTCATTTTAACCTTTTTCATCAACTATTATTAACTAGTTCAGATAAAGATATGGATCAGAGCTTTTCTTCTCTACAATTAGACCGTGGGACATTTTTAAATCCTTCGTTAACTATTATTAACTAGTTCAGATAATGTTATGGACCAAAGATTTTTTACTCTACAAATTAGACTTTGGGACATTTTTAAATCCTTCTATTAACTATTACTAACTAATTCAGATAAAGATATGGATCAAAGCTCTTCTTCTCTACAAATTATACCTTGGGTCATTTTTAACTCTTTCGTTAACTATTACTAACTAGTACAGATAAGGATATAGACCAGAGATAAGTTAACTATTACTAACTAGTACAGATAAGGATATAGACCAGAGATAAGTTAACTATTACTAACTACTACAGATAAGGATATAGACCAGAGATAAGTTAACTATTACTAACTAGTACAGATAAGGATATAGACCAGAGATCTTGTTTTTACAAATTAGATTATGGGTTATTTTTAACTCCTTTGTTAACTATTATTAACTTGTCCAGATAAAGATATCGGACTAGAGCTCTTCTCTACACACTGGACCTTAAGTCCTTTTAACCCCTTCATTGAATAATATTAACTAAATATTACATTAAATTATGTCGTTTTATATATGTTTTGGAATTATATACTTATTTTGACTACCAAACCTTCAGGTAAAACGTCGTACCAGAATTAATAGCTAAAACAACTGACTGCTAAAATGTTATTCCTATAAACAAGCATATTCTTCTTAGGTGCCTTGTCCTTCGTTTTGGTCTTCTAGTCCGGCAAGCTGACAGATTCTCATTTTATTTGAAAACAGGGTGTCAATGGGGACATCATAAAAAATTGGTCGACATCTTTATCCATTTTCATACGTGCAAAAAGATATATCTCGAATTATTCGCAGAACCATAGGAAATAAAATCTTACTGGCAATAGATAGACCGTAATCGTTATAACAAGAATAATACTGTAATGAATATTATTTTTGTATATATTATTACTGACATTAAATTTGAAGTGCCTGTACTTCTTGATTTGTCGAGATGAATCTCTGATTTAGTGCCAGCCCCTGTTTACAGATTGATCTTTGCTCCAGTGTCTCGACACTGTTGTAGATATTTACTTGAAAATATTAGGTTGTCCCAAAGTTCGTAAACACTTGCAAAAAATTAAAATTTTACTCGCCAAGTAATCTAAGGATACCAGAAAAAACTTGCAAAAAATTGAAATTTTACTCGCAAAAACAACAAAAATTACTGCTCAAAATAAAGGCCATCATATTCCAAGACTTTCTGCCATCGATCTGCAAGCTTTCGGATCTGGTCAAAGTACGATTCAGCTGGCTTCGAATCAAAGAATTCTTGACACGCTTCCTCGCCTTCATCAAACGAATCGAATTGGCGGCCCTTCAGAAAGTGTTGCATTGAGCGGAAAAGGCCGTAATCTGATGGAGCACAGTCAGGACAGTAGGCTGGTTGTGGCAGAACCTTAACGCCGTTCAGCTCTTCAAACTTGTCTTTGGTCTTCCTGACGGTGTGTGGCTTGCCATTGTCCTGCTGCATCAAAGCGCGCTTTTGGTTGATCGGAGCCGGGTACTTTTGCTTCAACGTTTCGTAGACCCGCTCAAGTTGTTGACAGTAAAGTTCGACACTGATGGCACGACCATTCGGAACCAACTTAAAATCCACGATTCCTTCAAAGTTCCATTAAACGCACAACATGACTTTCTTGCCGAATCGATCTTGTTTTGGAACCGACGGTGTCTCTTGCTCTTTCTGAACCTATCGCTTGTCTCGATTGTGCTGGATCAGATAGACCCATTTCTCATCGGATGTCACAATGCGTTTCCAAAAACGCCCGTCTAATGTATTGCTGAGCGATTTTTTTTTTAAAAGCGTTTCACCCCGAGCAAGGCATGTCACTGCCACTACTGCGCAGGGGGCTACGTAGAGTGGAGAAAGGATGATTAAATATAGGAAATGTCAGAGGGTGGGTGATAGGCGGGTAAGGATAATGAGAATGATGGTTGGGTAGATGAGAGTGTTCTGAGAATAGTTGGGAGTTAGTGTGATAGGAGGTGTCTATTGACCCTACATTTAAACACCTGGAGATTGTAACTTTCGGGAAAGCAGACTTGTGGAAGAGAGTTCCACAGGCGGGAAGCGCGAGAAAAGAAGCTGTTGGAGTAGAATTTACGGTTACATCTTATTTGTTTAACTGTAAAAGGGTGGGACCTAGTTGCTAATCTAGTATCTCGTGTAAATTCGTGCTTAGGCGGCACCAGTGATCTAAGCTCATCGGAGCAGAAGCCATGAAAGTACTTGTAGAAGAGGCACAGGGAAGCCACATCACGCCGGTGAGAAAGCGGCTGCAGCCGGTCTGCCAAGTCAGTATCAACCACGTTACAGATCTTCCTTTGTATTTTGTCAAGAAGCCCAAGGAGAGCAGCAGGGGCACCCGACCAGATATGGCAGCAATATTCAATACACGGGCGGATGGTAGATTTGTATATGTGCAGAATAGATTCAGGTGGGAAAAATTTCCGGGCCCTGCACAGGGAGCCGACTTTCATAGCAGCAGATTTGGCAATGGATTCAATATAGTCGTTCCATTTGAGGTCCGCCGAGAGTGTAAGGCCAAGGAGGCGTAGTATTTTGCTCTCTGGGAGGCTAGCCTGTCCCATGCTAATGGGAGGTAGATGCGATTGTCTATGGTGGTTAGTTGATAACAACTTTGTTTTAGAGGTGTTGAAATTTACCAACCATTTCCTACTCCAGGCCACTACGGATTGGAGGTCCCTTTCAAGTACGGCAGCGAGGTTCACTTTGTCGTCCAGACCTGGTTTCTGATCGATGCGAGAGTAGATTGTTGTGTCGTCGGCATACATGCCAACTTGGGATCTAATGGTGTCGGGGAGATCATTAATGTAGATCAGAAAGAGCGTGGGACCTAGGATGGAACCTTGAGGGACGCCCGCGTTCGTATGGTAGTTTTGGGAGGCATGCCCATTTAATACCACCTTCAATGTGCGGTTAGAGGGGAAAGACTGGATGAGGTCAAACAGATGTCCAGTTATCCCATAGTTCCGCAGTTTGCACAAGAGGCCAGCATGCCAGACCCTGTCGAATGCTTTGGAGATATCCAAGGCAACGGTTCGGGCTTCACCATTCTTGTCGTGTGCCTGGTATATGTACTCGGTAATGGTCGTTAGCATATCAGCAGTAGACCTGGTGAAGCGAAACCCGTACTGTTTGTCAGAGAGAAGCCCGTTGGCCATAAGATGCTGAATCACCTCGGCGTTGATAATGGCTTCGAAAACTTTGCCAAAGATTGGAAGGAGACTAATAGGACGGTAATTGGCGGGGTCTGAGGGTTCGCCAGAATTCTTAAATATAGGAACTACGCAGGAGGACTTCCAACAGACAGGAAAGCAGGAAGCAGATAGGCAGAGGTTATAGAGTTTAGAGAGGACAGAGGAGAGTTCTGGGGCACATTTCTTCAGTACTATGACTGGGATTCCGTCGCCGCCGCTCGCTTTGTGTGGGTCAAGTTGTGCAATTATCTTGGCGACCAGCGAGGGTGTTATTTGGACGTTATTTAGTTCTGGGTGGGAAGTCTGGTGTAGGTATTCCTAACGAGTCCAGTGTCGAATTGGTTGAGAATCTACGGGCAAAGCATTCAGCCTTGTCGGCTGGGGAGGTGAGAACTTCAAATTCATTGATTAGTGGGGGTATTGAAGTCTTGTTCCTGCTGAGCACGCTTTTGCAAAGACGCCAGTAATCTTTGGAGCCAAACTTAAAGGATGCTATGCGTTGCCTAATTCTGGTAGCAAACGCCCTCTTGGCTTCGTTCAGTACTTTTTTACACTTGTTTCGTGCTGAGGTGAAAAGGCGCCTGTTTTGTTTCGACGAGCAGCTTCGATAGAGCCGGAAGAAATGGTTCCGGTGGGCAATGGCGGCCGAGCAAGCGGATGAGAACCAGGGGGACGAATTTGGTTTTAGTTGGAATTTCCTGGCCGGGATAAAAGCATCGATGCCAGCCTTAACCCAAGAGCAGACTTCGGAGGCACAGTCTTCGACAGGAAGATCGAAGACGTTGTTCCTGGGGACGTTGCAGAGGAAGTCCCTGAACGAGTTCCAGTCGGCTCTTTGGTAGCAGTATGATATTCTGCTGGTCTGGTTTTCTTGGGTAGAGTTAGTGCTGATTGATATGTTTACGGAGACTACGGCGTGGTCAGAGTTTCCGAGGGGGCAGAGTTGCCTGGTAGTGCAGGAGTCTGGGATGGAGGTAAACCAAAGGTCGAGTAAAGAGTCCCTTCCGTTAGGGTTTTTAGAGAAACGCGTGGGGAAGTCCACCACTTGCGTTAGAGCTTGGGCTATTGAAAAGTGCATGGTGCGGATCCCAGCAAGGTCGGTGGCTGAGTTTTCAAGCCACTTGGTGTGGTGGGCGTTAAAATCGCCAAACACAAATATATGGGCAGATGGGTGAGAAGAAATGGCCCTGTCGATATTAGTAGAGATGCTATCAAGTACCTTACAGTCAGAGGAGGAGGGGGAGCGGTAGAGGAAGAAGAGATAGCTAATCGAGCTTAGAAGTGAGAGACGGAAGCACATGAAGGAATGATCAAGGGATTCAATAGATGTGACCCTGGCTAGTGGGAGTTGTTCGCTGACATATACACCAAGCCCATGCATATGGACATTGGAGGCCTTCCTGAAGAGAGGAAGGTAACCAGGAACGAACAGCTCTGAAGAGGGGATAGAAGGGTCAAGGTTAGTCTCACATATTGCTAAGGTATCGGGTGAGTTAGTTAGAAGGAAAGATTCTACACTATTAAATTTACTGCGAATACCTCGTATATTTGTGAACGTAACGCAGATAGGTTTGGGCGATTTACGACTAGCTGGTTTAGGCTTGCTATTTTGTTTGTTTAATTTCATGCTGGTTATAGTTGTGGATAGAGAGAGGTCTAGAGTAGGGTCAGATGGTCGTTCATTGCAGCAGGTGAAGGATGGTGAATGGCGCCTCCTGCAGCATAATGTGGCCTCGGGGTTGCCCAACGGAAATTGATGCAGGGACGCCCGTCCATGTGCGAAATGGCACTACAGGAACCCCGATATTATTCAACTGTTGATCAGAGCAGCCTCTCAAGACGCTACGCAAGAGTTCGGGCTCCTAACTACCAGTCGGAAGCAGCAACCATGAAACTGCCAACCCGGTACCCTCAGAATGAAGAGACATTGCCACCATACTCAACAACTGCAAAAAGCTTCCAGCCGAACCGACATAAAGACCGAAAAAGAGAGAGATCAACCGGGTACCCCTTCCTAAACAAGAAACAAGGCGATCATCTCTACTCCTGTCCAAAAGAAGGGGGTGGAGTGTGAGACCGGGCGATAGAAGGTACTATCTACTCCAATTAAAAAAAAAAGAAAGAATAAATGTGCCTGAAGTTAACTAAGTTTTAACTTAGTAAAAGTCAAACCTAAATTTGATAATTAAAAACAATTTGCACAAACATAGTCGCAGTGCATTACAAGAGCGACAAGTAGAGAACTTAGGTTAGTAACAAAACAGGAACAAAAATTAGACAAAAAATATAAGAACCAAAAGGAAGAAAAAAATTAAAAAATAAATTCAAAAAATTAGATCACACTGGCTAAAACTTACCAGTTGCAGGCTGACTGATAGAAAAAAGTTAAGAAAATTTCAAAAATTATCTTCATTTTGTTTTCTCTATTCAGTTCTGGAAAGTTTAACTACCTCTAAGTAAGCAGTAACAGAGAGTGGTATGAGGGCAGAATACATTGGAGTGGGAGGAAACACCTCAAAGCCATGTGTCCAGTTAGCAAGGGAGGGAGAGGGAACAACAAAATAAAGAAAAACAAACATGGCCGGTCTTAGAATTCCTACATATAACCAAAACCCTAATATACCAAACCTAAATTTGATAATTAAAAACAATTTACACAAACATAGTCGCAGTGCATTACAAGAGTGACAAGTAGAGAACTTAGGTTACTAACAAAACAGGAACAAAAATTAGACAAAAAATATAAGAACCAAAAGGAAGACGGCAAGACGGTGAAGGCGCAATGTCCAACCCGGTTTGCAAGTCTCCAACATCCAACTTTAACGGCCGTCCTGAACGAGGTTTATCTTTAATACTCATGTCGCCAGAATCGAAATGCTTGTACCACTTTGAGATCGCCGCATATGCAACTGTTCCTTCATCTTCGGCAGCACAAATCTCTTCTGCAGTTTTTCTGGTTGAAAAACCTCGCTTCCAGCAGTAACGAATCAAAACTCGCAGCTCAATTTTATCAATTGCCATCTGGAATACAAAGATGAAGATCACTGTAACAATATAAACGAAAATTGCATAAAAATTCAATTTTTCGCAAGTGTTTATGAGCTTTTAGGACATCCTAATATTATAAAAATACAATGTGATATCAATTGTTAAAGCTATTGTCACTATTCCTAGCTGGCTCTTCACATATACTGACACACAAAAGGTACACGATCAGTCTGAAGTTATTATGCAAATCACATAAACTTCAGTACCTTAAATTTGTTTTGGACATTTTTTAATTAAATTTTTAAATGATAATTTAGACGTCAAATCAAAGTTCGATTTAAATCTTGGGGTAATTTTAACGTGATTTATTATAAAAACTACAGTTAGAAATTATTATGCAAAAATAAATCACTTTTTACCTCAATAATAATATCATAAAATCATGAATAGTCTATGAAAAATAAATAGCAAACATATGTGATAAGTCCTTGAAGCACTGACATCATAATATAGTGACCCTTCTTAATACGAGCTAGTAATAACTTGTTATCCATTGATTTTGTTAAATATTTTACTTCAAGTTCAGTTTTCGACATTGCGGTTTTAATTTCTTCCCATAGATTTACTCTTCTGTTATAGTGTTTATTACTCCAGTCATGCCAGAGATAATTATTAGTGTCGAAAATTTCAATGTGAGCTCTGGTAAAAATGCTAGAGAAAACCATTTATCAGAAATTGATAAATGAACTTTGGCAAAAAATACTAGAGAAAATAATTTATATCAAAAATTGATATATGAAATCTGGTAAAATACTAGAAAAACATTAACATCAGAAATTGATAAATGAATTCAGGCAAAAAATACTAGATAAAAACATTAACATTAAAATTGATAAATGAATTCAGGCAAAAAATACTAGATAAAAACATTAACATTAAAATTGATAAATGAACTCTGGCTAAAAATACGAGAGAAAGCCATTAACATCAAAAATTAATAAATGAACTCTGGCAAAAATACTAAAGAAAAACATTAGCATAAAAAATAATAGAGAAAAACATTAACATCGAAAATTGTAATATGAACTCTGGTAAAATATAGTTGAGTAACGAACAGCTTCGATGATTGTGTTCAGACTCTTTAAAATCAGTTAGGTTTATAAGTCTCAGAAATTCAATTGTTGTCCTTAAGGACACATGGCCCAGTGGATATAGGCGTTGGTTAGTTCAATACCAGGCTACAGTAGTGTTGAACTACAGTAGGGGTGAACTTAGAGGGGAGATAACTCATGACTGTCAAAAAGGCTTTGCCCAAGGAATGAGAATGATATACCCCAGCAATAGGAATAAAGGATTCAGTTCGAAATTCAGAGCGTACAACGGCCGAAACGTAGTACAAATGGCAGCCTGGATGAGGTTATCCGAATAATGTAAATAACATTAGTTTCAAAAATTGCAATATAACCTCTGGTAAAAAAAGCTTACTAGAGAAAACCATTAACATTAAAAATTGCAATATGAACTCCACCAAACAATCAGCTTAATGAGCCACATAACAAACACTCATTATCCAGATTCTAATGAACAGAGCGAGCAGCAGAATCGGCCCATATATAGGACAAGAACAGTGTGGCTTCATTAAAAATTGGTAGATATGTTCGACAACCTTGAAATTTTGGAAAAGCCGTTAGGATAATCGTGAATCTATATTGCGTACGAATAGGAATTAAATTTAGCAAGTATACAAAGATAGAGAGAAGCGTAAGACAAGGATGTGCTTTATCACCGGATCTATTCAATTTATACATGAGAGAAATAAAATCGTTGTCAGGATTCGTCATTGCCACAATCTCTCATGAACTTCAAGAAAACTGAATGTATGGTCATCAGCAAAAAGAAAACAAAAAAGAAAACAATCCCCCCAAAAAAAATGTCAACTACAGGTCGAAAAAAATCTTACTAGAAATAATGAAAATAAATCTGGATTGCTATGTGATATCTGCCTTTCTGAATGAGAGTGAAAGTTGAACGATCTCATTAAGGATGGAGAGGCTTGAGGCAGCAGAAATTTAGTTTTACAGAAGGATGCTGAGAATACAATGGAAAGATGAAAACGAGGAGACGACTCATATATAAGGAAGACACAAATGAGGTTTCTTCGACACGTAATGTGGAAGGAGGGCCTGGAAAATTTAATACCCACTGGAGGGATAGAAGGCAAAAGAGACAGGGGAAAGGAGCGCGAAACATGCTTGATAGACCTGGGCAAACGGATGGCAGAGTGAGGTTTTGGAAAGATACCAAGAGAAAAAATACTGAGAACAGCTAGAGACAGCGCCAAATATATGTCCATGATCGCCTACGTCGTGAAACGACACGACACACGAAGAAGAAGAAGAAGAAGAAGAAGAAGAAGAAGAAGGTTAATCTTCATAACAAATTCGAAATAGCTCGAAGTCAACCATCCGTCCGTGCATGGAGTACTGCTGCCATTTATGGTCAGGTGCCCCTGCCGTTCTCCTCAGTGTTCTTGACAAGCTCCAAAGGAGAGTCTGTAATGTGATAGGTATTGATCTGGCGACTCGTCTGCAGCCACTTTCCCATCGTCGAAATGTGGCCTCCCTCTGTCTCTTCTATAAATACTTTCATGGCTTCTGCTCGGATGAGCTTAAGTCACTGATGCCTCCTCAACAGGTGTTTACCCGTGCAACCAGACTGGCAACTGGGTCCCACCCATTCACAGTCAGGTTAGCCAAATGCAGACGACAATTCTACTCCTGCAGCTTCCTCTCTCGCACTTCCCGCCTGTGGAACTCACTCCCGTATTCTTGCTTTCCTGACGGCTACAACCTCCAGAAATTTAAATGCAAAGTCAATACTCATCTACTAACTACTGGCCTCTAGCTCTCTCCCCTCCCCTGTATAACCTTCCCTTTCTCTCAACCTATGTATCTGTCATCGCACCTGCTTTCTCAGCTTTCTATTGTTCCTTTCTAACTAGCTTGTACTCCTCACTCTTTTCTAATTAATCTTTTTACATTTATGTAACCCCCTGCACATCAGTGGCGTTTCTGCCTTGCTCGGGGTGAAATGATTAAAAAAAAAAAATATGACTATTAAAAGTGGCTAAAAATCAAAGAGTTTCCCAAGGATGGAAATGTACTAGCTTAAATTTGGTAAATAGTGATTCTGGCCCTTTTTTTGTTTAAGTCTATGTGATTTTTTAAAAATCATATCACCCCAAGCAAGGCAGTCCACTGCCACTATAGCGCAGCGGGTTACATAGAGCGATTGGGTATAGGAAATGTCAGAGGGAGGTGATAGACGGGTTAGGAGGTACGTAGAGAGTGTTGTAGGGAATGGGGGCGAGTTAGTGTGTTAGGAGGTGTCTATTGACCTTATATTTAAACTCCTGGAGGTGTAGCCGTCGTTATACAATCACTTAATACAGACTGTAATCACCTGTAATAGCGCACTGGTTAGTATCATCGACACACAAGCTGTTACTTGTTAATTCATTTCTTACAAGCTGTTACTTTATTTTAGTCGGCCTTTGCTAAGATCAATGTAAAACAATAGAGTAAGTCTCATGCTAAGGTGACAACTTAAAATTTTAAAAAATATATAAAATCATACTGTCAAAGTTAGTAACAGTTTAGACCTATATTCTTTAAATACCTATTACAATTGTGATGCAGTGGATATCGGCTCGGAACGAGAAATAGGGGAGCCGAGTTCGAACTCAAGCTGAATTCATTGCATTCACTTACGCACAAATACACTTGGGAAAGGTATTAATCCGTCTCTTCCTTCCAGTTATGGGTTAAATAACAGGACATATTGGGTTCTATAGCCTTGGTCGGCAACCAGTCTACCGCAGAAAGCAATGGCAACCTACTGCGGGATAATCATCTGCCCAGTCAGTCATGTCTCTTTCGAGACATGATCGCCCAAGCGTGTATCACGTATGGCACTTAACTAACTGACTGACAATTTCTTTCCTTCTGTTCTTCATTGTCGTTATATACTTATTCACTTTATATCTGAAATGACCACAAACGTGGCGCAGTTGGTAAGTTCCAGTGACTTGAACCAAAGAGTTGTGAGTTCAATACCAGGCGACAGCAGTGGTGAAAAAGTAACTTAAAGGATTAGAGGGAGATAATTCATGACTACCAAATAGGTTCAGACAAATGAATGAGAATGATATACCAAGTGATCGTAATAAAAGGTTGGCTTAAAATTCCCAGTGACACGGTGTAGAACGGCCGAAACGTCCTACAAATGGCAACAAAGAAGAGGACAATAGTCCGAATAATGTCAGTCAGAATGTTAAGTGCCATACGTGATACACGCTTGGGCAATCATAACTCGACAGAGACATGACTGACTGGGCAGAAGATTATCCCGCAGTAGGTTTCCATTGCTTTCTGCGGTAAACCGGTTGCCAGCCAAAACTATAGAACTCAATTTGTCCTATTATTTAAACCGTAACTGGAGGAAAGAGACGGATTAATACCTTTCCCAAGGGTATTTGTGCGTAAGTGAATGCAAGGAATTCAACTGGAATTCGAACTCGTTTTGAATCGTTATCTACTGCACTACAACGCACATCCGAATAATGTAAATAGTGTAAGAACAACCTCATCTCCGTAATATAGACAAATTATTTACTCTGTTCTATACGGCTACAAGTATTATTTGACGCTTATTGGTGTATTTTATATAACATGAAAAGAGGATAAAAAAAGTAGCGAATTATAATTTAACAAAAAATGTAGGTAATCAGGTAATACCGATAATGAAACGATAGAATGGTAAAAAAATCTCTTTTATTGATGTGGACGACCAGACAATAGCATCTTGGCTTTGAAATCACACCTACCGAAAAAGAAATTAGCAATGGCGGACTCGTATATTACTAGATGCAAGTCGATGTCTAGTGGTACAGCATTATACTTTCAAAATACATAGACATTCCTTGTTCTCTAACCACCTTATATTTCAACTCAAGCTGACACCGTCGAAGGAAGAAGAATGAGAAATGTGACAGCAAAAATTGCACCTTTGACCAAATTTTATGATTTTACATTCGAGCATCGAAAGGGTTCCGATGCATTGGATAAAAGGAATTTTACGAGGTTGGGTCATAAAACCAATTTATTCTGAGTTACTAGATATTCCTAGACATTAGAAAAACAAGATTTCTAAACTGATAAAATCTATTGATTTGGTTAAGAGCTTACGTAGGTGGAGCTCACCCGTTAACCAACTATTAAAAGATACATTGATTTAAGTATACGAATGAATAGAAAATACAGTGTTGTAAAACGAACACTTGGAATATATGTATAAAATGCATATCTACCTATTTTTCACATGCAGATTTCTCAGATGGATTTGGCCAGAATGATATGAGCAAAATATTTCAATTAATAATTGTTCCTATCATTCTTTTTCTTATATGACGTGTCCTTTCAGAACATAGAGAAACATGGCTCTCCACCATTTCTTATTCATCGTAGCTCTTAGTAAATGTCTTTTTGTTATCTCCTAATCCCTGTTCTGTCCGCTATGTACGCAAGTTCGTTCTTCTTCTATGTGTCGTGTCTCCACAGAGCATGGGTAAACATGGCTCTCCACAATTTCCTATTCTTTGTAGCTCTTAGCAAATTTTGTCTTTTCGCTATCTCTCATATTCACTGTTCTGCTACCCATGTACACAAGCTCGTTACGTAGGTTGCTTCTATTTCTCTTGCCTTTAATATGCCCATTTTTCTCGTTATATTCCCTAATAATTTCAACTCTCTCTTTCAGATAAGTAGAAGAGACATTTTTCATACCGTTTTTCTTAAAACCTTGTCCTTAGCATTTTCAATGCTAAATTCCTTCAGAACGTAGACGATAATAGCTTTTTATAGCTTTCTTTTACTTTACGTTTCTTTTACTTTACGTTTAAATTGCTATAACTTCTAGGAAAAGAAAGACGGAAGCGGTGTCTCTTTATAACTTCTCTACCTGTAGTGAAAAGAAAAGAACTTTGTCGTTTGAATTTGTTTACTTTCCATACAAAATCTTTCACCGCTGTTTCTGAACTTGCATAGCAGGTGCATTGTTAGATGTAGAATAGGACGTGTTGTCGTTCCCGTGATTGATGTGAAAGAGGCACGACATTAAAAAATAAAGCCGCTTGTAATTGTAAGGCAAGTATTAGTATACATAAATATCCTAACTTCTTATATGTTCTCTTTATCATTGTTTTAGATTTGGTATACTTAAAGTCTTTTCATATATGTATAAAAAGAATGAGGTGTTGGGTCCGGAAAGATCTATTATGTGAAAGCCATTCTAGAAAACGGATGTACCTTGTGGTGCAGTGGATATCGACTCGGAACGAGAAATCGGGAAGCCGAGTTCGAATTCCAGTTGAATTCCTTGCATTCACATACACGCAAATACCCTTGGGAAAGGTATTAATCCGTCTCTTTCCTCCAGTTATGGGTTAAATAACAGGACAGATTGTGTTCTGTAGCCTTGGCTGTCAACCTGTCTAATACAGAAAGCAATGGCAACTTACTGCGGGATAATCTTCTGCCCAGTCAATCATGTCTCTTTCGAGACATGATCGCCCAAGCGCGTATCACGTATGGTAATTAACTGACTGATTCTAGAAAACACTGGGGACTGCATAGCATCCTATGTAAGTCAAATAAAACCCCGAGACGAATATGAGGAGCAGAAAGACAGAAAGATTTCCATAAGCTTGGTTCATGTGTTAATATGTGCATCTGTAGTTCCAGTCTTTAAGAAATCAGGTGAACTGTCTGATTCATTTATTTGCCTATTAGTTTTCTTTGGCAAAGTTCTGGATACTCTAACATTGAATTTGTTAAGCAATCCACTCCGCATAGTATTCTTTTAGATAAAGAATATGGCTTTGATGTATTAATTGTTACTGAACGATGCTACCAAGATTTAGATAAAAAGGGTTTAGCATACTAGTTTTTTGAACTATTGTATCGCCAGTGTGGCCGTACGATACTAGTTGTTGTGTTCTCAAGTATCTACATCACAACATCCGTGCTAATGGATATTAAGTACAAACAATGCAAACACAGATAAGACACAACAACAATAATTAGAAAGAGAGATGTTCAGTCGTTAGAGTCGCCGAGAGCACAGTCAATGAGAGTGCGAATTATTTACGGTCTTCCTACGTCGGCAAAGTCCGAGGTAAATTCGGCACAAGTTGTCTGCTTTTCTCCAGATGAGACTCTACCCTTCGACGTGGCCTCGTTTAAGTCCCTCTCCGTCCGAAAGCAGAGAGTCCGACAAAGTGAACGACCGGCGTACGCAGTTGTTCCACTCAGACTGTCAATGACGGTCCGATTTATTTACGGCCTCCACGCGTGGGCAGAAGCCCGAGGTAGATGTGGCAAAAGGCCAATTAATGTGGGTAAAACCGCGCCCTTAGGCTCTGACAAAATTCTTGTCTGCTTTTCCCCTTCAGCGGAGCTCCGTCTGGGTTTCTCTCCGCCCGAAGGCAAAGAGTCCGATTGAATGATCGACTGAGGCACGCTGTCAATCTCTTCAGACTGTCAATGACGGTCCGAATCCCTGACTGATATTAATCTGTATTTAAATAACTATATCGGCCCATAGTCATTCCATCTGTAAGAGCGCTAGATGGCTGTCAGCTGTTCTACAACTTTAACAACTGTAAAGATATTTAATTTCTGAACAAATTTTTGAATTGATTCAATCTAACGAAATCTCGAAAAGCTATCTTGAATGTCCCCGCTTCTAATATTTTGCATTAATGTAACTGTCTCCCAGGACCCACCTCATTCCTATTTCTCACTAAGAACCTTCCTCTTGTCAACTCCGTTTCTATGCTATTGTATTATATGGAAACACACCTATTCCTCAGATAATGAACTCTTCCTCCTATATTAATAAGCGTTAACAGGAAGTTCTTGAGAAGTACTTGGGAAGTTCATAGGAGTTCTTTCGATTTCTATTTGAGTTCAGTAGAACTACTAGTTAGTTCCAGTTTGAACATAGTTGGACTAAGTTGATATTAGTCAGCAGTTAGCCGAATATTAAGGAATCAGCTTTCAGTGGAAGATTACCAAGTTCCTAACATTTCGGGTACGTTAAGTCGATTAACAACCGACATAGCACGATTATAACCTTCAGTGCGGAAACTACTCCACAACATATTGACAACTATTTAGTTATGTGTTAATAGTAAGTCTGATCGGTTTGACAAGATCTAATTTTCAGCTGATCTCAAAACTGACCTACAATTTGTTGTTAACTGGGCAAAGATCGGTTTCTTAATTTTAACATAATAATAGTTAAACTTCTCTTAATCTTCTGAAAGTTTTTTTTTCTGAATTACATCAAAATGGCTGATGCTAACCTCCAGAAAATTGACTCACTTTACCTTCTCGGACTTATGCTTTCCGATGACATGAAGTGGAACGATTATTTTGAAAAAAAAAACTTATAGGTCTCCTGCTATTAAAGTTAGTTTAATGCATCGTGCCATACAATTTTTCAGGTTCGAATCCATCTTACATACTTATAAGTCTACCCTTTTTTCTTGCATTGAATATTGCGGCCATATCTAGTCTAGTTTTCCTAGTATATATTTAAACATTCTTGAAAAAATACAAAAAAAAAATCTGTAATATTAATAGTCTAGTGTCTCAGATTCAGTCAAGTTCCCACCGTCATAAAATAGCTTGCCTCTATCTTTTTTTATAAATACTTTCACGGTAATTGTTCCGATAAGCTTTAATATACTACCTAGAATTTATTAGTTTAAGTGCAGTAGCAGATAAGCGACTAGGTGTCATCATTTTACAGTTGAAATATGTAAATTTAACCGTAAGTTCTATGCTAACAGTTTCTTCTATCACACTTCTCACTTGTGTAAATATTTTCTCAGCTTCTTGCTTTCCGGTCAAGTTTGACTTTCAAAAATTTAAATGCAATATCAATCGTCATTACAATTCTTCTTAATTCTTGTTCTTTTATTGTTCTTTTACAGAATAGCGATTTTTATCATATGTCTTAACACTCGGTAACCCCCTTTCGTCTTAGTGGCTTTGTTGCCTTGCTTGGTGTGAAATTATTAAAAATAAAAGTAATTGAAATGTAAAAACAGTAAAACACGGTCAGAGCGAATGAAATTACTGTGGTAATGATTACGAATGATCAACAGGGTTACGATTATTTCTAAATATCCGAAGAATGATCTCTTGAGTGCAATATAGGACAAACAAAATAAAAATCTCCAAGAAGAAAAAAGACGTCAGAAGAAAGGAAGAGAATCAAACCAAAGTTAAACGAAGAACAAAAACTACAAGGGGTAGAAATTCCGTATGTTTTTGTCAGATGCAGTGATATTTTTGCGTGTGAAATATTGACTTATTTACATAAAATATTTATAATAATTTCACTCCAAAGCAAGGTAACAAAGCCATTAAGATGCAACTAGTTGTTGCAGGGAAAATATAATCATAAAATGTTAACGAGGAGAAAGAACAATAAAAGGACAAGTTCAGTATGACAAAAGATAGCGATTGTCGTTGCATTTAATTTTTGGAAGATTGTAGGTGTCAGAGAAGCAAAGAATCGGAAGAGAGTTTCGGCAAAGAGAAGTGCGAGTAAATAATGTATTAGACTAGAACATATGTTTACATTTAGCTAGTTCAACAGTAAAACGACGAGACCTAATTGGCAATCTATTAATACGATTAAATTCTTTTGGTCTATGTACGAAAGAGAGCTCATTAGAACAATTCTGATGGAAATATTTATAAAAAGTGTGGGATAGGAAATTAAGAATTAAAAGCAACCTTCTTCTAAATTTTTGTAAAAATGCACATTGACGTGTGAAATCCTGCTTTTGCCAAATAGAAAAATGATTGACCTCGTGTTTAAAGAAAATCGGATTTCGCGAGTAGATGTTAAAATGTTTTTTTGATCAATGGCAGCGATTTGAAAAACTAAAAAGAGTTTGCAATGCAATGCGAAAAATCTAACTTACTATAAATGACTTCGATCAGCGTCAGTCAGTCAGATGGAAGCAGGAGAGACGACAAGCTAAAATGTAACAAGGCAGAAATTTCAGTTTGACCTGGACATAAGGTCGCGCCGCACAATCCTCTTTCTCCTTCTTTACCGTGTGCTGATTCATTTTACATCTTCTTCTCCATTCAAAGACGTTCCTACCAAACAAACACTCATATATATATATATATATATATATATATATATATGTACGCATAAACTCTTTCCAACAAATTACTACTACAAATAAATCTTGATACCCTTAACTCATTTCTTGTTTCTAATTGAACATTAATTTCTACCAATTCTTGTTATGCTATTCTTTTAAAACATTTCTATTTTAACAAGAATAATATGTATTTTTATTCTTCAACTCTTGCACACTAAATTCACACATTCCCACCTGATACCAACCTTTTGATGAAAACCTGATAATTCTGGTGATAATTCTGAAAATAAGGAATTAATCTGTAAGTTGAAGGGAGTTGGGATATATATATATATATAACACAGGGTCGAGTTAATAAACACTAACCATCTCCCTATTTCTACACAGTCTTATGTCACTTCGTAGTGAGTTCAATCGTGTTTTAAACTTTAGTCTTAGTGTCATATCTAAGCTTCGCTTAATAAGTCACTATGAGTTGCAAGGGTTATAAAAATTTGAGGTTATTTTTTTTAATTTGGATAAAAGTGTAGGTTGGAATGAAAAGGTAGATTTGAAAATTGATTTAAAATTAATGAATTTTTCGAACTAAAAAATAAGATGTGAGTCGGTTGAAAGAAAGAATAAAAAGATATTTTGGAAAAATGTGCCAAATTAAATGAACGGGGTTCAGAAATAACAGTGGGTAAATTGGAAACATCCTTAATTAAATAGGCGTCTAGGCGCCTATTTTTTCCAGAAGCGAATGTATTATTTTCTTAAAGAATTTGAATTTCAGAATTTGCCAAGATAGTACTGACTGCTTTTTTAGTAAGTAACGAAGTTTTCGCGTTTTGTTTTTCACGTTTCCAACATAATGCAGAATGCAAAAGGTTTATGCGTTCAACAGTTAATCTTATGAGATTGAAGTTATGAGTTTGTTTTACGTGTCAGCCATGCAGTTAAGTTCCATACGTGATCATGTCTCTTTCGAGACATGACTGACTAGACAGAAGATTTTCCCGCAGTAGGTTGCCATTTCTTTCTGCGGCAGACTGGTTGCCAATCAGGGCTATAGAACCCAATCTATTTTGCTGTTAAACCCATAGCTGGAAGGAAAAGAGTTGGATTGATACCTTTTCCAAGATTATTTGAGTGTAAGTGAATGCAACGAATTCGACTGAAATTTGAACTCCGCTTTCCGATTTCTCGTTCCGAACTGATATCTACGGCACCACAACGCACATTCAATTTTGTCCAAAATAACGTTCTTTTAAAATGAAGACCTTCTCAAAGAAGAAAGCCCTGTTGCTTCAGGCTCAATTATATTATATTCGGCATATAAAAATTATTTCAAAATAAATTGCACAAGGACATTGCGAACTGATGTGTACGGCACCAGAACGCCTATTCAATGTGGTCCAAAATAACGTTCTTCTAAAATGAAGACCTAAAGAAGAAAGCCCTGTTGCTTAAATTTTGTCCAGTCTCAATTATATTTTCCATATAAGAATTATTACAAATCTAAATTGCACAAGCATGTTATTAACCGAGGCTACACATTAACAACAACGATAACACAAACAACGTATATATATATATATATATATATATATATATATAAATCAGTGTGATGTCTCGTGTGCCCTCAATGTTTCAGTTTTAGAACTTAATCGCCGGACGAACCACATAGAATATTTGATTCTAGTGCTGAAGGTCTGGAATAGAACCAACCCCGCCTATTCGGATGTACTGATAACAGAGAAAAGTGCCATGAAGTCTCCAGACACAGAAAGAAGTCAAAATTATGCAGATTTTGCTGCTTGTAATGCAATTGGCAGGCAAGAAGCACCCGAGGCCATAATAAGGCAGCCGCCGCTGTGGGTAGATATATTTATTTTCCGAAAAAACTGCATTGACATCACTTCGTTTCAGCTAATTATGTTAAGGGACAGAACTGATTATGATTCTTCCGAGAGCCAGGCTGCTCGGTTTACACAACACACACCCGTCTTGAACTATGACATTTTATTCTAGAATAGCTCTCACCTAAGGCAAGAATCAGCGCGCTCAAATATTTAAGACATAGTTGGTGAAAATAGATTTCTGATTTTCAAATAGTATAAACACGAACGAAACGAAATAGAATCAACAGGAATATATTTCTTTTAATCGTATCACTCAAAACATGGCGATAATGCCGCTAAGACACAGGGAATTACAGAGAGTGAAAAAAATATGACAAAAGAATAGTGAGGAGAGATAAGAAAAAGACAATAAAAGAACTCGTTTCAGGAAGAAAGAAAAAATGGTGACTGACGTTGCATTCAATGGTTTGAAGATTGTAGGTAGGAGAGAAACAAGAAATCGGAAAAGAGTTCCACAGGCGCGAGGTGCGTGTAAAGAAACTGTTGGAAAAGAAGTGTCGGTTGCAACTACTTAATATAAGGATGAAATGATGAGACCTATTTGCTAATCTAGCAACACACTTAAATTCATGCAGTCGAGGCAATATGAAAAAAAAAAGATCATCAGAACAGTTTCTATAAAAATATTTGTGGAAAAGCCGCGTCATATCATTGAGAAAGTAACTGAAGTCGAGACACCTGATCAGGATCGATTACCTTACCAAACCTTCCTTACATTTTGTCAAGAACCTCGATATATATATATATATATATATATATATATATATATATATATATTAGTCATCCATATACAAGCCTGTTTCGTAGCTCAACAGTGAGGCTAGACTTCCACTTGCTTCCAGCCAGGATCGATATTCGACCAATCTGGTGTCATGCGTAGTCCCTACACCCTAAGCCATAAGCGCACTAGAATGATAGAGGGAAAATTTTAGCAGTGTATACACACGCCAGTCCCGAGAGAGCGCAATTCATTGCTGAAGAGTAACACGTGTATATATATATATATATATATATATATAGTGTATCGAGGCAGCAGATAATTTTGTAAACATATACTGTTAGATATAACAGACAATGAATGTCTATTATGTTTAATCATGAGCCGTTCTAAACATCAATCCTAATTTTGAACAATTTTTGTCTTTATTTTCACCTAAAATTAAAGCCAAAATACGATGTTTAGAACGGCGCATGATTAAACATAATATAAATTCATTGTCCGTTATATTTAACAGTATATGATTAGAATATATATATATATATATATATATATATATATATTTAATAAAATAAATTTCGATGTTTAAAACTGTTGAATGATCATTTTAACATGAAATCCCTAAGAGAGATTTCCCATCTCATCGGCAACTACCACATTTCAAAATGAATAAAAAATATAAAAAATGAAGGTTACGTCACAAATAAATCGGTGAGCAATCAACGTCTACTTTTAGATTTTGGACAATTTTACTTTTAGATAGAGTTGTAAGTGAAAAAATTGGAAAATTTGGCTTTGTCTAGCTTTACAAAGGGAAAGGGGTTAAAGGATGGAATAGGAAGTGGTGTTAAGTTCAGAATTGGGTTAAACAAAACAGAAGGAAAAGGAGGGAAGGGTTAAGAAGGATAAAGAAAAAAAAAAGAAGAAAAGAAAAGGAAAAGAAAAAATGTCCATATTTTAGAGACGCTCGATACGTGTCAAACAAAACTTGGATTTATAAATGGGTTAAACTATTAGAAACAAGATTTTAGAAAAACATATTTAGGGGAAAAAGCATATATATGATTTAATAAATTTAATTAAGTTAATCTAATTAATGATAAATCTAAATCTAAATAAAATAAAAATAATAAAAATAAACATAAAAAAATAAAATAAAACTGAATTAAAAAAATTTTCTAAAAATTATTTAAAAAATCTTTTATAACAATTTATAAAAAATTATGTTGTGAAAAAAATATGTATACTTGCAGAAGAAATCGGGGGTTAAATTAGTAGAAGTATCCATATTTTATAAAGGTAGATAATCAAAGGAGACAGGAAGAGGAAGGTAGAGGGGTTAAAATTACTATTTAAAAATTAAATTAATTTACAAAAACAATTAAGTTTATATTTACTCTCTTAAAAACTAAAATTAGAATTTAAAATTTAAATGTTCACAAATTTCGCTCTATAGCAGCACTTACTAATGAGTTCCTTTCTAAAATTCAGGAATGGGTGCTGGTTTGGGTACTTTAATATTAGAATTTTTTCTTACAAACACAGATCACACCTATCACAAAGATTCCTCGGAATTCGGGCTGAACCTATCTGTATATTTTAGAACATGTACATAATTTTTCTATAAATAATCGCTACAAAGGCATGTTCGTTTCAGCATTGAAGCCTCAATGTATCATCAGGCGATGTGTAAAGTACTGGAAATCCTCTATCATTTATATTTATTTAGTTTTGTTAGAGGTGTTGGTTGAGGTTTAGTGATAAGGTGATACTTGGTTGACAGAATTTTTTTGTGGAGAGTGTTTAGTTTGAGGTGTTGGTGCGGGGGTAGCGAGATAGGGGAATAAGTCTATGACCGTTGGAATTTATTTGGGGTGTTTCTGAAGCAGTTGATTAATGAGAGTCTTTAATTCTAGACGGTTGTAGATTCTAATTATCCGTTGGCTAGACTATATCTTTATGGATTTCTTAGAAGAGCCGATAATAGTTGGCGTGGATATTTATTTATTTTTATTTAAGCAGTGTCTTTAAAATCGATGTAAGTTTGCATGCTTAATCTTAAATTGGATTTAGGGAATAAGTTTTTTGTATTAAATTATTGATTTTTAATTAGGTCATTCTTTGGAGACCATTTTTATATTTTTCAATTTTTGATTTTTAATTAGATCATTGTTTAGAGATACTTTTCGCAATTAAATTTTTAATTTTAAATTTCTATTCTCATAACCTATTTGTTTAAATATGACACCGAAAGAAAATTGAATTAAATTTGAAAAAGTTATCGATTTTGTTTATTGTTACAAGCGCTTTCGGAGACTTCTTTAGTCATTTTCCAGGGATAAATTTCTCTTAATGTTTTGACAGTTTAAGATGTATTATATTTATGTGTTGTTTTCAATACTATTAAGAACGTTTATTCCGAGCCTTCGTATATTTAGCGATTGGAATTTGAATGAGCGTCTTTCAACATTCCATTCCCAGTGTTAAATATGGTGAAGTTAATCGTGGAAATGAAATGTTTCAGATAAAGACTATTATAGCGTGATATTTCTGCTAATGTGATTTATATAGAATTTTAGTGTTTTCGACCAGAATTTGTCTTGATAATTGTGGGTAGCACTTTGATCTGGTAAATGGCACATAGGGAGCATACTCGAGGAGCTAGTATCATATATATATATATATATATATATATATGGGTGTGGGGGTGTGTCTCTTTCATGTTTGAATGTAATTTTCAGTACGTTAGAGGAAAGCAGCGCGAGACGTACTTGTTAGGTCTGAGCAAATGAATGGCGGAGCGCTGCTTAGAGATACCAAGAGAAGAAATATTGAGAGCGACAAGAGAGAGAGCCAAGTAGAACTCTCTGATCGCCTACGTTCTGAAGGACACGGCACATGAAGAAGAAGATATATAGGCAGTCAAGGTAGCAGGGATGTAGACTCGTTATAACAAATACACACACGCGCGTGCGCACACACACACACACACACGCATGCTTGTGTGTGTGTGTGTGTGTGTGTGTGTGTGTGTGTGTGTGTGTGTGTGTACTTCAGTTATTGATATTAATTACCTGCATGAAACATACAATGAAATTTCCAAATTAAAATTCCGCGTAATAACTACGTGTCAGGCTTAAGGTTTGTTGTTTTTTCTTGAACAGTTTCTGCGACCTCCTTTATGAAATCTAGAGACAGAATAATCAATAAAAACAAATTTATACAAAAGTAAAAAGAAAAACACTGATGCGTCATTTGGCATCGAAACACACAATTTGCGATGATTGTGCTCGTTCCGATACACATTAAACTGGAGGTGGTAGCCGGCCAAACGGAGCACCAGTTACAACAATTAAACTGTGGTCGTTCTTCTGTCATTGCTCATATAATACTGTTATTTATGCCAAATATTGGGAAAGTTCTTAGTTAAAGTACACACACACACACACACACACACACACACACACACACACACACACACACACACATATATATATATATTTTTTTCTTCAATCCAAAAAAGCATGGACAAATAGGTAAAATTCCCAAAACCTGATCCTAGTAATATTGATTTTATTAATATTAAAATTCATCAAGGTGCAGGGCTCGATGTAAATAGGATTATCTATTAACAGAGCCAAATATAAAAAGTAAGTAAAAAAAATACCGAAATTTAATTTTGATGAATGCCCATTTCAGCGAAAAAAAATTCTCACTTCATCAGCAACGGTAAAAAACAAAAAATTATTAATTCAAATATTTTGCTAAATTTATATACCGGAAGAAGCCCAAAAATATATCCAAACACAGGAAGTTAAAAAATGGGGGTTGGATTAAGAAGAAAAAACATTATTTAATATATATGTATATTATTTAATATATATATATATTTATATTAGTCATCCACATAGAAGCCTGTTTCGCTGTATCACAGCTCATCAGTGCGGCTAGACGCATCCACTTGCTTCTGGCCGGGATCGAAACTCGACCGATTTGGTGTCAGTCGGAGTCGCTACTCCCTAAGTCATCGACGCTTGGAACCAGAGAAGGGAAATTTTAAAGTGTTGTATATAAGCAGTGTATACACACGCCGAGAGAACTCGATTCATTTCTGAAGAGTCACGCATATAGCAGAAGTGGAAAATTTTGAAAACAGTTTCCACTTCTGCTATATGCGTGACTATATATATATATATATATATATATATATATATATCTGCTATATGCGTGACTATATATATATATATATATATATATTATAATATTATATTATTATTTAATATATATATATACGAGTTCAATTCCTTGCTACCTCGACAGCATATATAATGTACTGAAGATTGCATTCAAACATGAAATAGTCTGCCGCTGCTTGCTGTTGACCTCAGTGTCAGATTATATATATATATATAATGATAATGACTGCATAATTCAAAAATATATGAAGAAAAATAGCAAAATATGAAAATCAAACAATTTGTTAAAAAACAAGTTTTGATTGTAAACCGAATCTTAGGCGAACGTGTCAACTCCTGTATACATTAATTTATATTTGACCAGCAATTTTTTAAATATGCTTCGTTAAAACGACCGACAAGGTATTTTTTATTAATTTTTTATTTCATTTTTCCAGTATTCTTAAGGTTTCCTTTTTGCTGGAAATAAGGAATATAATTGCTCCATTATTATTTACTTTTCAAGCGCTTTTAGTCACTTCATTGGCCATTCTCAAGGATATTTTTCAAATGTTGTTATTATATAACGAGATCCAATATATAATATATATATATATATGTATCCAAGTGAATAACGAACGAAGAAAATATTTACAACGTTCAAAACATTAATTTAAAACAGTGCTCAATATAGAAATAGAGCTATGAATATTTATTATAAATTATATTTTAGAACATGTCCAAACTACAATCTACTACAAAAGTGTACATTTTGTTTCTTCTCCGCCTATTTTTCCTCACTTTCTTCCCCCATCAATGCATTTTTTTACTTCTTCCTCTTTGTTAAGCTCTAACGCCCTGTCACCAAAGGTTGTATATGACTATACTTTACTTCCTACCTAAACCTGGCGCCTTTCTTTGATTCTGTCACCATGATCTAGCTCTTTTTTTCTCACGTTTTCCTATTTTTGTGGCTTACAGCCTATCACGTTGAATACACCGGTCCTCGCTCGATCAGATGGGGGACCACTTGGGAATACCAGGTGCTGTAAGCGTTTAGTGACGGATGTGCGTTGTGGTGCAGTGGATATCGGCTCGGAAAAAGAAATCGGTGAGCCGAGTTCGAATTCCAGTTGAATAACCTGCTTTCACTTAAGCACTGGTACCCTTGGGAAAGGTATGAATCTGTCTCTTCCCTTCAGTTATGAGTTAAATAACAAGGGTAGGACTTGGGGACCCTGCCATTAAAAAAATCCCAATGAATCTTGATACTCGAAAAGAAAAATATATTACTAGACACAAAATTTATATAAAAACAACAATAAATTGTTGAAAGAAAAAGGTCTTACCAGCAATAAATAAATAAAATTTAGTTGGCAATAAATGACCCGCCGAGGTGTTGATATGCCACAATCCTCTTTTTGTTTCCTTTGTATGATTCCCCATTATCTTTTCTCATTTCCCTTCCCTCTTTACCTCGTCCACAAAGAAAATTTTGCCAATAAAGGTAAGTGAATTTCCATCACTTTTCAAAATAACGTTTACTACCTAATGAAACATTGTTCTTTCAATGTCGAAACAAAATGTATACTTTTGTAGTAGATTTATGCCACTACCCGGCCGGTCGCTGTTGGTTTCGGTCCAGTCAGCTGGTCGTAGATTGACTTTGTCACGGTTTTCTCCCTTGTCCCACGTTGTGTTGATTAACCACAAGGCAGTCACGTGAGTTCTTCACTAGCTGTCTCTCTGCCGAACTAAACCAAGCCGGGAAGTGTGCACACAGTTGAGTAATAAAAGAAAGAAATGTACCATCAAAGGAAATAAGTGGACGGACGGCTGAAAGTGTTGTAAAATAACGTCTTTATATACAGATTATACACAATAGTCTCTTGAATAATTTCCCATCCCTGCTTCTATCAACTGGTAGCGGAACGGACGTTTCTTAGGTAAATCGAATTATTCTCCTAAGCAATAACAAGGAATCTGGCTGGCCGCAGCTCGCTGCTTTGAACAGAAGTCTAAGTTCGTTATATAAGTCTAGTCAACTTGTTGCTTGTTTTTCGGAATGTTACGGAAATTGCCGAAGTGCTGGGTTATTCTCTTTCAGTTAGCAATTTCAGACTTGTCTGAAAATTCTCTTCTTGTCTGTCTCTTAACTCTGGTTGGTTGATTGGCGACAGGCTTCTCTACGATTGGCACCCAACGGTATTACAATCATCTCTCTGTCTCTTTACTTCTTCGGTTGGGAACTGTTTTTGGTCATTACGTTTCTGGACCGGGAAATCGAACTCTATGCAACTCAAGCTGCAACTCTGATTTTGGCCCCTCGGGACCCTGTATTTATGCCCATGCCATGGTGTAGGGCCGACGGTCGCTAGGTGTCTAGTCTCCCATCTCGGCGACCAATAAAATCCTGAGGTTAGCTGCTACTCGTTGTTGCCAATGGGATTAGTCTTCTTTCCATGACGTCAATTGTTAGTCGTCTCTCCCTTTCGGGGCTTGTTCACAGGACCAATGGAATCTCTCTCGATCTTATGACGTCATCTCCCCATACCCCTTTTCTGGGCTGGATTTAACCGAATTTTCTTTCTCAAAGTTTTTATTTCTCACGAAACAATTTCGGGGATGTTTTTTCTTAAAACAATAGGCATTAACCTTTTCCAACTGTCTTCACCCAAAACAAGTTGACAAGGGTCCATTGACATTGTTACCCAAATAATAATTTCTACGTACCTGTTTTTAATATCCATTCTCTGAGTCACCTATATTTTCAAGTGACAAGAATGCCTTATCAGTTTTACCCTGATGTCAGTGAAAACAATTTTTCTCTAAGTAATTTGACTTGGAATCAAAACATTTGTTATCTTAATTCTTCTCACAATTTGGGACCAGTGTTATCTTAATTCTTTGGACGTTGCCATGAGAGACTAAGAAGCAATAGTTGTTTCCAGTTAAAGTGAAACCGTAGACTGAAAGAAAAATGAATGCATGTAAGTCAAATTTTGATTTCCTGGTATCGATATAAAATTTTCTGCACTATTGTAAGAACTGCAACCTTGAAACTTCTGTATATCGTTTCTTATGTCTTTGTCTATGAGTGTACCAAATTTGATTAACATCTGACCACTCCTTCTATAACCCGATTTTTTCGATTATCGATTTTCGATATTTATCGGCGGTACCTCGGCACAAAACCTAGCTAAGAACACTTGCAGACGCTTATAGTACAACTGTGTAAATTTTCAAGAAAATCGGTTCGGCCGTTTCAGAGTCTATAGGTAACGGACACACACACAAAGTTCCATTTATAAATAAGTTTAGATATAATTAAATTGTATATTTATTTACATTAATTGGCTTGAATAATTGATGAAACTATTATACTGTTTAATTATCAAACTGAAAACAAAAACAGAACATCTACTGAAATAGGAGTATCCATTAAAATAATGTTCAAACTAATAGATTAAAAATATGTCGTAGTTAATCCAGTTCGGAAAGGATTACGTAAAATTTCGTAAACAAGTTATTTTTGTTTTCATTAAAATACGAAAACAAATAAGATATGAATATTACAAAAAATCAGTAAAATATGTGTTTAAAAGCATTATTTCGGGTTTTGTTTGACTGTAAGTCTTTCGTGGTGGAGCGGTGAAAACACGTCATATCAATTAGACATGACTAATTGATATATATATAAGGCAAGATGTTTGTGTGTGTGTGTATGTGTGTCTGTGTGTCTGTCTGTATGTCCTTTATACAAATCCACAAATTGGCTACTTATTTTTCCGATTTCCCCTTGATATCGGAAATCGATACCACGATATCCGATCAGGTCTGATCAAGATCAGGATTTCAGCCGTTTTATCGTGGTTCTTGCTGTAGAATTTGCTCTAACTTGGCAAAATTAGAGTTTTTAGTCTCAAACATTAGTAGATCATCTCAGGCAACACATTTTCCCCGATATCGAGAATCGATACCCCCGATATTCTATCAAAAACCGATATTCAGCCATCAATATGGCACAATTTCTCCAATTTTACTCCCGATGGGTACGGTAAGTTTTCATGGACTTACTTAGGTTAGTTTATCCTTGGATGACTTATTTGACTTCGATAGCCCTTTTATTTTGGTTTTTGCTTCGGGTTTTACTCTAAGTAAGTATAATTGTAGTTCTTAGTCTCAGTTATGATACCATTTATTCAGAGGACTTATTTAGCCTTCAAAATTCAGTTTGCGACGGAAAACTTATTTGACATCGATACCGGAAATCAAAATTTGACTTACATCCATTCAGTTTTCTTTCAATCTACGGTTTCATTTTAACTGGAAACAACTATTGCTTTTTAGTCTTTCGTGCCAACGTCTAAAGAATCTGAGCTCTAGGACCCTGGATTAGTTTTAAAGCTTTCATTATAACCGAGCAACGCGGGGCTAAACTGCTAGTATATATATATATATATATATATATATATATATATATATATATATATAAGAGCAGTGACTTGTACTCACAGAAACAACAAATAGACTGAAACAAATATGACGTCATTTTGCGAACATAAGAATTCTTTCGACTAATACATTTTCAAATGTAACCGTTGGCAATAATTGATAATAGTAGACGGGACACAGAAAAACAAATAATTACTTATGTAAGTGAAAGTTGGAACTCGTTTAAAATTAAATTTTTAATCAAAATATATGACAGAAAACCACGTGTCCTCGTACATTTACTGTTAAATAGCAAAACGAAACACAGTAAAATTAAGAACTTACCGTGTTCCCTTTCTTTACCGAAGATGAGTTGTCCTATTTATGCAAAACTTCTGATATTTATAAGCTTAAATGCCGCTGCGAAGTGGTTTATATAGACGGACTAGTCTTAGGTTAGAAATACGTGTTTCGCAGCATGTAGACAGAAAACATTTTTTTAAATCATTTCACCCCAAGCAAGGCATTCCACTGCCACTATAGCACATAGGGGAAGGTGCTGAGAGAGCGATTAGATTTAGGAAATGTCAGAAGGAGGGTGATAGACGAGTAATGAGGTACATAGGAAGAGTGTTTGAGAGAATGGGTGCGAGTTAGTGTGTTGGGAGGTGTCTATTGATCTTACAGTTAAACTCCTGGAGATTGTAGCTGTCGGAGAAGCAAGTATGTGGAAGGGAATTCCACAGGCGGGAAGTGCGAGAAAAGAAGCTGTTAGAGTAGAAACTGCGGTTACATTTTATCGGTTTCACTGTAAAAGAGTGGAACCTAGTTGCTAATCTAGTTTCTCGTGCAAATTCGTACCTAGTGGGCACCAGTGATCTAAGTTCATCGGAGCAGAAGCCGTGAAATTATTTATAGAAGAGGCACAGGTAAGACACGTCACGCCGGTGAGAGAGTGACTGCATCCGGGGTGCTAAGTCGGTATTGATCATATTATAGATTTATTTTGTCAAGAACCCCGAGGAGAACAGCAGGCGCACCCGACCAGATGTGGCAGCAGTATTCAATACACGGGCGGATGGTAGATTTGTATATGTGCAGGATAGATTCAGACGGAAAGAACTTCCGGGCCCTGCACAGAGAACCGACTTTCATAGCAGCGGATTTAGCAATGGATTCGATATAGTCATTCCACTTGAGGTCCGTTTAGAGTGTGAGGCCAAGCAGGCGTAGTGTTTTACTCTCTGGGAGGTAAGCCTGTTCCATGCCAATGGGTTTAGGTGCGGTTGTCGATGATGGTTAATTGATAGCAACTTTGTTTTGGAAGAATTGAAATTTACGAGCCATTTTTTACCCCAGTCCACTACGGATTGGAGGTCCTTTTCAAGCTCGGCAGCGAGGTTCGCTTTGTCGCCCACACCAGATTTTTGATTGAGGCGAGAGTAAACTGTGGTGTCATCGGCGTACATACCTACTTGGGATAGAGCCTTGAGAGACACCTGCGTTTGTATAGTAGTTCTAGGAGGCATGTCCGTTTAATACCAACTTCAATGTGCGGTTAGAGAGGAATGACTGGATTAGGTCCAACAGATGTCCAGTTATACCATAGCTCCGCAGTTTCCGTAGAAAGCCAGCATGCCAGACTCTGGTGAACGCTTTAGAGAAGTCCAAGGCAACGGTTCGGGCTTCATCATTCTTGTCGAGAGCCTGATATATATACTCGGTGA
The DNA here is from genome assembly GCA_037127315.1 of Ascarosepion bandense. Lineage (NCBI taxonomy): Eukaryota > Metazoa > Mollusca > Cephalopoda > Sepiida > Sepiidae > Ascarosepion > Ascarosepion bandense. Next base: position 3,476,790 of record JBBBDQ010000851.1, read on the forward strand.
TGGTCGTTAGCATATCAGTAGTAGACCTGGTGAAGCGGAAGCCATACTGTTTGTTCGAGGGGAGCCTGTGGGCTGTGAGATGCTGAACCACCTCAGCGTTGATAATGGCCTCGAACACTTTGCCAAAGTTCGGAAGAAGGCTGATAGGGCGGTAATTTGCTGTGCCCGAGGGTTCTCCAGTGCTCTTAAATATAGGAACAACAGAGGAAGACTTCCAACAGGCAGGAAAACAGGAAGCAGATAGGCAGAAGTTGTAGTGCTTAGAAAGGACAGAGGAGAGTTCAGGGGCACATTTCTTCAAGACTAAGATTGGGATTCCGTCCCCACCGCTCGCTTTTTGAGGGTCAAGTTTTGAGATTATGTTAAAAATCAGCGAGGCTGTAATGTGGACGTCATTCAGTTGAGCCTCAGTTCTAGGTGGACGTCGGGTGTAGAAACTCCAGACGAAGAATCTGCGAGCAAAGCATTCAGCCTTGTCCGCTGATGAGGTGAGGACTTCAAATTCATTGATTAGCGAGGGTATTGAGGACTTATTCTTGTTCAGCACGCTTTTACAGAGTCGCCAGTAGTCTTGGGCGCCGAACTTAGAGGATGCTATGCGTTGCTTCATTCTGGCAGCAAACAACATCTTAGCTTCGTTAAGTAATTTTTACACTTATTACGAGCTGAGGTGAAAAGGTGCCTGTTTTGGTCCGACGCGTGGCTACGATAGAGCCGGAAAATGATTCCGGTGGGCAATGGCGGCTGAGCAAGCGGGCGAGAACCAGGGAGACGAATAAGATTTAAGCTGAAATTTCCTGGCAGGGATGAAAGCATCGATGCCAGCCTTAACCGAGGAGGAGACATCGGATGTACCGTCTTCTACAGGAAGACTAAAAACATTGTTCCAATGGACGTCAGAGAGGAAGTCTCGGAACAAATCCCAGTCTGCTCTTTGGTAGCAGTAGAATACTTTGCTGGTCTGAGTTTCTTGGGTAGCGGGGGAGTGGAATGAGATGTTGACGGAAACTACGGCGTGGTCAGAGTTTCCGAGAGAGCAGAGCTGTCTGGTAGTGCAAGAGTCTGGGACGGAATTGAAGCAGAGGTCTAGTATCGATGGCCCTTCCGTTAGGGCTATTAGAGAAACGCGTGGGAAGTCCACCACTTGTGTAAGGGATTGGGAGATTGAGAAATTAATGGTGTGGACACCAGCAAGGTCGGTGACAGAGTTCTCCAGCCTCTTGGTGTGGTGGGCGTTATTTCATTCGTCTCTTAAGACTGTTGGAGGGATTGTGAGTTTTCTTTTTTAATTTTATCACTCTGGTGGAACTATAAGTTTACACCCCCTCTTTACGTTTTAACTATATTTATTAATTATATTATAAGTGTTGCCCGAAAGATTCCTCAGGTTTGCACAATGACGACAGTATTGTTTAAGACAATTTGTTGTTTCTGTGGGTACAAATCTTTGATTATTTACGGCCTGATTATTTACGATAAATTTTTATTACGAAAATAATTATTACGATGGATCGAAAATTGTGTTATATGGGCTTGATAAAAACCTCGTTTGTACTGGAGGTTATTCGTGGTCGAGAGGTCTAAGATCTTGCTAGATCAAATGGTAGCTTCCCCTATATAGATAGGCGTCGCAGGTTCGAGTCCTGCCGAATGGGACACATTTTCGTAATAAAAATTTATCGTAAATAATCAGGCCGGTATATATATATATAAATAATACTGTTTCATTAAAAAACAGAATATCTACTTAAATACGAGTATCGATAAAAAAATAATGTTCAAACAATTTATATATATATATATATATGTGTGTGTATTCTGTTCCTAACCGGTAGCACAAATCTGTGTCTATTCCATTTATACAGTTACATATGTCCAAATACAAACACATAAATATACCGATTTATAAGTTATTCCTAATGTAATACACATCGACACACAAATATTCAGATATCATTATATGAAATATTTAAGTATATGCATTTACTAATGTAGAAATATTTTATTACACTATCGTTCTAATTTTTGTGTGTGTACTTACATATATTTAAAAGTATATATTAGATATATTTTTTGTATTTAAGATATATTGATATATTTTATAAAATAAAAGGTTATTCATTTAACCGTTTTCTAACATTTTTATAGTCATGCGTGTTGATCTAGGAATAAGGTAATTATTTCAGGAACGCAGATATTTGAAAAGAACAATCTGGACCTTAGTTTTATTTTTTGATAATATTCTATAGCGGCTTCTCTCCTTATATTTAAAATATATAATACATAAATTAATCCTAAACTAAATAATATACATATTAAAAATATTGAGTATATTGATTACATTATAAAAAAAAAAACTACAAGATCACATACACACTTTTGTTTATTAGACATTCAACTGCATTCCTCAGCATCCTAAATTATTTACCATGACTTTTCAGTTAGTATAATGAATATTTATGAGCGTTTTCTAAATTAAAATATTTTGAAGAACTAACAACAGTTTTACTTCCTTTTATAAATACTTGTTGTAATCCTTACATTTACGTCGATAAAAATCAGGAAACGAAACGAGTCGGTTTAGGTAAATTTCCTTTTTGATTATTCATATTATCTTTTTTCAGATATATTTTAGGTTTATAAAAAATTTTACTGACTCACAAACACACACACCACACACACATTCACACGGGTGTGCATACGCTTACGTGTGTGCTCGCGCTAAAATCTGTAGACATTGATATGTTTTTCATCTTACATTTGTTGTTTATGTGTAAGACATTATATTTAATGTAGGTACCTACACTTATTTTTGATAACTAACTTTTAAACTGAATTTTTAAGGATAAAATAAACATTCTTGAAACTTATATTTTAGTTTTAATTGAAAGCTAAATGATGAAATTTTCTATTTCTGGTAAGCAAAACACTTTGGTGTATTTCAAACAGAAATGATATTGATTGGGATCTAAAATTTTGAGATTTAATAAAAAAATTTCAATTTTTCGGCCATTTTCGATCGATCGAAAGATTTGTAAACAATAGTTATTTCTCGGTTTTAAAATCTTGAAAAATATAATGTACATCTGTGACACATCCAGAAATTTAAATGCAAAGTCAATACTCATCTACTAACCACTGGACTCTAGCTCTCTCCCCACCCCTGTATAACCTTCCCTTTCTCTCCACCTATGTATCTGTCATCGCACCTGCTTTCTCAGCTTTCTATTGTTTCTTTCTAACTAGTTTGTACTCCTCACTCTTTTCTAATTAATATTTTTACATTTATGTAGCCCCCTGCACATCAGTGGCGTTTCCGCCTTGCTCGGGGTGAAATGATTTAAAAAAACAAAAAAAACAAAAACAAAAAAAACATTATTTTTGAAAAATTATCAAATTTAATGTTAGATTAATCTGATTTGCACAAGAATTGCTTATTTATAGCATGAAATTTAGAATAAAATAATTATTAAATACAGATTTCAACTTTCTGACCTTTCCATCGTATGTGTTGACAGATTTATGGATGCCAGATGAGATAGGATAAAAGTGTATGGTGATCACAAGTGACATAATTATACAATTCTTTTCCGGTATTGGGAAAAAAAAATCTGATACGCATGACCTTTAATTTACACATAGAAATTACCATTCAATAAATAAAAATTGACAAACACACAAAAATGATTACAAATTATTTTAAAAATAGGGAGGCGAAACATTTTATACTAAACTTTTAAATTTTCGATTAGTAAATATAATCTTCGCATTATAATTTTATAAAGTAACCCCAACAAATCTTTGAAGTATTTTAGAAATATTTTTGAAGATTATAAGTTAATATAATTAAAAAATGAAAACAATTCTTTTATAGTTTCATTATTAATCGAAATTTATTTTTCTCCAGAATGTCCTTAATTTAAATCATTTATTCAAGCAATTGAAAACTTATAAAATTAAATAATGTCATAGAAATATCGCATTTTTAATTTACTATTCGGTGCAGATTTTCGGAAATAGAGGCAAAATTAAAAAACCTAATAGATGATTTACATTCCCTAGTCATTTCTGCGTTTAACTAATAAAACCAATTATTACAACAAAATTTAATTTCTTAAAATTTCATGTATTTACGTGGATGTGGTAGGGTAAAAGTTGTAAAAATTATTTTTATCAAGATTTTTAAAATATAGTAATTTCAAAAATAATTTTATTCATTTTAAATAAGCCCTGAGAGTTTCATTAAAATCCGTCAATTATTTGATTTTTGCAAGAATTTCCAAATTAAGTTTTGTCACCGGAAAAAACCTGAGTTATGTAATATTACGTTTTTTATTGTAACGATTTGGTTACTCGCTAACTCAAATCAAAACAATATTTACCAAAATTTAGGACGTATTAGAAGGGATTAAAATATTTTTTAAAGTAATTAAAAGTTACTTTGATATTGTCTCTTAATAATAATGTAAACATTTCGATGGAAAATGTTCGTTTTTATTAATCTGGGGCCTTTTTTATTCATACTATGCTGTTCTTTTCGCGGTTTAGTGGAGATATTTATTTTTATGTATACTTGTATTTAAATAGATTATCTGTTTTTTTTCTTATAATTGAACAGTATATATATTTACATCTACTGACCTGAATAATCGAGATATATTGTTTGGAAAATATGAATCAGTATTCGAACCTCGCTAAAACCGTCAATTGATCTGACGTGTCTTGGTTCATCGATCAAGAAATAAATATACTGTTTAAATATATATATATATATATATATATATATATATATATATATATATAGTATATCGAGGCAGCAAGTAATTTTCTAAACATATGCTATTAAATATAAGAGACAATGAATGTCTATTATGTTTAATAATGAGCCGGCTCATGATTAAACATAATAGACATTCATTGTCTCTTATATTTAATAGCATATGTTTAGAAAATATATATATATATATATCAAGCATTAAAAAACAAAAAAAAAAACAAAGCCTGTACTCAACGCTTGTCTGACCTTTATAAATGCATGTATTATTCAAAGGTTTGGGGTTATTATTAGCGATAAAAAAGAACATACACTCTGTAAAGTAATTTTTTGCTTTTTTACTTCTAGCGTAGAAATTTCTGTTTTTCTAAATATATATATTTTGCAGTTGGCGTTCATCTACTTCACCAGGGCCGGGTGAAGCAATAATCTGAAGAAAAATGTTTGTAACAGACTCAATTTATTTTAGCTCACCCAAAACCCTAAGAAATCACGTGATTCTAAAAAAGACCGTATGTTTATTTCCAAAATTGTTCATGAGCTTTAATTTTACCTGGATATTTGTTGTAGATTCCAGGTGAGGAACCGCACAAAATAATGAACAACAAAACAAATATTTGAGATAGTAAAATAAGTTATATTAAACGTAAAGATACAAACTTGAACGCAGGTTAGTAATCCATAAATAATATCCATTAGTAAGGGATATATATATATATATATATATATATATATATATATATATATATATAAGTCTTTGAAGTGAAACCATGCTGGAATTAGTATGTCCACCTCGGAATTGACGGGTGCTGTGAAATACTATTCTGACTGAGTGGAGCTCAGAGCTACTATGACTGACACAGTATCCTCTGTGAAACTTCGGTATCGTTCAGTATCTTAATGATCTCTTACGATGTCTGACGTATCTCACTTTGGCAGGAGTATATGTATACTCAAGTCAAGTCCATTATCATCAAAAAGGGGGAGATCCCACAACAATATTATCTTTGATAAAATTAGACATACATTCTTCTACCCACAGCAGCAAGTGAGCAAGTTGATGCACTTTTAGCTATGGAGTTAATTATGCGGAACCCCATGTCTTATTTACTATATCTTCAGAGGTGTGGCAGTCTTTACCACTCTTGGCCAATTGTGGTTGGCAAAATTCGAGGTTTCGGAAAGGATGGAAACGAAAAGGAAATTAATACTGAGCATCAGAAAGAGACAGCTGAAGTTCCTGAGACATGCAATGAGGAAGGAGGGCTTGGAGAACCTGATACTAACAGGCCAGATAAAGGGGAAAAAGAGACAGAGGAAAGCAACGGATAACCTATTTGAAGGACCTGATCAGGTGGATGACGGAACGAGAGCTGCATGGTGCAACAGGAGAAAGCGTGCTAAGAGCCACCAGATTTAAGGAGATGTGGAAAGCCATGGTCGCCTACGTCCTGAGGGGACAAGGCACATAGAAGAAGAATATATATGCCAACTGCTTATAAAAAATTATAATGTAGGTAAAAAATGGGGGATCAATTCTGTATTATGATCAATAAATAAACTGATCCCTCATTTTGTGGCGATGCTAGTTTCTATGCATTTATATTCTAGATTTATGGGCTTGAGCTAGTGGATAACAGAACGAGGGTTGCATGGTGTAACGGGAGAAGGCGTGCTAAGATCCATCAGGGATAGGGAGGTGTGGAAAGCCATGATCGCCTACGTTATGAAAGGACATGGCACATAAAATGAGAAAACTATTTAATCTATAGTTAGAGGTTTTGAATTCAGAGTTGTTCTTCGCTTAGATCCGTGTCCATTCAACGTTAGAGAACACAGGCTGTCCTGCTATTTACGAATCGCTGGAATTAGGAGAAATTAATTAATACCTAAGTGAATACAATGAACTCAACTGAAATTCGAACTTGGCATTCCGACACCTCAATCCAATCAGCTTTCCATTATCCGTCCATAATCCACTGACAAATATGTATTGAAAACATACTACACATAAATTTTGCATGTATAATGTATTAAGAAACAAAAAAAACATTTCATTATAAACTAAGGAAATACTGTGGAACTGCAGTTTAAAGTGAATTCAACATGTCAATGCCTCTTGGACAATCTTCTTGCGAGTCAAGGCTATAGAACCCAATCTGTTCTGTTATTTAACCCATAACTGGAGGGAAGAGACGGATTAATACCTTTCCCAAGGGTACTTTCGCGTAAATGAATGCAAGGAATTCAACTGGAATTCGAACTCGGCTCCCTGATTTCTTCAGGACTTAGGCAATCATGGCTTTCCGCGTTTCTCTATCCCTGGTGACTCTGAGCACGCCTTCTCCTGTTACACCATGCAACCCTCGTTCCGGAATCCACCTGATTAAGTCCGTCAATACTTTTGTGTTACCGTCCTTATAACCTCTCTGAAGATAGCTCATGAGAGCCGTAAGCTTAGAACCTACTTAATAAAAAATTATCCAAATGTTGGAGAATTTTTGTCTTTATTTTCAACTGAAATTAAAGCCAAAATACGATGTTTAGAACTATTCATGATTAAACATAAAAGACATTCATTGTCTCTTATATTTAACAGTATATGTTTAGAATATATATATATATATATATTGTAATAGTTTTTACAATGGTTTATAAATTCATAGTATCACTACATCAAAAATGTTCGCGTTTCGAAACTGTTTTGCGTGCTTCTCATCGAGTCACAAAGTTGGAATGAAAATTAAATGGTGCAAACTGTTTATTTGTGGTGATATGATGTCTAAGTGAAAGTGGGGTTGGGAGCTTATTCTGATTCTGTCGGCTGTATTGTTGTCTTAGAGATATAGGCTAGGAGAGGTGTTTAAGACAGGTTCCTTATTTATTTTGTTTGGGTGTGGTGGAAGTGGCGTCGATGTTAATGAGAACGATGTAAATAAATGTGGTGTGGGAGTTTAGAATGGTCTAGTCGTCCGTTCGTAGTTCTAGATGTTTTGCTATTGGGTTAAAAGAAGGGTGTTGGGTAGATTAGTTTTGGGCATATCGCTTTTTCGCTTAGTTTAGGTATTTTGTATTGGGATATATGTTTTTTTATATGCAGTGCCGATAGTTTTTTATTTTACTACTAATTACAGGTGGATGGAATTATTGTTGGTGTGATGACGGATTTATTTTCTTTTATTCCTACGTTTTTTGTTCTATTTATGTTTTTAAAAGTTTGATTATGTGTATTTATTGCATTTTTGGGGAGGTCGTGTGAATGAGGTTTTTTTTGTTTATTTAAATTTTAACGAGAAATATTTGCGATGTTTGCATACTACTGCTAATTTGTCTCTACGGTTTAATAAGTTGCTACTGTTGGGGTACATTAGAATGTGTAGCTTTTCACTTAAACATAAAGGGCAGATGTCGTTAAGTGAGTTGCAAGATCGAGTTTTTTTCTAGGAATTTCCATTTTACTTTGGGTTTCTATTTTGAGTCCTTTAGCTTCCAAAAGTATGCAGAAAGGGATGTTTGGTTTCGGTATAAGTTGTTATTTTTGAATGAAGTTAAGTGCATGTACCATCGGCTTAAAGGTGTTTTTTGTAGATCCGATATACACTTTATTTATAGTTGGATTTTCAATTGATGTTATGTTGCATTGATAGATTATTGAGTTTATTTTACATTTATTCTGTAGTGGGCAGTTGTTGGGGTTTCTACAATTACATAGGTTTTTATTGTTGTCTTCTTTATTATTTTGGTAGTTAATTTTATTTTGATCTACGTGTTGATTTAAGATATATTTGTTATGGTTTGTTATGATTTTTTCTAGGTTGTTTGTGCAACTATAGCTTAGTAGAAGTGTATTTTTGTTGAAGATTTTACTAAGGGGGTTATTGGTGGGGAAGTGTTTTTTAATTAAATTGAAGAACTTCTGTCCTAATTTGGTGTTTATCATTTGGTTGAAAGGAGGTGTGTACCAAATGATTTTTCTGTTTCTACTTTTCCTGTTATGGTTATAGTTTGTTATATAATGCTACAGTGTGATGGCTCCGGCCACACACACGGTCAAACAGAATGGCCAGCCTTTGGGACAAAATGTAACTGTGGAGTGATAAATCACTTTGAAAAACATGCTTAAAAAAAGAAGAGTGGTAAAGGGAAAACGAAGATGTCAGACGGTCACAAATACATCCAACCAGTATCGACGAGTCTGAATAATTCAGACAGACAGGCATTCGTTTTTCAGTTGAAACCTATTCATTCAGCAGATAGCGAAATTGTCCATATTGACGACGTACCAGTCGAAATATTAAATTCTGCAGCAGACATCAACCTTATCGACGGCAAAACGTTCAAAGAAATTCTTAAAATACGGCCTAACTTAACATTAAAGAAACAAATTGTAAAACAAAATCCTATGGGAATATTCCAATACCATTAAGAGGAGAATTTTTTGCAACGCTGACGAATAGTCCTAGAAGAAAATCCCACAAAATATTCTTTACAAAGGCATATCAAGGTGGTAACATATAAAGTGGACCAGCATTTAAGTAGAGTTTATCATCACCCCACAGGTGATATCGGCTACAACAAAAAGTATCCCGAAATCAACAAAAAGAATTTCTAGATCGACACATAGCCTCCTTGGAAGGATTAGGAAGAATGAAAAATTTCCAACTTAAAATTAGACTAGACGACAATGTTATACCTGTTGCACAACCTCCACGACGGACACCATTTCATATCCAACACGCAGTAGAGAAAAAAATCAATGCAAAGTTAGAAAATGATATCATCGAAAGAGTGGAAGGACCCACTCTGTGTCTCTCGTTAGTAGCAGTACCGAAACCTAATGGAGAAATTAGAATATGTGTCGACGTACACATGGCAAATAAAGCAGCTATCAAATACTAACAGTTGCACAGTTACTGAGTGAAATTGGCATGTCAAGCGTTTTCTCAAAAATCGACCTAAATTCTTATCGCTAAATGGAACTGGTTCCTGAATCTAGGGACATCACGCCTTTTTATGCAACTCGGGAATCTACCGACATAAGGTATTGGTTATGGACATTACATCCGCAGCCGAAGAAGAGCAACGATTGCTTCAACAAATCCTTCAGAAAATCCTTAACCGCTGCAATGAGGCAGACGACATTCTAATCTGGGACAAAGACACAAGAGAACATAACAGAGCCCTAGATATGGTATTAAGCACATTGAAAGAAAACAACCTCACAATTGCAGAGTACAAATCTATATTCCATAGTGAACAAATCGAATTCTATGGTTTTATAATGTCCCATCCAGGGATCAGACCGACTGACTCGAAAATAAAAGCAATCAGAAATTTCAAAAACCCCGAAAACGTCATGGATATACGTAGTTTCTTAGGTTTAATCAATTACCTAGCAGCGTTTATTCTACAACTAGCAACACTCAGTGAACCATTAAAAAAGTTAACGCGAGCAAACCTGGAATAATTTTGCTTTCTCAAGCTGAAGAATGCAGTTATTCAGAGCAAATCGCTCATGCACTTTGATCCAAAACTGCAAACATCTATTACAGTAGATGCCAGTCCTGTGGGACTAGGAGCAATACTTTGCCAAAACAAACAAGGGATACTCATCCCCATCAGCTACGCATCCAGAACTCTAACCAAAAGCGAACGCCGGTATTGTCAATTAGAAAAAAATTGCATGGGCTTGCAAAAACATTCACTTTCACTTTTACGGAAAACAACTTTCTTATAATGACCGACCATCAAGCATTAACAACTATCTTCAATCTTAAAGGTAACCCCACCGCGCGAATTTTGCGAGGGATTTTACGTCTACAACAATATGATTATACAATAAAACATATTAATGGTAAAGATAACCCAGCAGACATACTCTCTCGGCAACCTATGGATATCGGAAAATAGTCTCACCTGAAGAAGAGATTGCCAAATGATTTATCAACACAGTTGTAGCTAACAACATTCCAAAATCAATTACCTTATCGGAAATAAGGGAAGAATTTCAGCGGGATCCAACCGTTACAGCAGTGAAAAATGCAATACAACAAAACGACTGGACCAATATGTCAACGGAACCCTTTAAACACCTGGAGGAATGAAGTGACAATAAAACGAGGTGTAGTCATACGCAGAGCCAGAATAATTATGCTCCAAAACCTACGGAAACGATTCCTCAAATTGGCGCATGAGACACACATGGGAATAATGAAAACAAAAGTCCTGCTTAGAACTAAAGTATGGTGTCCCAATATAGACTGACATAGAGGCTGCCGTAAGCCGATATATCCCGTGTACATTAGACCCGAAGGGAAACCACCGTCCGGTGCATATTGCCGAAATAAAAGGCCCCTGGGAAATACTCTACGTAAACATTTGTGGGTCTTTCCCTAGCGGGGATTATGTAATCGGAATAATCGATGCGGAATCAAGATTGTTTGAAGCGTTCATTACCAAATCCACCAGGGCTGATACAATCATATCGACAATTCAAAAGTGTGTCTATACACATGGTATTCCACTGATTATTGTTTCAGATAATAGACTCCAGTTCATATCCTCAGAGTTTAATCACTTCTGAAAAGAATGGGGTATCCAACACAGAAAGGTAACCTCTTATCATTTCCAAGGCAATGGAGAGATCGAGCGGTTCTTCGCAACCATGTTGAAAGCCATTCGGGCAATGAACACAGAAGGAAAGAACTGGAGAAAACATCTAGGTAAATTTCTGAAATATTACCGAAATAGTTCATATGCCATGACGGGAGAAACTTCAGCTAAGCTACTCATGGGTAGGGAAATAAAATTCCACATACCAGGAAAAGACAGACTGAAAAATCGCAAGTATAAAAACAATATAAAGATAAACAAACTAACATCGAACCCGAAGATGTCATACTACTTAAACATAGTAGACACAACAAGCTAACGACAGTTTATATATATATATATATATATATATATATATATATATATATGTGTGTGTGTGTATATATATGAGTGTGTGTATATATATATGTGTATGTATATATAAAAAAATGAGACTTACCACTCAAATACGAGTATCCATTGGAAAATAATTGTGCTAAACAAATAAAAATTCAAATATGTCGGCTAATGCCAGTTTCGTGAATTTCCGTTTTGTTTCTTAATATAAGAAAATAATAAACGAAAACTTAAAATTCTAGAAGCTATCTACATCAAACAGTTTAAACCTAGCCTAAATAAAATAAATTTCAACACCTCTACTAACATACTTCAATGCATATAATCGACAGGAGAGGTCATAGTTATTATACTTACCCACTACACCATAGTAGCAGCAGTTCCCAGACCAATCCCTCATGCCACTATACACTCAACTGAACAAAAAAACCACTACCACCACTCCTTCTCGGCCTACAGCCATGTGCGACACAAAAAATGGATCTGTCTAATTTTCTCTGTATAACTCCACTCTGTTAATAATAATTTAAATGTTCTATATTCACTGAACATTAAATGTTCATCCTTTGATAATGGCTTATGTAAGCCGAAAGCTCAGACCTGATAAAAAAAATCAACAATTATTGCGATTTCTTGTCGTCTTTCCATGACAAAACTATCAAGCTAATCAGATCATACGAACGGATCTTACACAAAATAAAGACAGAAATTGTCTATATTATTCAACGAAACCTGTATTAATATATATATATATATATATATATATATATATATATATATATATATAATCAGGTAAAAGAATAAATAACTTGGTTAATACTAAACAAAGCAATATGATTAAACTTGAAGCAAGGATTTACCTGATAGAATAATTTACTCAAAAACCTTCAAGGAATCTGAAAAGATTATATAAACAAGGAAGGAACATTTTATAAAACAATCCGTCAAATGCATTGGTTGCCGGCCGAAACGAGATTGGCGACAATTTTGACATAAAAGTTTTGTTCTTATCAAAGGAGAAAACAAACCATCACTCCGAAAATATCTGGAGAGTGCCTAGGTCATTCACAGTAAATTTGCGCCCTAACTCTTAAATATTTCACGTTTCTGGAAGATCTGTTCTCGCAATGTGGGTCATCTAACAAAATTAATGGAAATATAAAGATAAAGATTATAATTAAAATCGAATATTTAACAAAAGAAAATTAAAAATTACATCTCAAATATTGCTAAAAAGTGAAACGCTTCGCAAGAAAACTTAACTTTCATTTATATAATCTTTATTGATATATATATATATATATATATATATATATATATATATATATATATATATATATATAAATTAAAAAAGGATTAATTCAATGATGTTGAATGACCATTTCGATGTGAAAATCCCCACGGGGGATAACACATCACCTCAGCAACCAAAAAATCCTTTCAGAAACTGGAGAAAAATCAGTCTAATTTTCCTTTTTAAATAGATTTGCAAAGAAATTAAAAAAGAAAAAGAAAGAAAAAGATAAAACAAAATAAAAACAAATAAACAAGAAAAGAAAAAATTGATATCGTCTGGGTTCACAAAAAAGAAAACAGAATTGTAACTTAAAAATTAACAGACCGCCGTGTTGAAATTGATGTAAGTTTAAGCAACACGGAAAAAAGGTGGGAGATAAGAAAGAAAAAGGAAGGAAGGGAGGGAAAAAGAAAAGAATAGAAAGAAATTTTTTTGATATATTACAGACGCTGGACAAATTCACAAACCTAACTTTCCAAAAACGTTGAAGTATTAGAAAAAGGCCTTTACTAAAAAGGCATAATTATTTCTAAAGGGAATAAAAAGATATAGGATTTAAAATAATTTTTTTTTAAAAATTAGGTCATTTGATTTAAACTAAATAAAGACATCGCTAGGTAAAAAAAAAAAAATCATTTACAATTATACATACATATAGAAATACCCACATACATACATACACATACACACACACAAATCTTCGATTATGAATACAATATATACATACATACACATACACATACACACACACACACACACACACACATATATATATATATATATATATATATAATGTGTGTGTGTATTTTGCTTTTACTATCTCATCTAATATATCTTTTTCTGAAATTTGGCCACACGCATTGTTTCAAGTAGTTAACACATTGGTACACTTCTAAGCTGAATTCTGTAAATCCATCTGCTGTAACGATCTATAAGTAGTGAATTTTCTTCTTGTCCCGCCCTTCCATCTGTAAAGCCTTGTTTCAAAAGTATAGTCCAATTCGGCTCAAAGTTGGCACACATTTCTTTTGGGTACGCTCAAGCCCTTAACGATCTCTTCGTTTTTTTTACTCTCACTTCTGGAAGAGTTCTACTTTATTTTGGCAACACACCAAATTCTGCCGCTGCCAGTAATTCAAAGCTAAAGGCAGTTTTTCAACAGAACGACACTTGACCCATTCGTTGGCTGTCTGCGTGCTGGCATTAATTTGGCACTTGATAAAACTTTCACTTTACGAGGGCAAAATGGTTAATATATTTTGCATTTCATTTGTTATTTTGTCATTTGCAGGAATTAATATTAATAAATGGTTTTAAAAGGGAGTAAACAGCATCAGATAGAATTCTTAGCAAGTATGTATTTTTAATAATGTTCATCTTAAGAGTAGAGAGAACGAAGTAAAGTTTAAGAGGTATCGAGACTGGGAGAGGTTAAGTTTGTAGTATTCTGTGAAGCATTCACCACGGAGTCTGTTCGACAAAGTAGCAGTGATTAGGAAGAAGATTTCGGGGTGGAAATGATATAAAAGGTCGGAGAAACTAAAAAAAAAAAAAATAAGTAAAGAAATTTAAATACCTGGGAAGTGTTCTGACAGAGGAGGAAAGTGCGACACTAAGAAGCGAAGACGCATTGGTATGGATAAGTCGTATTTCTAACCAGAGTACTGAGAGACAGGAAAATCTGGATTGCTACGTGATATCTGTCCTTCTGTATGGCAGCGAATGTTAGACAATTTCTTCTAGGATAAAAAATAGGCTCGAGTCAAAAAAAATGTGGTTTTACTGAAGGATGCTGAGGATACTATGGACGGATCACGTGAGTAACGATGAGGTGTTGGAGAGGATGCAAATAAGAAGAAAACTCATACATAAACTAACATAAGAAAGAGACAGATGAAGCTCCTTGAGAAAAGCGGATCTAGAGAATCTTATACTCAAAGGACGGACAAAAGAAAAGACAGACAGGGGGAAGCAGCGAGACATATTTGATGAGCTTGAGCAAATGGATGACAGAGCAGGGTTCGGGAGAGATACCAAGAGGAAAAATATTGAGAGCGATAGAAGCAAGTGGAAGTCCTTGATCGCCTATGTCCAGAAGGAATATGGCACATGAAGGAGTAGAAGAAGAAGAAGATGGGAATGGGGTTAGTTCGACTCTGAAGACATAGTGAAAATGATTGGCAAACAGTATACATCGGGGGTAATGTGAGTGAACAGTGTCATGATTCAGAGGAAAACTAGTTTGATTGGCTATTACATCCATACACAACATCTTGCACATTTGCAAATCAGCCATTCGTCCGTGCATTAAATACTGTTGCCATATTTGATCTGGTTCTCATGCTGTATATCTGAAGATTCTCGATCGAATCCAAAGAAGTATCTGCAATGTAATCGATCCTGACGAGTCCTCATCCCTTGAGTCACTTTCTCACCGACATGACATGTCTTCCCTCTGTCTTTTCTACAAATATTTTCATGGTAAATGCTCTGTACCGCGGTTTCTAGATTACATACAATTTCACCGTGCTACTAGATTGGCAACTAGGTCTCACCGTTTTACTGTTGAATAGCTAAAACAAACGCCAATACTACGTGAACAATTTTTATCCTAATTACCATCTATTTTATCGTACTTACCCTCTATAGGATGTGCGTTGTAGTGCAGTGGATATCGACTAAGAACGACAAATCAGGGGTCTGAGTTCAAATTCCCGTTGAATTCTTACGCACAAATACTCTTGGGAAAGGTAGTATCCGTTTCTTCCTGCCAATTTTGGGTTAAATAATAGGAAGGATTGGGTTCTATAGCCTTAGTTGGCAACCATTCCACCGCAGAAAGCAATGACAACCTACTGCGGGATAATATTCTACCCAG
This sequence comes from Ascarosepion bandense, assembly GCA_037127315.1. Classification (NCBI taxonomy): domain Eukaryota; kingdom Metazoa; phylum Mollusca; class Cephalopoda; order Sepiida; family Sepiidae; genus Ascarosepion; species Ascarosepion bandense. The sequence goes on from JBBBDQ010000851.1 coordinate 3,492,687, forward strand.
TCATTCATGTCTCTTTCGAGACATTATCGCCCAAAGCGTGTATCACGTAAAGTGTTTAAATGACTGATCATCAATAGAAGTCCTTTCAGTTTTCTTGCTTCTCTGATAATTTCGTTTCTTCTTTTATATGCCGTGTTTCTTTAGGATGTAGACTCTTAATAGCCTCCACATCTACATATTGCCTTACTACTTCTCTTAAACCCTGCTCTGAAATGCATTTGCTTAATCCCATCAAGTATGTTTTTTTTTTTAATCATCTCACCCCAAGCAAGGCATTCTACTGCCACTATTGCGCATGGGGCTACATAGGGGAAGGTAAAGAGAAGGAGTGGATAGACATAGGGAATGTCAGGAGAAAGGTGACAGATGAGTAAGGATAGCGAGGATGAGGGTCGGGCAGATGGGAAGAGTGCTTGATAGAATGGGAGCAGGTTAGTGTGTTAGGAGGTGTGTATTGACCTTACATTTAAACTCCTGGAGATTGTAGCCGTCGGGGAAGCAATCGTTTGGAAGAGAATTCCACAGTCGGGAAGTGCGAGGAAAGAAACTGTTGGAGTAGAAGTTAAGGCTGCATTTTATCGGTTTCACTGTAAAAGGGTGGGATCTAGTTGCTAAACTAGTATCTCGTGCAAATTCGTATTTAGGGGTCACACACTGGTTTTTTCTGTTTCCCATTCTTTCTATCAGCCTTGTGAGTATCAGATTTACCGATCTCGCCTTTCTTTTGTCTCAGAAACTTCAACTGACCGTTCCTGTTGTTAAGTATAAGTTTCCTTTTCGTTTCCATTCCCTCCAAAACCTTGTCGTTGCCCACTTGTTCATATCCTCAGCATCTTTCTGTAACAATCCTCAAAAATGTAAATGCAGCATTAATCCCTATTTATCTACTTGAACCCTGTTCATATTTTGTACTGCACTTAATCCTACCTATTTTTAGTCTTCTCATTCTCTTTCACTTTCACTCCCTATAACTTCCCATCTCGTTCTAGTAACATTGTCTCTTTGAGCGAGAATGATAAAAAAAACACAAACAAAAATGCATATATGTTTGTTGGAGTGCAGAAATGAAGATATAAATAAATAAAAATGAAATATAACAGTAAAAAAGTGTATGAATAAAAACAAAAAAAGATTTTTTCTTTACCAAAGCGTTTCAGTCTCCGAGTGACATTATGTGATAAAACTCTACAGTAGATAAAAACCGATTATAAAGAAAAAATTGTCTTCATTCATACTCCCGTATTATATATATATATATATATATATATATATATATATATATATATACATTGATTGTTTAATTACTTAGTGTTCAATACAATTATATTGTAGAACTATTGAATATTTTCCATTTGTAAACGAGTTATTACTCGACCTAGGTCTCTACCATGAGTGGTGTCTGCAGGCGATTTTCAATAACTGATTTTACCGTTTACCGTTTTTTTGTGTTTTTTTTAAGAACGCTCATGTAACGGAGATTTTTTTTAAGCTCACGTCGCAGGGAAGTTTTGAACGTGCAAGTTTTTAAAAAATACCTCTTAAGTTCATACAGCCATGGATGAAAACTTCATAATTTATTGATAGTCGCCTGAAAACACAACTCATGGTAGAAACATAGGTCGCGTAATAACTCGTTTACAAATGGAAATTATATATATATAAAACGGAATCAGACAAGATGAATAGAACAAATGAGGAGCAAGAAGGAAAAAGTCTCTTTAATCTAACATGTTTCACTTACAACAGACTTCTTCAGAGATTTAATAAGGACGAATGACTTAAAAATCCGGGAGAATGTATTTATCGCACGTGACACGTATTTGACCTTTGAAACTATACCTCTTTTAAAAATACTGTCTCTCGAATTTTTAAATCATTCATCTGTGTGTGTGTGTGTGTGTGTGTGTGTGTGTGTGTGTGTGTGTGTGTGTGTGTGTGTGTGTGGTGTTGATGAAATAAGCGAGTAATTAATATTAACCTTACAAATGAATGAACTGATCGATATTTTTCCATTATAAATTATGAACCTGCATTTAGACGCATGGAAATTATTGTGCTGAACGCTGTCATGGTTGACTACGGGAGCAATAGCTTTTTGCTGCTGTTTCATAGAAAAAGCAAGACAATTATAGCAGAGTGTTTTATCTTCAACCATTTTGGGATTAGAATGTTAGGAAATGTTCACAATATACCTAGTAATGGAACAAGTCACAGGGAGAAGCTGATTCATGTCATTCGTGAGAGTATTAAAGCGATGTGCGTCTTAAATTCGAAATCGTTCTCCCTTCTCAGCGCACCTTCATTATATATAAAAGTATTGGCATAAACAAATATTGTCAAGTCGGTAAGCTTAACAGACGCCGGCTCCAGCATAGGTAAAGGTTTAAGATCCCATTTCCCCACGCAAATAAAAATAACAACAAAAAGGTATCAATAGTGACAATATCTTTTTTTAAAAATAAAACTACTGTCATTTTTTCAACCGACATAATATAAGAATCATACGAATTACATCGAGCCAATAAGGCATTTAGCGGCAACATGTTTTCCATTGTCGGTGAGAATTCACCCGAACTGTTTCTGCCACTCTTCAGCCATACCATTTTCGAACAGGTGTAAGGAAATCACTTGACATTCCATTTACAATTGGTACAAGAAATATGAAACAACAGACTTATAATCTTTATATATATATATATATATATATATATATATATATATATATATATATTCCATTTGTAAACGAATATGAAACAACAGACTTATAATCTTTATATATATATATATATAGTCATCCGCAGACAGATCTGCTTCGTTGTATAACAGCTCATCAGTACGCTTAGCCGTCCGATTGCTTTTTACCCAATCTCTCAGGGTTAACGTGTAGAAAAGACAATATCTATAAAAGTAAGAGACAATGGGGAAACTGTATTAGTTGCCAACGCGTTTCATCCAATGTGAACTTTTTCAAGGAAAATAAAACGAAATGAATTTATTAAAAACTAAATAACTAATAATAACAAAATAAAATGTACTTAGCAACTGAAAGAATTTAAAAAAATGTTAGTTTTATACTGTAAACTGAAAATTACGTCAAATACTGTCACTTGTGAAGATATTTTTTTTATAACTGTGTTGAGGGATTCAAACATTTTCTTTTGATTTCTTGATAATGTTGTGTACGTTTGTTTGGGAGAGTAGTAATTCTGTTTAAAAAAAGTGAAATAAGGCAAAGCCTAGGCATAGATTAATATTTGGGTAATATTTAACGGTGGCACTATCGAGGATTTTCCTTGTAAGTTAATTATTTTCATTTTTATAAGTGTAGTATTTTTAAAAATCAAAATTGTGGTTGAATTTATTTCTATGTATGACTAGTGCATCAGCTAAGATGTTATGTTTGCGGTCTCTTTCGTGCTCATAAATGCGTTTGTTTTTAAATTTCTACTTGTTTGTCTATAGTAAGGAAACGTTTTTGCCTTGAAAAAGTCTACATTGAATGAAATGCGTTGGCAACTTATACAGTTTTTTCATTGTCTCTTACTTTTATAAATATTGTCTTTCTTACATGTTAGATTTTTCATATATATATATATATATATATATATATATATATATATATATATATATATATAAAGGAATTATTCTAAATACATTTAACCTTAAGGAATCCTTTCAGTTCAACTACATTCGAAATAAAAATAGGATCTGAGCTGCAACTCGAAAAATGTAGTTTATGCTCTAAAATGTGACAAATGCGCGTGGAAATACACGTGGAAACGACACAATGCTTGAATAATAGGGTATCCCTTCATAAAAGCAATATCAAAATACCAAATAGCAGGAATTGTATGTCTCCCAACGTTTGCATGAAGTAATACCTATCTAGGAAAATACAGATTATGACACACTAATAATACAGGAAGAAAGATTCATAAAAAATACAAGCCTTCACTCAACAAAACAACATGAAAAACTTAAAACACCCCCCCCACACACACACCAAATTCAAATGGTAACGCCAAACAATAAAAAGAACCAGATGACACAAAAACATTTCCAACGCATAAAAACAAATTCAAAAATCGTTTTCATACACTCACACAATTATATATATATATATATATATATATATATATATATATGAAGAAAAATTAAGGCAGACACGTTATTTCATAGTAAATCGGAAGTAAAGGCTTATTGCAGTGTCTGCCTTCATTTTTCTTATATTTGCTCTATATGTTTTTATTTACATATATATTTAGAGCTCGCTTCGAGAATTATCCTACCACTGTATGTACAGGATACTCCTTTGAATTCTTCTATGCCCACACTGCATGCTGATATATATATATATATATATATATATATATATATATATATATATATATATACACCAAATTTAAAAAATATCGCCAAAGCAATAAAAAGAACCAGATGATTGATAGAAAACAATCACAGAAGAATTCCTAGATAACGAAGGCGACTCTAAGATAAATTTAACGTGCTAATATGGAAACCCCCATCTCCAAATCATTTCAAGTTGGTGGTCAGCACTTTATTTCTTTATTTATTTATCTGTTTATCCATTTATACACGTGCTGATGTGAAAAACCGCCAATCCCACAAACATTTCAACCGGGTAGCCAACATTTGATTTATTTGATTTACTGATTTCCTTACTTATTTATAAACAACACCTTAGCTCTCAGATACAAAAGGAGCTCGATTCGTAACGTCACAAGTTTATTCGCCTGAAGAGGGTCAACTTTAGATTCGAAACACGTGTAGAAGCACAAATATCATAATAGACACTTAATGTATCATAACATGTATAATAACAACAACAATAAATATACACTTTAAACAAACCTTTCTCGGCCTCTCACACTTTTTATTCTATACCAATTTCAATTGTTGGAACAACCCTATTTCTGTTTCTAATATATATATATATATATATATATATATTCTATATATATAGAGATAGATAGATAGATAGATAGATAGATGTCTTCATTCAGCCATGTTTCATTAAATAATATAGATATATTATGTTTATTTATTTTACCAATAATTCTAAGTATCTTCATGATATTAAGTTGAAATTCATCAAAGATGGTGCCGTAGTTTTTGTTAACCCAAGTACTTTCGATCTCCTCCACGATCCTCCACAGAAGTGAATGAATCGTTGTTCTGACAATGTTTTGCAAACCAACATTACCAGTGCAATATGTGTAACCAGAGATGGTAAACTGCAACATTGTGTTTAAAATGTTGCTACAACATTCATAATAAATCTTGTGCAGTGTTGGTTGGTTGATTTTTTTTATATAGAAGGCATCGAGAATTTGAAGTTTTTCTCTATTATTTTTGTGGTGTAGTATATTGGTGTTGACAACAAGTATTCTCCTCTGTTATGAAGTTGAACAGGAATGTATCTTTAAATTTTGTACGATAAAACTTTGATCTGGCAAATGAAGTGTAAGACGTCTTGATAATATTGTTTTCGTAAGTAGTTAGTTTTTATACATTTAAACTTGCATACAATGTTGTTTCTTTTTCAATAACGTATTATTTGGTTGTGTTAAATTATTTTTCCTTGGATCAATAAGGAATATATTAGTACTTATGAGATTTTTTGGGATTTTTTCATCTTGCTTATAGTTAGAATGCATTTTATTACAGTTTTGTAGGTTGATATGTTTATGGTTATTTGAGGAATTGTCATGTTCTTTTTTATTTAATATTTCTACGAGCTCATCTAATTTGATCATCAACAATAAAATTAGGAAAGTTATTATTAATGAAGGTTTGCTAATGTTTTTTAATTCAGTGTAGAAAACCTTTTTGGGGGAAGAGTTGAGTTCTGCACAATTGTTTTTATAATAGCGATTTTGTAATAATCAAAACATTAACTTTTACAGTTTAGAGTGCACGTTTATGCTAGTTGTTTTTTTATATATAGGTAGGTAGTTAAATGTATAATTATTACTGTCTATCAATACATCCAGAAAAAGATTTTTATTGTTAAGTTCGTATAAGAAGTTAAGTACGGTGTTTTTTGAAAATTTTCTTGTAGTTCGTGTATTTCATATATGTTTTTAACTAAGAAGTGAATGTTGTTTACGTATTTTAGGTAGAGGGAGAATCTTTACTGGTGTTAGATATCATATTTTCAAGTTTAGCCATATAGGCTTTAGGGAATATTGTTCCAAGAACTGAATCCATGGAAACGCCATTAGGTTGTACGTAGACATTATTTTTGTGGTCAAAGAAAGGAACTTCAGTGGTACAAGTCTAAAGTAGTTTCCGTAATTTATTAAATTTGATTATAACGAAGGGAGAGATGGAATGTTGTGAACATTCTTTATAATTATATCTATCATTTCTCTAACTGGAAATTTGTAAATAAACTTTCAGCGTCAAGTGAACTTATAGTTTCGTTATAGATTTGTTTTTTAAGATTGGAATTAATTCATGAGTTGACTTATTACTGTATTTAATAGATATGCATGGTGTAATGAGTTAGTTGATGATTTTGATTAAGCGGTAGATTGGATTGTCTATATTTCTTCGATCAGGTAGTACTTACAGTATTTACATTATTCGGACAATTGTCCTCATCTTTGTTGCCATTTGTACGACGTTTAATAATAGATCATTCTATTTGTCTATATTTCTGATATGCGGTAGTATTTACATTATTAATATTATTCGGACTATTGTGTCCTCACTTTTGTTGCCTGTTGCACGACTTTTCGGTTGATGTACGCCCCGGCCTTCTTCAGGTGTTAGGAATTTTGAATCGAAACATTTATTAAGATCACTGGGTTATATAATTCTTATTCAATGTGCAAAGCCTCTTTTAATAATCATGAGTTATCGCCCTCTAACCGAACACTCTAAGTTACTTGTTCACCACTGTTGTAGCCTGGTATTGAACTTACAGCTCTTTGGGTCAAGTCACTGAAACTAATCAACGTGTGTATCCACTGGGACATGTGCCCTTAAGTATAACTCATGACTACCAAATGAGGCTTCGCTTAAAGAATGAGATTGATATACTCCAGTGATGGTAATAAAAGGTTCGTTTCGAAATTCCTGGCACCTGAAGAAGGCCGGAGCGTACAATGGCCAAAACTTCGTATAAATGGCAACAAAAATGCGGACAATAGTCTGCATAATGTAAATAGTGGTAGGGTGTTTATTTGGGAAATGATAGGACGGAGAGGGAAATCAGGCTTGTGTAGTTTCTTACATTTATTCTATTTTGCAGTCTTCTATTAATTTGGAGTTTTAAGTTGTCCTGTTCTGCGGTGTTGTCTGTGATCAGTTTGTTAATTTTTAATTTCAGTTTGTTAGTAGAATTTTTTTTGGCTTTTTAAAATTTGTTTGATTGGAGAGTATTTTCTGTAATTTCGAATTAATCATGAATTTATTTGATACAGGAAAAGTATTGATTTTATCAGCTTTTAAAAATAGTTGTCTGAGTATGGTTACTGTTGTGGAGTTATTTTTGCATTGGAGGCTAGTATTTGTGCTAAATTCGGACCTAATAGGTTCGACGTACAAACCGTTAGGAATTGATATCATATGTATTACGCAGTGTAATCTTGTCAGATCGCTGACTACTTTCGACTACTATCATTTAACATCGACTGACACTTGTTCCTCTTACTACTCCTACTTAAATTAGGTGGGAGAGTCAATTCACTATAGAATAAGTGTGTTTTACTATAACAGTTACATAGTTCTTTGGCATTCATTTTTGATTATTTTGTTAGAAGTGTTGAAGAGTTTCTCCTCTTGTCAAGTCTGATTTTTATTCATTCAGCTTTAAGCAGACTACAAATTTCTGGATGTTATATAATCGGCTGCTGTTCTTTAAGTTTTTGTAGATTTTTATGTTAAATTTCCATTTCAGTGTTATTGTTTTGCTTTTAAAGATGACAGTTGGGTACAAGCTTGAGCCATTCCTTATGGCGGTCTCTTAATTAGTAACTGGATATCTCTATATTATTTAATGAAACATGCATATATATATATATATATATATATATATATATATATATATATATATATAGGTTGTTACAAAATTACTGGCCGATTTTAGAAACATAATTTAATTCTTGAAAATTTAATTGTAGAAATGTTGAAATTAGTCTATGCACCTCTGCAATCGATCAACGGGATTATTTATTCATCCGTGATGAAAAAGTTATTGGCTGTGATGCAATAAAATCTTTGAAAGCTGATTCCACACCTCGTTTGTAACTAAAAAGTCTACCATTTGAATATATTCCTATGTGCTTAAAAATGATAATCAGTGGGTAAAAGATCAGGAAAATATGGAGGATGGGGTAAACTCTAGTATTCCAAGTCCGTGAGTTTTTGTAACGTCATTCTTGCAACGTGTGGCCTTGTTTGAAAAATGAAAAAATCCTGTAAACCTAGATACATACATAAAAATATCATACATCGTTAATAGTAAAATAAAATTTATCCTTGATAATGGCCAACAAATTAGTCGAAAACGCATGAACATGCAAAACAGTTGAACAGTTTCTGCATAATTTAGATCCAGAAAAAAAGAAAAATATAAAGGCACATAAAAAATACAAGATTTCTATACAGGATTTTAGCGACAGTTTCTTTGTTTTCCTTATCCTGGCAGATGTTTCTGGACCCCAAGGAAATGCCTAATCGAGTTTCTAATGTTAAATTTCAAACGTTTGCAAGTCACAGGATAAAAACTTTTACCATCTTTTTATTTTTGCCTCTTGGTTCAAAATCCATTTTTTTCTCCAACTAAAATTTATTCTTTAATTCAGTTGGGGAATATTCATTCTCTTTCAGTTTTTCTTTCACTTTTCATTTATTTCACTTTTTTCCTTCATTTTATTAATTCATTCTCTCAGTTCTTGTTATTCTTTCTTTCTTTCATTTTTTCTTTCTTTCGTCCTTTTTTTCTTTCTTTTACTATTCTACCTTTCATTTTCTTACCTTCTTTTTCCATTCTTTCTTTTTTCCTTATCTTTGCATGCTTTTCTTTCCTTCTTACATTTTGTTGTCTTTTGTCTTCCTTTCATTTCCATATCACCGTTTATTTCCTTTTTTCCTTTTTCTTATCTTCCTTTAGTATCACTATCTTTCTTTTTCTTGCCGTCTTTTTCTATTCTTTATTTTTGCTTCTTCTCGTCCTTTTTTCTTTTTGCTTTCTTTCCTTCTTTCTTACTTTCTTTTTGTCCTTTTCTATTCTTTGTTTCTTTAATTGTTTGTTTGTTTCTTTCTTTTTGTCCTTTTCCATTCTTTCTTTCTTTCTTTCTTAATCTTTTTTTATTTTTTCTTCTTTTCCTCTTCTTCTCCTTTTCTTTTTGTCTTCCTTTTTCTGTCTTTTTTTCTTTCTTTCTTTCTTCGCTATAACGTTTCTTACTATTTTATTTCCTCTACCTAATTTGTACATAAATACATATAAACATGTTGACATATCTCATTCTAAATGTCTATTCTTACGTTCATAATGCGCTTTATGATATTATACGCACATCAGTCACCTACTACATATTCAAGCACTCACCTCTGTTTTCCCCTTTCCCTAACATTGCAGACATTGAAATAAACTTGAATACAAACAGACAGAAATAAAGTGAAAACTAAATAAATATGTATAAAAGCTTCAAAGGTCTTCAGTTTCTGACCGACTGACAAATAAAATAAAAAAATCCATAATCATAACACCATGGCTTCTTCTTTAATCCCTTCTGAACATTGGTAATCATGGCCCTCCACTACATTCTATCATTTGTAGGTTTTGTCTACATTCCCCTGTTCTAATAACCATTTACGCAAGATTGTCTACTCGCGTTTCCTTATAACCCTTTTGTCTTCAGTGGGTTCTGTGGTTGTCAAATTCTATGGTTCCCCTTTCCTCATAATGTACAGAAAAATTCAAATTTATTTTTCTGATTCCAAGTACGTCCTTTTTGTTTCCATATCACTTAAAACAACTTCCTCGTTGGTATCATGTTCCGTCTATAGTATTCTCATTATCTCACTTGCCGCAAGTCTTCTCTTCCTCTGCGAAGAGATAATCCAACCTTCGCTGCCTCAGAGGACGACTCATATTACGTAACAAATCAACACTCAATGTTCCTAATGAAGTTTTCACATGTCTAAATAATTTTCTTAGCTTTTGGAAAGTATCTTTCACTATTTCATTGCGACTTTGGATTTCGGTGTCAGATTTTCAGTCAGTGATTAAAATAATTCCCAGATATTGAAACTTTGGTACTTGCTAAATTTTAGCATCTCCAAATTTGGGTAGTTTCTATTGTTGATTAGCATAAGTTCTGTTTTCTTACAAATTGATAGTTATTCCTCTCTTCCTGCTTTCATTTACATCCTTTCTTTTTTGGTTACTATCAGTACGGCATTTCTTGTGTTGTTAAGATTGTGCTCAGCAATAACAATACTGGTAGAACCTCAACTTCTGTCAGATTTGTCAAGTAGTAAAGATTAAATAAATCTGGTGAAAAGACACATTATTGTCATATCTCTGTTTAGTTTTATCAATGTTATGAATTTAAGGAAACAAATGTAATAGAAATTATTAAATTTAATTTTCAGAAAAGGAAATATTAAGATACACGCCGATGAAATATTATTCAGTAAGTTTTACCTTACTTTATATTTAGTAGCAATTCGTGGAATATAAAAAATATCTTAGAAAATCAAATGTTATAATTATAAATTAACTAGCAGCATAGCCCGGCGTTGCTCGGATGTAATGAAAGCTTTAAAACTAATCCATGGTCCTGAAGCTCAGATTCAGCCTAAAGAATATTTGTGTGAAGTTTGATGAGAATCGGATTTATATAAAGGACATACAGAGAGATAAACATACACGCACACAAACATCTTGCCTTATATATATATATATATATATATATAACTTTTTATTAATATATATATATATATATATATATATATATATATAACTTTTTATTAATATATATATATATATATATATATATATATATATAACTTTTTATTAAGTTTCTCAAAACTTTTTATTAATATTCTTTCCTATACATATTAAGACAGTATACGTGGATGATCATCACTATATATATATATATATATATATATATATATATATATCATCGATTTTCTGCACTATTGTAAGAACTGCAACCTTGAAACTTCTGAATATAGTTTCTTATGTCTTTGTCTATGAGTGTATCAAATTTGATTAAAATCGGACGACTCCTTTTATAACCCGTTTTATTCAATTATGGATTTTCGATATTTATTGGGAGTACCTCGACACAAATCCTAGCTAAGAACACTTACAGACGCTTATAGTACAACTATATAAATTTTCAAGAAAATCGGTTCAGCCGTTTCGGAGTCTATAGGTAACGGACACACAGACACATACACACATACACACACAGACAAAGTTCCCTTTATAAATAAGCTTAGATTATATATAATGCCATCCACATAATTATTTTTATATCGTTTAGGTAAATGTAATCTTTGGCCATTTTTAGTTGCTTGATGCTTTTACTAATCTTTAGATGTTTTTCAGGACTGTTGTCTAGTTATTTAGTTCTGTTGTGTGTGAATCTCTTCACCTCCCTATTGGGACAAATTAATAATCTGAAACTTTAATCCAGTTTCATAGTCAGTAATGGATGAAGCAGATGAAGTTTAATACACAGCCGCTTATTGTAAAAGTGAACAAAATAAACGTCTCAGATATGAAAAGAGACAACTTTAACACTGAAAATTCAAAGAACATTTAATTCGAATTTTAATGTCAAATTGAGATAATAATAATAATAATAAATTATAATAATAATAATAATAATAATAATAATAATAATAATTCTGCATATCATTAATAGCACTAACCAAGCAACTTAATAAGACAGAATGTGGTTATAAAATAGGACAAAAGAAAATAAGCCATCTATTTTACATGGATGACTTGAAGTTATATGCTAAGAATGATAATGAACTGGAAGGTCTTCTGCAAACTGTAAAATGCTTCAGCGAAGACATTGGAATGAAATTTAATTTGAATAAATGTGCTAAAGCTACAGTTTTACGTGGATCAATACAAGAAACATCCTCAATTAGCCCAGACCCTGCTGTAACAATAAAAGAATTGAAACCAGAAGAAGCTTATAAATACCTAGGTGTAAATGAGAGCGAAAACATTCACCATAAAAAAATGAAAGAAATAGTGCGTAAAGAGTACTATAGAAGGCTACGAATGATATTAAAAACTGAATTAAATTCACAGAACAGAGTTATGGCCATTAATAGCCTTGCAATCCCAGTTGTCCAATATAGCTTTAACATCTTAAACTGGACTCTAAACGACATCAGGCGAATGGATGCTAAAACAAGAAAGCTTCTTTCTAAGCATAAGATGCATCATCCAAAGGCTGATGTAGACCGTCTATACATACCCCGTAAAGAAGGTGGAAGAGGTCTTATTCAGCTGGAATTGTCATACAAGACAACAACTATTGGCTTACTAACATACATAGAAACAACAAAGGATTGGATGTTACAATTAGTAAGGCAACATGAAGAAAGAAAGAAAAAATATTCAATAATAAAAGAAGGCAGTAAATTCAAACAAGATTTACAGTTAGTAGATTCTGTAGAAAAGCAGAACGGAAGCCAAGAGCCGACTATTGCGGCAAAGAATATGAAAATGAAAGCCAAAGATAAAGCTCTTGAACAGATGAAACAGCGCTGGCAAGACAAACCTCTGCATGGCCAATATCCAGTACGTGCCAATAAATTCAATGTTGACAAAGTTAATACTCATCGATGGTTACGTGCATCCGGATTAAAGCCCGAAACTGAAGGCTTTATTCTTGCAGCACAAGACCAAAGTCTTTTCACGAGAAACTTTCAGGCAAATATTATGCATAATAATATGGACCCAAAATGCAGGTTTTGTGATAAACACCAAGAAACAATAGACCACCTAATCTCAGGCTGTTCTGTGCTTGCCCCAAATGAATATAAAAATCGCCACGATAGAGTTGGGCAATATTTACATTGGGCAATATGCAAACATTATGGAAAAGCTGTAGGCAAACACTGGTATGAACATCACCCAGCACCGGTTACAGAAATAGAAGATGTAACCATTCTATGGGATTACACCATCTACACAGACAGAAAAATTGAAGCAAACAGGCCAGACATTATTGTTAAAAACCAGAAGGAGAAAACTTGTCTATTAATTGATATGACTTGTCCAGCGGATAGTAACATAGCAATCAAGGAATTTGAAAAACTGTCAAAATATAAAGACATGGAAATTGAAATAGGAAAAATGTGGAAATTGAAAACAAGAGTTGTGCCAGTGATAGTAGGTGCACTTGGAATGATAAAAAATGGAACAAAGCAACACATTGAAAGAATCCCTGGAAACCCCAGCTTAAGAGATATACAAAAAATTGTCTTATTAAGTACAGCCCACACACTAAGGAAAACTTTATCTATGTAATGCTGGAGATGATAGGGAAGATAGAAAAACATGAAATGGAGCCATAACAACACGCCACTACCTGCCTTAGTTCTCCCCGCAGACTTGGTTGGTAATGAGACCAAAGCAGAAATCGAAATATGATGAAAAATGACATAATAATAATATCCAGTATTTGCACTTATGTAGAATATCTAAAAGTATACACTATGGAACTCATGAAAATTGAACTTCAGTGCTCTTAATCTCAGAGAGGCCTCTGAAGAATCTTTTTTAATGAGTGAATTTTTCAACGAAAACGATATTTTTTTTAAGTATTTGTTATTAAAATAAGACCATTTTACTGACAGAGTATTAAACTAATAAGTTGAAATAGCTATTGTTGACCTTAGAATATGCACTAAAACTCATGTTATATGGCCTTAAAATTTAGCTGTAATTGGTCAAAGGCAAGAATGTCTTGGGATTTGCATTCCCCCGAAACTCTAATCATATAGGGGTCGTTGAGTTCGTTAGAATCAATTAATAATTTACTTTTTTTAATCTATGAATATATTATTTCTGGTTTCAAAGGGACGCCTATATTGTTGTTTTTAATCATTTCCCCACCAAGCAAGGCAAAATCGCCATTAATACACAGGAGGTTACGGTGAGAGAAAAAGCTGGATACATAGAGTCTTGAAGAAAGAATAAAAGATAAACAAGATTCAAGATGATAGAAGATAGCAATTGATGTTGCATTTAAATTTTTGGAGATTATAGGTATCAGAGAAGCAAATAAATTGAAGGGAGTTCTACAGAAGAAAAGTGCGAGAAAAGAAACTGTTCGAGTAGAATGCTGTTGCATTTGTCTATTTCACTGGTAAAAAGGCGGAACCTAGATGCCAATCTAGTAGTACTTTTAAATTCATGTGGTCTGGAGCACCAGAGAAAAAAGCTCATCAGAGCAGTTGTCATGAAAATATTTGTAGAAAAAGCAGAAGGAAGCTACGTCACGACTGTTGCCTGAATATGAAATGTTCTGATGCAAATATTTTCACTGGTTAATTCACAAACTAAATTTAGATTAGTATATCATTCATAAATTTAATTTCTTAAATGGCTTATGGTCATATGTTGAAAGATTGATTCTCATAAAATTATCAAAGTTAAGCAAAGTCAAGCCTGGTCAGTACCTAGATGAATGACTCAATACCAAGTGCTGTAAGCTTGGATGTGTGAGTGGAGCAATTGATAATGACTCCGAATTATAAATCAGAATTTTAAGTTCTAGTTAGGTACAATATATTAATTTATACACAAATACCCTTGGGAAAGGTATGCATCTACTTCTTCTGTTTCCACCCCAGCTATGTTTTTTTTTTTTTTAATAATTTCACCTCAATCAAGGTGGAACCACCACTAGTGCACAGGAGGTTACAGTGAGAGAAAAGACTAGGTACAGGGGGGGGGGTAGGGTATTGAAGAAAGGATAAAAGATGAATGGGATTCAAGAAGACAAAATATAGCATTTGACGTTGCATTTAAATTTTTCAAGATTTTATCTATTAGGGAAGTAAATGAATGGAAAGGCGTTTCACGTGAGGGAAGTGTGAAAAAATAAACAATTGTAGCAGAAGTGGAAGTTATATTTAACAATTTCAACGGTAAAAGGGTGGGACCTAGTTGCCAATTTAATCAGTCAGTTAAGTGCCATACGTGATACACGCTTGGGCGATCATGTTTCGAAAGAGACATTACTGACTGGGCAGAAGATTATCCCGTAGTAGGTTGCCATTGTTTTCTGCGGTAGACTGGTTGCCATCCAAGGCTATAGAACCCAATCTGTCCTGTTATTTAACCCATAACTGGAATGAATAGACGGATTAATACCTTTCCCAAGGGTATTTGTGTGTAAGTGAATACAATGGATTCAACTGAAATTCGAACTCGGCTCCCCGGTTTCTCGTTCCGAGCCGATATCCACTGTACCACAACGCTAGTAGCACGCTTAAATTCACTTCGTCAGAACACCAAAGAAAAAGCACGCCAGAGCATTTGCCAAGAAATATTTGTAGAAAAGGCACTAAAGTCAGTGACTGAAGTCGAGATGTCAATATCTGTTCACGCTTCAGGGTTCCAGAAATGTAGGTTCACCCCTGCTCATAAATATATTCTGATCAAAAGACGTGGCACACATCAGCAGAAGAACACACTGAACAGAAAGATAGGGGAATATTTTTTCCGTTGCCTTCTGAATTGCTTTCGTCATCTGATTGTCACCCAAAGACAGTCTGCATTGCTATTTAATCCTTAACTAGAAGAAGAAGAGACGAATTCTTACCTTTCCCAAGACTGAGACATAAACACCGCTAGTCGATTTCTCTTTCTATACCGAAAACACTTCCCACACATCCAGAAATTAGTATACTGTACTCAAATAATTACTTTTAAAACTTCGGAAAGTAAAGCGTTATAAACCTTTTTCCTCGTACGCCTTTAAATATAAGTATATTATATGAATTTTTCTTTTGCTGTGTAATCGTATCAATATATTGGAAAACGGACGGTTAATTAACATTGACAGAAAACAGGTTAAGGCACCAAATATATATGTGAACGTCGTAAAGCCTTACGAAGAAAGAGAGACAGTCTTCTTTAGCTTAAACTTTATCATCCCAGGAAAGCGACTATATCGTGGTTACATAGATGAGCGGAAAATGATCCATTTCTCTGCTTCTGTGCTTTCCTAGTCCCAGCTCCCCGTATGTTCTTTTCTGTGCTAATAGCTATTGTAACCTTGCACCATCATACACGTGAGGAATGAGTTTCTATTTGTTGTATTTCGATAAACATTTCACAGTTTCCATGAATCACTGAATTCAATAGAACTGACTATAAAGAAAAGAGTTGGGATAAATCACATCAAAGATGATGTTTTCTTTCAGGATTCAGTTCTTTTTTATGTATTTTTTTTTTAATCATATCACCCCGAGCAAGACGGTAACGCCACTGATGTGCAGGGGGCTACGTAATAGTGAAAAGATTGGAAGAGAGAAAGCCGGAAACCACATCCTAAACAGGGAACAAGGGATGAGACTCTTAACCTGTTCAATAGACGTGGGTGGAGTGTGAACCGGGTGATAGATAGATCTATCTACTCCAATTGAAAAAAAAGAAACCAAATTGAACAGATTGGAAAAGAGAAAGCCGGAAACCACATTCTAAACAGGGAACAAGGGATGACCCTCTTAACCTGTTCAGTAGACGTGGGTGGAGTGTGAACCGGGCGATAGATAGATTTGTTTTAATTATTAGGTTTAATCATGAGTAATTTCTGTTTCAATGAACCAATTGTAATTACGAATGTGTCATGCTAACTGATAATCAGATTTGGTAGTTACAAGTAAATTTGAAGTTCCCAAATATAGGTTAATTTTTGCAAGCAAAAGGCAGTGTACATAGCAGTTGAATTCAAAATACTAATCGCCTTCATGTCAACGCTTATGACACCCCTACCATATTAACCTGATCATACCTCATCCGATTATTACCCATATTACCCGATTATTACCCATTCTATAGCTGCAAAACGTTTTGGGGAAAACATTCTCTAAAGAAAACCAGATTCAAGAGTTTGTCGAAATGTTTTTTACATTAAAAACTATAAAGTTTTAACAAAAAATACTGAAGTGACAAGGATGTTCGTTGTGGTGCGGTGGATATCGACTTGGAAAAACAAATCGGGGAGCCGAGTTCGAATTCCAGTTGAATTCCTTGCATTCACTTACGGACAAATAACCTTGGGAAAAGTATAAATCCGTCTCTTCCTTCCAGTTAAGGGTTAAATAATAGGACAGATTGTGTTCTATAGCCTAGGCTAGCAACCAGTCTACCGCAGAAAATAATGGCAACCTACTGCGGGATAATCTTCTGCCCAGTCAGTCATGTCTCGAAAGAGACATGATCGCCCAAAGCGTGTATCACGTATGGTACTCAACTGACTAACTGACTTACATAATTATACGTCTCTCTTTCGTCTATACATTGAAACATGGCAATTGAGTAACTAAACAACGTAATGATTCCAGAATTTTAGAAAATATAAAGAAGAAAAGGAGAGAAAAATATAAGAAGAGGAATTAAGATAAAAAAATAGTGATTTACATTGCCTTTAGAATTTTAAAGATAAAAACTGACGAGGAATCAAGAAGCTTGAAGCATGTTTTACAAGCGAGAAAAAACAGAAGAAACAGTTAGTACAAACTTACTGTTACTTCTAATTTTGTATTCTTGAAATAAAAAAAAAATCTGCAATGTTATTGGTCCTGCTCTGGTATCTTGTCTTCTGCGACTTTTCAACACCCACTGTGTTTCCTATAAATATCTCCATGATAACTTTTCTGATGAGCTTTATTCTTCGCGCTGAAATTTAAGGAATTTAAGTGCAGTTTAAGATTGGTAACTGATGGTCTTACAGTTGAAATTTCTAGAAAATCGCTTCTGTGAAACTCTCGCTTTCTTGTTAATTGCGATTTTTCAAAACATTAAATGCGAAATCCATCGTTATTTTCTGTCTTTCTTAACCTGTTTATTTATTGTCCTTTCACCTTAACAATGATATTTCTCACATTTCTTCACTCTCAAAATACTCTTGCCTCTTAGTGGTTTTAACTATTGGTGTGAAATGATTAAAATAAATGTACATTTTTTTTTAGAATGAAATTGATAAATATAAACGGAATGTTTTTTATGACTGAACGTAATACCTTTGTTGATATTTCCCTCTGCAGAACACGATCCAAGGTCTTAACATTGACATTACAAATTTTGTTTACAATAACAAGTCATGGCTGCCTGTTCAAATACGGATCAGTAAAATTATAATATATCCTCAGTACAGTATGAATGGTAAGATGTTTTTTACATATTCAAATTATATGATTTTCTCTTGGCATATATTTCTTATTTCTATTTTATATTTTACCATTTCTGTTTGTTTTCATCTCCATATGCTAGCCATGCATTCCGAAAACCAGGAAAATTTTAATAGACAGAAAAAATGGTTAGAAACAAACAAAAGTGTAATAAACGTGATATCAGCTGTCCTATATGACAGTGACAATCTCCAGTCTAAAAGATGAAGAAGAAACTTGAAGCAACAGGAATGTGGCTCTACAGAAGGTTGCTGAGGATGGCACGAACCGAAACATATGAGCAACAATGAAGTTTTATAGAAAATAAAAACAAGGAAAGGAAAATCATACTTGATATCAAGAAGAAACAGTTAAAATTTCTCAGGAAAGCACGACTGAGCCATTATCTATATATATTCGTCATCCCCATACAAACCTGTTTTTCTATATCACAACTAATCAGACCGCTTCTGACCGGGATCGAAACTCGACCGATTTGGTGTCGGTCGGTGTCTCTAACCCCTAAGCCATAGTTGAATGCAACTAGAAAAAGAAAATTTTATACATAAGCGTTGTGGTGCAGTGGATGTCAACTCGTAACGACAAATCAGGGGGCCGAGTTCGAATTCCAGTTGAGTTCCTTGCATTCACTTACACACACAAATGCCCTAAGGAAAAGTATTATCCGTCTGTTCCCTCCACTTATGGGTTAAATAATTGGACAGATTGGATTCTATAGCCTTAGTTGGCAACCAGTCTACGGCAGATAGCAATGGCAACTGCCTGCAGGATAATCTTCTGCCCAATCAGTCAGGCCTCTTTCTAGACATGATCGCCCAAAGCGTGGATCACGTATGGCACTTAACTGATATATAAGCGGTGTATACACACGCCAGTCACCAAAAAATTATTCATTGCTGAAGAGTTATGTATGCATTGCAGAAGTATATATATATATATATATATATATATATATATATATATATATATATGGGAAAACACAGAAGCAGAGAAATGGATCATTTTCCGCTCATCTGTGTAATCACGTTATAGTCGCTTTCCTGGGATGATAAAGTTTAAGCTACAGAAGACTGTCTCCCTTTCTTTGTAAGGCTTTACGACGTCTACATATATATTTGGTGCCTTTACCTGTTTTCTGTCAATGTTAATTAGCCGTCCGTTTTCCAATATAACGATACGATTACACAACAAAAGACAAAGACTTCATCGGACTTATGTTCATGTTTATTTGATTGCACATCCACATGAAGAAGGGCGGACACATTAATTTAAAGTAAAGTTCAATTTTTCATTTTAAAAAATAACTATTTTGTTTAAGTAGTCAAACCGATTTCGTGTAGTATATTTTTCTTTTTCATTATGTCATTACATTTTTCTAAATTAATTATCCTTGATGTATGAAAAATTATTTACCTTACACCATATATATAAATCTGTGTGAATTAATTATCCGTATCTGTTATGCTATTTCTTTCTTTGTTATCATTGAAATGTAAATGTAAACAAACGGTTACCGCCCTTAGACCCAGCGCTTAGATTATTTATATTTATTACTAAATTATTTAGTCTGATTTTTATTCAACCACAATCTCAGTATCTTACTCAGTTTTTAGGTTCTACTATTAACCTAATTGTTTATACATTTAATAAATATAAAAATATTAGTACGATATTAGTACCGATAACGTACTTTAAGAAAGAAACGCAATTAATAATTCAAATGTAAAATAGGCCAGTATGATATGTTAACCCCTCGAACATTGCTGAAATGCATGAAACTTACAGTAATGAGTAAAACAGAGGATAATATATATATATATATATATACATATATATATATATAACATAGTGATGATCCCCGTATACTAGCTTAATAAGAAACAACATTTTCAGGTATTGTTAGGGATGGGTTTGCGTTTACAAATATTAAAAACATTCTGTCGTTTTCTGCGTCACGTGATGTAAACAATCTCTCGGACGAGCGCTCATCGCGTAAAAGTTTCTAATTTCAATTTTAAAATCATTTGTTTCTGATGAAAGGCCGAGGACGGTCTGAAATATCAAATATAATAATGGAAATAAATAAATACTGTAAAAAAAATACATTTTTAAACTTACAACTTTTTAGTAGTTTTTCCTATATATATATATATATATATATATATATGCCACCGGACAAGATACCATCCTTAGTCTTTGTTAAGACAGGTATCTAGGAGAAGGAAACTCTGATGTAAAACCTGAGGTCTTTTCTTGCTTAATCTGTGGAAATTCTTTGCACTGACTTGAGTTTATAAATGGATCCAAAATGTGTGGATAGTATTTGCACAGGCTTTCACCACTATAATCAAATCATTTGTGTGGGTTTCTTGACAACATAAGTTTATTCAAAAGTCCTGCACACACAAGTCCCCAGGCCATAGGGTGAAGGCGACGGGAACAGTTCGTGTCCTCCATCGGTTACAAAGCAGCCCTATTTAGGGACAGCACTGCTTTTCCATGTTGGGGAGGGGGCGATAAAAGGAGCCCTAAACAAATTCTTGCTCAAAACCACCCTTGACAGTGGACTGCAGCTGCCTAGTTATCCAGTACACAGTCCCAACAATGGAAGAAGCAAAAACTTTCATTTTGGATCTTGGAATGTTCGCACTCTACTTGACAATGATAATCAGCCAGAACGTAAGACAGCTCTTGTTGCACTTGAACCGAAAAAGTTCGGGATTGATATTGCAGCCGTTAGTGAAACGCGCCTGGCTGGCAACTCTCAACTGACTGAAGAGGAAAGCGGGTATAACTTTTTCTGGAGCGGCAAATGCCCAGAAGAGCCTCGTCATTCCGGAGTAGGATTTACTATCAAGTCCAACTTTGCCAAGACATTACCAACCCTTCCAAACGGGTTTTCGGATCGCCTAATGACATTAACCCTCAATCTAGAATGCGATACCCGTGTCGTATTAATTAGTTGTTATGCTCCCACTTTAGACAGACCAGAGCCGGAGAAAAATGAATTTTACTAACAACTGAGAGAAATTGTTGCGAATGTGCGACACAAGGACAAACTTGTATTAATGGGTGATTCTAATGCTCGTGTGGGTGTGGTGTTTGGGTTATCATGGTGTTGGTCGTATGAATGATAATGGTCTTGTTTTGTTGTCACTTTGTAGGGAGTTTAACCTGTGTATTACCAACACGGTATTCCAACAGAAAAACTCCCACAAGACTACATGGATGCACCCTTGTTCAAGGGATTGGCACTTGCTTGACTACATCATCACCAAAAGACGTGACATTAAAGTCTTTCATATCACTGGTTCATTCCATACTATCTTTCCGACCATGCACTGCTCCGAAGTAAAACAACGTTGCATCTACAACACAGACGAATGAAACGCTCCTTTGTCCCCCAAAAATTAACGTCCTTCCATTAAAGAGCACCGGTCAACAAGCGGCACTGTCGGCCCACCATCATCATTCATTGGATTCTGTTGAAATAACTGATGATATTGAATCGTCATGGAAATCATTACGCGACGTAATTCACACATCTGCATTGGAAGTTCTGGGCTTACCTATCCGTAAGAATCAGGACTGTTTTGATAATCAAAATGTTGAGGCACAGGATTTGATCAACGAGATGCACAAGGCTCACAAAAAGGCTCACAAAATCTGGATTGAGGATAGGTACAATGCATGCAAAAGCAAGGTCCAGAAAACACTACGGCAGATGAAATCTCACTTTTATCAATTGCAGGAAAGATCTTGGCAAGGCTTATTCTCAACTCAATAATCAAACTCCTTGTTGACGATATCTACCCCGAATCTCAATGCGGTTTCCGTGCTGGTCGAGGTACTGTCGATATGATCTTTTCCCTCCGCCAGGTTGCTGAGAAAGTCCGAGAGAAGAACGAGGAGCTGTATATGGTCTTCATTGACCTTACAAAGGACTTTGACACAGTTAACCGTGCAGCTCTCTGGAAGGTTTTAAAAAAGCTGGGAATACCCGACAACATACTGAATGTAATCATGTCTTTTCATGATGGAATGAAGGCATCTGTTGTTTCAAATGGGGAGTCTTCAGAAGCTTTCAATGTGACAAATGGTACCAAACAGGGTTGCGTAATGGCACCTGTGCTGTTTGCTTTGTTCTTTTCAGTTATGCTGAAGTATGCTTTTGCTGATATTGGTGCAGGCGTAGAATTCAAATTCAGAACAAATGGTGGTCTCTTCAACCAGCAGCGATTCAAATCTAAGACCCTCATTCGACAAACTATTATTAGGGATCTTTTGTTTGCAGATGACGCTGCACTCTGTGCAACCTCTCAGGAGGAAGCACCACTGGTTGTAGATAGGTTTTCCGTTGCTTGCAAGGCTTGTGGTCTGACAATCAGCATCAAGATAACAGAGGTGATTCACCAACCTCGCCCCCATCAAAGCAAGTTCTGGGTGTAAAGCAGCGGCCACCAGTACACAGCTTTCCCGATATACCAATCCGAGTAGATGGTAAAGATCTGAAATATGTGAAAAACTTCACCTATCTCGGAAGTAAGGTTAATTGGAATGCTTCTCTTGATGATGAAATCATTAATCGAATTGCGAAAGCAACTAGTGCTTTTGAGAAACTGCGCCATCGGTTATGGGATGATAGGGGTATTAGCCTAAGGACTAAAGTACTTGTGTATAAAGCAGTTGTGCTAACGACGCTGCTTTATGGATCGGAATTATGGACAGTCTATCATAATCACATCCAGAAGCTTGATGTCTTCCACAAAAATTGCCTTAGAACAATTTGTGGTCTCACTCTATGCAATCGGAATGCGGACCTGTTCACGCGCTGCGGTATTAACGGAATTGAAAGCTTTTTGATGCAATCACAGCTGCGGTGGGCAGGACATGTCTTACGTATGGAAGATGACCGGATACCAAAGCAAGTGATGTACGGTGAGCTCAGCAGTGGACGGCGGAATGTGGGTAGACCTCTGCTTCGCTTTAAGGATAAGCTGAAAATGAATTTGACATGTACAAATATTCCTCACCGTGATTTTGAACGAATTGCCTCTCAACGAATTGAATGGAGATCTGCCTGCCAGAGGGGCATTAAGCAGTTCTCTGAGACTGAGATTGACAAACTGCGCGTAAGACGTGAGAGAACCAAAGCATTTGCAAGTGTCCCAGCCGATCATTCGTGCAATCTTCCTTCTTGCCTCCATTGTGGGCTTGCTTGTCGAGACCTCATACGTCGAAATCGACGGGAGAGTTCATTATATATAAACAAATGTTTGATCCCAAAAACATTTGTAAACTGTTTTGAAAACATTTTTCCTTTAAGGTAACCTTTTCGTTTAACAACTCATCATTTTGTCTCTCATTTTAATAAAAAATCATGTTTAGTTGTTGTTCCTCGTTTTCTCCTCAGTTGTTTGTAAATTTTGTCAATATTTTATTTCGGTTTCGACCGGTTTTTCTAACGAGGCTTTGTCGGAAAAGGATATCTTAAAGGAAAAAAATACGGTTTTTTTATTTATACATATATAAATACAGGAATTGTAACTAAGATTCACGCGCCATAGTTGCAGTAAATACTACAGGTGTTGAAGAAACAGAACATGTGCCTGAGAAGGCGCTTGCAACACGGATTACCTATCCAATGTAGCATACGGCAGACGCCCATCTTCGGATATATATATATTGGTTGTAAATCCGTAAGAAACGGTTTGGAGATCAATTCCAAATGGATCTTATTGATATTAAATATTGAAACTGATTTAGCCAGAAGGCTCAATGTAATTAACTTTTTTTAAGAGCCAATATTTATTACATTTAAGCAAATTACAATTTTCCAAAATCGAATGGCCATTTCAATGAGTGAATTTAACACTCCTCTCATCAGCGAAAACAAGCCATTAGAATAAAAATCATTATTTGTTTGTGTTTATGTAAAAACGGAAGTGATAATGTTGAAAAAGAAAAAAGGTAAAATAAAAAGGAAAAGTGAAAGCGTGGCAGATTCTCGTTATCGGAAATAATAAGTTTGCCCTTTGGTGACGGAAGCGAAAGGAAATAAAATAAAATAAAATAAATTGAAAATTAAAAAAATAAATTAAATAAAAAATAAAGAGTATACACGAAAAAATAGGTTACAGAGAATAACGGTCTTAAAGGGTGACGAATAATGTTGATATCAAAATAAATTGGTGAAATAAGTTAAATTTTAACCGAGAGAAAAAGGATTAAAGAATTTAAAAGTTATTATATAACTAAATTAAATTATGATCTCTTTTTTTTTCTCTCTCTCTCTGTCTATATATATATATATATATATATAAGGAACGGAGAAAATATTAACAACGTTCAAAATATTATTTTAAACAGTACAGAAATAGAGCTATGAATATTTATTATAAATTATAATGTACATTTTATTTCAACATTGAAGAGACAATGTCTCGTCAGGAAGAAAAAAGCAGCGTTTAATACCTGATGAGATATTGTCCCTTCAATGTCGAAATAAAATGTACACTTTGTAGTAGATTGTAATTTGAACTTCTAAATTATAATTTATAATACACACACAGACACAAAGACACACACACACACACATACACGTGTGTATTTGTATATAATGATAATATACACGCTAAAAAGTCTGCCTCTCTCTCTCTACCGAGCGCCCGTTGCTCAGAGGTAGAATCGCTAATTCGGTCGGGTTTCAATCCTAGGTAAAAAGCAATCGGCTGTCTAACCGTTCTGATGAGCTGCGAAACAGCGGAACAGATCTGTCTGCAGATGACTATATATATATATATATATATATATATATATATATATATATAATACAAATGAATGATTTTTTAATTTTCGTACATAATACATGCGTAGGTGGTCATGTCGCTCTCGATTTATTACTGTTTAAGCAGAAAATCTTAGTTCACAGGTTGTCAAACAAGTCTGTAATTTCCATTTGGTCCTGCTCTTAAACCCATAACTGGCAGGAGAGGTGATAGATTCATATCTTTCACAGAGGTAATTGAATGTATCTGAATTTAACGAACCCGACTGGAATTTGAAAATTTACTCTCTTTTTCTAATTCCACTCCGTTGTCTATTATACCACAGATATCCTCAATGAATGAAACAAAAATAAAAATAAAACACGTTTGTTTGTTTTTTTGACATCGAATGAAAACCACTAATCTAATCACCCCTCTTCTTCTTTCTTATATCCCTGTAATTTTCATTTTTATTTATATTTTTTCCTTTCTTTTGTGATGTTGTTGACAACGTGTATTGATTTCATTTACAAACCAAATCAACCTAACATTTCTTTACAGATTACACCACCCACGACATCGCTCTTCTTCTCTTGAATCAACCTGCTCCTTTGAATGGACAAACAATTGATGCCATGCCTTTACCTTTTCTCCCTAATGAACAAATAATACCAGAGGGTACCCGGTGCGAAAGCGCCGGGTGGGGTTGTCAGTTTTCCGGTAAGTTACTGTTCCAATGTTTCATCGTTGATTTTCGACTGCTAACGGAATCTTCTAAATTCAGAGTTATCAAATCGCAAGCACTAACTGAAGACACGATCGTTTAAAACAATAAGAATGTCTAGATTTCTATAATAAGTCTTTCATTCAGAGATTTCGTTTCTATTCAGCCTTGATCTTTCACCAAACACTTCAGTCCGATGAAATTCTTTTGCAACATTATCAGATGAAGATCATAAAACTCAGTATTTAAAGTTTTCTTTTTTCTTCTTCTCTTTCGTTTTCTCCTCTTTCTTTTCACATTCTTCTTGTTATCCCTGTCCTTCTATTTCTTCTTCTTTTATCTTTCCTCTCCTTTCTTCTTCCCTTCCTTCTTCTTCTTCCTCCTTCTTCTTGTTTTTCTTCTTCGTCTTCTCCTCCTCTCCCTTCTTCTTTGAAAGAATAATATCTTGTGCACAAATACCCTTGGGAAAGGTATTAATCCGTCTCTTCCTTCCAGTTATGGGTGAAAAATTAAGACAGACAGGGTTCTATAGCCTTGGCTGGAAACCAGTCTAAAGCAAGAAGCAATGGCAACATACTGCGGGATAATTTTCTGCTCAGTCAGTCTCGTCTCTTTCGAGACATGATCACGTATGGCACTTAAGTTACTGAATATAATAGTTGGAAACAATTAAAACTTCTACTGCGCATAAAGTGGGGGATCGGTTTTCTATTGTTATGAAGCTATAAACTGATTCCCAACCATTATACTTAATATAATAATGTAATATAATCTCTTTTTCTCCCTCCAGTTATGAGTTAAATGTCAGAATAGATTATGTTCTATAACCTTGGTCGGCAACCAGTCTATCGCAGGAAGTAATGACAACCTACTCCGGGATAATTTTTGCCCAGTCAGTCATGTCACTTTTGAGACATGATCGTCCAAAGCGTGTATCACGTATTGCACTTAACAGACTGAATATCACTCTCCAACCTCGTATCATATTTACCATTTCCACAAGGTCTTCAGATAGTTATCTCACTTTCTCTTCCCCTCCCTCGTTTCATTCATTATATGCTCTCCTTGTCAAATGATCAAAGCTCATCGTTCCTTATTCGAAAGTCCAAGGATTTACAACTGACTTATTTGAATTCTTATGCTTATTTTCCTTAACACTTTCCCGTTTCTTACAAGTTTCCACACACTCTATGGTATTCTCATATTTCTTTTGTAGAGCCACATATATTTCTTTTTCAGTCATAAAGAAATAGCCCAGACTTCAGTAACACATAGGGAAAACACACCTTAACTACTGGTGATATAAGACCTACCCTTTTTGGACTATGAACTCTTATTATTATTATACCGGGAGAATATGCCTCTAGGGGTGGAGTTGAGTTGGGTTGAATCACCCCGATCTAATATTTGGCAGTCAGACTGACGTGTAACTCTCTTGTATTTGTTTCCCGTTTAATATATGTTTCACTAATTTCCGAGTTCCAGTTTTCTTCCGGACCTATTCTGGGTCCACAACAGATAGATAGATAGATAGATAGATAGATAGATAGATAGATAGATAGATAGATAGATAGATCTAAACAGACTGAGATAGATAGATAGATAGATAGATAGATAGATAGATAGATAGATCTAAACAGACTGATATATATATATGTATATATATATATATATAGATAGATAGATAGATAGATAGATAGATAGATCTAAACAGACTGAGATAGATAGATAGATAGATAGATAGATAGATAGATAGATAGATCTAAACAGACTGAGATAGTCTGTTTAGATCTATCTATCTATCTATCTATCTATCTATCTATCTATCTATCTATCTATCTGAGACAGATTGATTTTCTTTTCTTCTTGAGTTTGAATTTTGTATAACGACATATCAACTCTGGCTATTTAATGCCAAAATAGATGATGTCTTAAGGTATCTTCAAGTTTTAGTTTTGGTTTATTCTTATTATTTTCCTAAATTAAGTTTTCCAAGCAGTTCAAACTTATATTGTGTTGTACCTTATTAAATGCTTTTACGTAATCTATTTAACATTAATATTCGTCCTTCTAAATTTGTATTGCTATCCCCGAAATCATTTTAATTTTTCTTATAGAGATAACGGAAAAGCATTTTAATGAAATATCCATTTTATGTCCATCCTGTACATTATTTCACAAACACACGCACTTTCACCAAGGAAGGCAGATAAACAAAAAGTAAAAATAAATGGTGCTGAGAAATTCTTCAGAAATCTTCCAAAAGTCTGGCCAAAACTACATCGGTTGAAATCATGGTAGCATTAGTGCTTGTTGGTACTATTTTTTAATATTTAAAAGTCTGCAGATTCTGCTTTTTGAATTGAATATTTTTATAGCCGTTTTATGACCTTATTTTATTATATTTTTCAGAATTCACCCCTGGCGAGTTTTTCAACCGACAAAACTTTTTAGTTTTTTAGGTTTTGGATCAATTTTTGTCGTACTTTTCTTACATATGATAATCGCACATTCAACGAATACTTGTGGTGTTGGCATCTAAAAAGTATCATACAGTACTTATATACATTCATTTCTTACGGGCCATTCTTCAGTTAAACTATTTTTCGACTGGTCGCAATGTCTTTCGTGTTCCCCTTTTTCCTTTCACAATATATCATCTTTCCGATTAGTGAAATTATTACACCTTTTTCCCACTTTTCTTTTGCGCTAATCTTGAAAAGCTTAGTGTCCTTTTTGTTATTGGTTTTTATTACTTTTTGACCTAGTAACAACCTGACGAATACCGATTTAATTGTTCTAGCGATTATCAAATGAGAGTTTATTGGAATTTGGCATTATCTGGTATTCTCTCAAGAAATTTTGTAGTGCTTTTTTTCTTTTTCATTACTTGCCTTTTTTAAAGCTTTCTTTAAAGTATCTTCAAATTATACAGCTTGCCTGTTTGACCTTGGATGATACGGTGGGGTAGTAATATGATCAATCGAGAAACTTTAACAAAAATCTTCAAATTGGTAAGCATGGATTGTGTATAGTTATCCGGGGCTATGGCATCAGGAATAACATATCTTGCAAACTGTTCGTGTAAAAAGTTATTTGTAAACGTAGAAGTTTTTTTTGTGGCTACAAATGTGAGGCTACTTAGTAAAGACTATTACCACACAATGTGAACCGTTTATTAGACCTGCAAAATCTGTGTGTAGTCTTGACAACGGAGAATCTGCCTTTGACCAAGTTTAACGTGGTAGGTAATTTTGCTGACAGAAGAGAGCCTCTGCAGGCTTTTAGTACTTTTCAATGTCTTGATTTATTTTGGTTTAGTATACATAACTTCTCATAAGAGATTTTATATTTGAGATTCTTGGATGTCTACTGTGAAATTTAATACCTGCTTTTGTAATATACTAGGTATTAGGACTCTGTGAAAAACATTAGTATTACGTCATATAACAAGTAAGCATTCAAGTTTGACTTAGGGTCTAAAAATCACTTATCATTCTTGCTTTCTTTTAGTCGTTTTTCTTTATTTCCGCAATAAATATATCTTGTTCTGCTTTTACTTTTATTTCTTCCAGGGTAAATGATAATTTGCGCACTAAATGAAGTTGGCTGAACTTTTACAATCCCTTTATACGTAGTTATAGTGATTAACTCTGAACATTTTCTTCCAAAGTGTATTTACTTCAGAAAGATCCAGCTTCGAAAAGTTTTCCCACAGTTTAATTTCGTAAAAGTTTCTTCTGGACTTGATAATGTGTAATTATGGGGTTCTAAACAATTGTTTAACCATGACAATAAATCAACTCAAGCAAGATTTTTTTTTTACATGCAAAAATATGCAAAAATATTCTAAACATTTAACTAAGTCGAAACATCATCACAAAAACGAATCTTATTATTTTCCTTACATACACTGCTGGTGCTGTCCATTTTGAATGGTCAGTTTTTCAGTTACACCCATTTTTTCAAGTATGTCTGATTCTTCGTTGACTTGATCAAAGGCTGCGAATGTTACACTCGGTTTCGGTTTAAACATTGGCGTCGACCCTTTTTTCCCTTGCAATTTCGCTTATAATTCGGAAGATCGACTCAACTCATCTGACAGAACACCCGGAAAATATATTTATTTAACCTATGGCAGTAAACTGTTCCCATTCCAAGACTTATTTCTCACCGATTTCCACTGATTGCAAGTACACACTACCCTACCCAGGGATTGAACTCACAATAACTTCTTCTTCTATGTGCCGTATCCCTGCAGGACATAGGTGATCATAGCCTTTCACATCTCCCTATTCTTTGTAACTCTTAACACCTATTCTCTTTTTACTGCTCCCAAACCCCGTTCTGCCATCTATTCACTGAAGCCCAATAAGTATGTTATGCTTTGCTTTCCCCTGTCTCTCTTTCCTTATATCTGTCCTGTGAGTATAATATTCTCCATTCCCTCCTTCCTCATTAGATGTCCTTGAAATTTCAACTGACTTTCCCTGATGTTAAGTATAAGTTTCCTTTTTGTTTCAATCCTCTCCAAAACTTCTTCGTTGCTAACATGTTCGGTCCATGGTATCTTCAACATCCTTCTGTAGAACGACATTTTAGTTGCTTCAAGTCTTTCCTTCTTCTTTCATGAGATTGTCCAGCATTCGCTTCTATATAGAAGGACTGATATCACATAAAGAACTCTTTTCTTTGTTTTCCTCTCTCAATAGTCTACTCAGATTTTGGAATGCATCCTTAGCAATTCTAATAGGCCTTAACGTCCTTCGTCAGAAGACTTTTCTGGTCAATGAGTACCGGGTTGATTTTAGTATCCCCGACGTGTAGTTGGCATTTTTATTGATGACCGTACTTTAATCTGCTAAGGACAATGGAAAAGAGCTTGATAGAAAGAATGCGAGTTACTGTGATGTCTATTAACCTTACATTTAAATACCTGAAGATTTTAGGTGTCGGGGAAGCAAGTATATAGAGGGGAATTCCACAGGCAGGAAATGCAAGAAAAGAAGCTGTTAGAGTAGAAATTGCGGTTACATTTTATCGGCTTTACTGTA
This sequence comes from Ascarosepion bandense, assembly GCA_037127315.1. Classification (NCBI taxonomy): domain Eukaryota; kingdom Metazoa; phylum Mollusca; class Cephalopoda; order Sepiida; family Sepiidae; genus Ascarosepion; species Ascarosepion bandense. The sequence goes on from JBBBDQ010000851.1 coordinate 3,523,670, forward strand.
AAAGGGAGGGAGCTAGTTGCTAGTCTAGTAAATCGTGTAAATTAATACCTAGGGGGCGCCAGTTAGCTAAGTTTATTGGAGCAGAAGCCGTGAAATTATTTCTAGAAGAGACACAAAGAAGCTTTTTTCCTTTATTAACGGCTGTCATATTATATTTATTTATATGCTAAGCCAACTAAGGAGGTCCTCTTCTCCTAGTATAAAGACGAAACTCGTAGGGCCGTGGAACTAGAGCAATTTAATCCCGTAGAGTAAACAAACGGTTGTTCATCTTTTCCCAGTAGGTTACCCAGATCAATATTGCTATCGGAAATCTTCGTCGCCAATTTGTTGTGGCCTGTTAGGGCCAGGAAGAAAGACACTGAAACAAGAAAGTAAGATCAACCAGTGTATTAGAATAACATAAATATATACAAAGTATGAGTGTTAGTAGTCAGCAAATAGAAGTGTCTGTCTGAACAGTATAGCTACACTGCGTCTCGACTGCCTATCGACTGCTTCATGACTGCCTCACGACTGCCTCCCGAATTATTTAATATTATATGAAGAAGAAAGAGTTTATTTCATTGTAGATATTGTGCCATTACAAATATACACCTGAGAAAAGCCGAAAGGCACAATGATCGAAACGTTGTGATAACAATGAGGAAAATAGTCAGTGCACGGACGAGTGTTAGGTTTATAAACGAGTTAGATAGATTCAGTTGATAAGAATTTGTTTGGCACGGCACAGTGCACCATGTTTCTTGGCAGAGAACGCTGCAATAGATAATCGTTCCATTTCTCGTCATGAGAAAATGTGAGATCGAAAGGCACAATGACGTCCCAGCTTCTGTGCACTTTGTTTTATATTATTTATAGTAATGATCAAATACTGCCCTTTATCCATGATACTTTGTATTTTCACGAGTTCCCTTGCTCTAGAAGCAGCAAAAAATTATAGGACAGTATGTTCCCATCACCATGGTTAATTGTATAGAGCGTATTATTTGATTTGTAAACTTCGTCCACTTTTCATCATACATAAGGAGAGTTCATGTGACCAAGTAATACTAATTTGGTTTCAGCTGATCATAAAACAAAGTTCCAATATTTACGCTCATGTTCTAGATGGCTTCTAGCATAAGGTAATCTGCATTTTAAGTGTTTAGCCTTAAGCTAGGTAGTTTTCCTTATGCGACAAGCACAAAGTCCTGCTAGATGGAAGCATCTAGTGACTGTCTTCGTCGATACATTCAAACCTGACGTTTTTACATCGTTGACAATGTTCTTTTCTCATTGAGGTTAAGTAAGAATGACTTTCTTGAAGGTTAGTATCAGTTATACTATTGGGAAGCAAAAATGCTGCTATAAGATGACTAAAAGACAGTAACTTCCTCTTAGAGGCGCCTTTTATACTTGCATCAGTTGATAACTGATAATGTTTTTGTAGATTTTTCACCCAAGCATGACAGCACCGCCACTGGAGAGCAGGAGATGGTCAGTGACGTTGAACGTAAACATTTGTAGATTGTAGCAATCAGGGAAGCAGATATACGGAAGAAAGTTCCACAGACGGGGAGTACCTGAAAGAAAACTGATACAGCAAAAGTGGCGTTTACATTTGACTAGTTTGATGATAAAAGAGCAGGACCTAGATGCCAATCTCGTAGCATGTGGAAATTCATGTGATCGGGGCACCACGAAAATAAGCTTGTTAGAACAGAAACTGAAAATATTTGTAGAAAAGACAGGGGAAAGCCACATTCCTTTGGTGAGAATGTGACTGAATCATGATTGATTACCTTGCAGATCTTCATTTAGATTTTGAACTAATTTTGCTTTATTGATCTTATCAGAATTACTATCAAGACTAGAGTAAATAGCTGTGTCATCAGCATAGATACCAGGTTGGATGGCGTCGGGAAGATCTTTCATGAAAATTAGAAGTTAATTCGACCGAAAGATAGAGCTCTGAGAGACACCGGCATTAATTGGAAAGGATCAAGAAGAGTGGCTGTTCAACACGAATTCCATTACATGATTGATCAAGAAAGGTTGAATCTAATTATAAAGTCCTGCGGGAAGACCATAGAACTTGACCTTATGAAGTAAGCCGGCATGTCAAAACGTGCCAAACATCATCGCGAGATCGAAAGCTATGTACCGAGATTCGACTTTCTTATCAAAATGTTGGTAGGCACTTTTAGTCATAGTCGTTAATACATGAGCGTTTGATTTTACAAAAATCATATTGTTTGTCTGAAATAAGACAGTACGAAGTGAGATGATTATTTGACTTGGTGTATTTTTAATCACTTCACCCTAAGCAAAGCGGCAATCCTATTAGACAGCAAGGTTTTAGCAGGAGTGAAAGAGAATGAGAAGACTGAAAATGGTGGGGACTGTGTAACGGACAAAAATGAAATATGGATCTTCTCAAAGAAGACGGAAGAATGGCTATTCATGTTGCATTCAAATTTTGAAAGATTGAATTCATCAGGGAAGCAAAAAATCGGTAATTCCAAAGGTCGGAAGAAACTGTTAAAGTAGAAGTAGTGGTTGCATCTCGATATTTCTTTTGTAAAATGGTGACTCCTAGTTGCAAATCTTGTTGCACGTTTAAATTCGTGTCATTGAGGTTTCAAAGAAAAAAGATCCACACGAATACTTGCCATGAAAATATTTGGAAAAAAAGACGGTGGGAAGCCTCGATGAGAAACTGATTGAAGTTGAGATACCAGATCAGGATCGATTACATTGCAGATCCTTCTTTGGATCTTTTCAAGAATCGCGTGAAGTGCGTCGGTATCGCTAATCCACAGATAACAACTCTTGGGGATCACACCTTTTTACACATAAGAATGGACTCGCCTGATATGTACATACAATCCTGCCTCTACAGAGAACGGGAGTGACTGTCACAGCCTTTTCTAGCTGTGACGGCATTTCTCACTGTCAGCTCTCTGCCTTTGGGCAGAGGGCGCTCTCTGCTTCCGAGCATAGAGCAATAACCCAGTCGTGGTTCCGACGAAGGGTAGAAGCACGACTGGGCAAAAATAGACACGTATTTTTTGGTCGGGCCATATAGCCCGGAAATTCCCACTCATAAACTGACCATGTGTCGCATGTTGCCCTTAGTGGGAGGGACAGCTAAATATAGTGATTGTCAAAGGTTTTCTCACTGCGATTACATCTCTCACTGTCAGCTCTCTGCCTTCAGGCAGAGGGCGCTCTCTGCTCGGAAGCAGAGAGCAATAACCCAGTCGTGGTTCCGCCGAAGGGTAGAAGCACGACTCGGGGAAAAATAGACAGGTATTTTTTGGCCAGGCCATATAGCCCGGAAATCTCCACTCATAACTGACCATGTGTCACATATTGCCCTTAGTGGGAGGGATAGCTAAATATAGTGATTGTCAAAAGTAGTTGAGTAGTTGTACAGCCGCTTAGTTGGTCAGTAAGTTGATGCATATTAAATTGGAGTTGTTTGTATATAGGCCCATTACCCGGGCATACTTCTTCACTACAAGACTGTATATATTGATTCCTACTAACAGTTTTCCTAGTATTTCTGAATTGACTAACCAGTGTTCCAGTTTGTATATTTTTTACAGTATAACTTATATTTTCTATCTCCATCTCTGTTTTTGTTATTTATTATTCTGTGTGGTTTCTCAACCAGAATCAGCAACAATATTCAATTCATGGACGGATGTTATATCTATAAATGTCAAAGTTTGAAAAACTATCTTATTTTTCTTTTTTTTTATGTGCTGTGTCTATTCAGGACGTAGCGATCATGGTCCTCCATCCTATCCCTTGTCGTACTTTATAATTTTTGTCATTTTACTTAATTCTACCAAATCCTGTTATGCCTTCTGTTTGCTCAAGATCATCAAGTATGTTATACGCTGATTTCTTCTATCCATCTTTTCCTCAATCTGTCCTGTGGGTATTAGGTTTTCTTAGCCCCTTTTCCTCATTACGTGCCCCGGAAATTTCAACTGCATCTTCCTAATATTAAGTGTAGGTTTTCTTTCTGGGTTCGTTTTCTCCAAAGTCTCTTGATTGCTCACGTTCTGTTCGTGATATCCTCAGCATCTTTCTGTACGAACACATTTCTGTTGATTTAAGTTCCTTCTTCATATTAAAGGAAATTGATCAGTGGTCGCTGCCATAAAAGGGGACAAACATTACGTAACAGCCCAGTATTTTTTCTTTCATTTCTATCGAAATCTTTCTGTGTTTTAATATTCTGCTTAGCTTCTTGAATGCAATTTTCCCATCCCAATACGTTTTCGGATCTTGGCCGTTGATAAGTTGTGAAGCAATTACTTTATTTTTAAATGTATAGAAATTGCGAAGACAATAATGACTTCAAGCTGGGAATTCTGTTATTTTAATGGTAACACGATAAAAGGTTTTATTAAGAAAACTGTCAAGCATATTCGCTGACAAATTCAAATATTAATTAACTATAATTTATTTTCCTCGTTGTATATTAATAGTGAAATTTACGAGTATATGTCACATGATATTTCCGTTTCTTTAACCAGATATTTTGAAAGTGAATTTTATATATCTCTGTCATTCTAGTCACTAAAACTTGTGAAAGCGACCGATGATTAACAATAGAAGATGGCAAACACGTAGAGAAATAATGGAAAGTTTGTTAAGTAAATATGCTATGTACACAACAGCATAATCTGTACGTCGCCTATGCTATTATCGAATTTCGGATCTTTCTTTAGATTTCAATGTCTTTTGGCGCTAAAATAACGTTTACTCTTGAGAATATTTCATTACTGTGCTCCGTACAGTAATTTATATTCCTTAGGTGCGCATGTCAATTTATATGCTGAACATTTGATTAATGACATTATGTAGAGCTAAATAATAACAGACAAACATCTATCTATCTATCTATCTATCTATCTATCTATCTATCTATCTATCTATCTATCTATCTGTTGATTTCAGTTAATCTATCTATCTATCTATCTATCTATCTATCTATCTATCTATCTATCTATCTGTTGATTTCTATCTATCTATCTATCTATCTATCTATCTATCTATCTATCTATCTGTTGATTTCAGTTAATCTATCTATCTATCTATCTATCTATCTATCTATCTATCTATAGTTAATTTCTTAATCTATCTATCTATCTATCTATCTATCTATCTATCTATCTATCTATCTATCTGTCTATCTATTGATTTCAGTTAATCTATCTATCTATCTATCTATCTATCTATCTATCTATCTATCTATCTATTGATTTCAGTTAATCTATCTATCTATCTATCTATCTATCTATCTATCTATCTATCTATCTACACTATGCTCCTCAATCACGTGGCAACACTCTTGACTTACGTCACAACATTCACGAGTTATACAAAACCAACCATTGTCTTTACCTACCCTTATGAGGACTTAAGAAAGACGCAAATTTTGACCGTAACTCTTGTAATTTCCTTCCAAAATGAGCAATTTTTGAATTGAGTTTTCTTCTTTTCTGAGAATTATTATTCGTAATTTAAATATGTCGACCATTATAATTAACCGACACGAAAAGTGTTTGTCGTTATTAATAGTATTTGTCATAAAGGACAGTTACTGTCTATAAACACTGAACTATCTATATGCATTTATGTTTGTATATATATAAATGAATAATATATATATATATATATATATATAAAACACAAAGCATGTTTAGACGGTTATGAATCAAGATTCATTTCGACAGTGTACATTTACTTACATAGTCTCGTTCAGACCATTGAAAAATAAATAAATTTACTCAGAATGATAAAAAAATTAACAGAGGAAGTGAAGCTTGTATTATTTAAACCGGAAATAAATTGAGAATAGATACATCAGATCACACATAATATTGACAAAGTAACGCATATATTTACGCCCATGTGCATAAAATAAATTTTGAAAAAACATATACATACACAAAACCTTTTTCAATTAGACAGACGTAATAAAGGTGACACAAACAGGATGTATATAAATACACATACGTAAATGCACACACACACACACACACACACACACACACACACACACACACACACACACACACACACACACGCGCACACACACACACACACACAGACACACATATATATGCATGTATGTATGTGCGATTAATGTAGAAGTAATTTAAGTTGAAATCTACAGAAGATTTCATCATATATATATGTGTATATGTTCAAATTCCAGTCGAGTTCGTTACATTCAATTACACACAATTACAATTGAGAAGGTATTCACCTATTAATTTCCCTCCAATTTATGATTTTAATAGTAGAACAGACTGGGTTCTCTAGGGCGTGTTGCCAGTCAGTCTAGGAGAATCCCAACTTTGAATTTTTGAGTGTACGTGGCACTGACGCAGTGATAGAATAACTTAAGCAAGATCTAGAATAGATTTGGACAAAAACAAAAAGCATAGAAGAACATTACGGTAGAAATCCAGCTAATGGATTACGTAACTATAGTATTTTATTACGCACAAACCCGCGCACTTCCTCACACATATCTCTATATATAAAAGGCAAACTGTGAGTCTGTGTATGTCTGTAATCTATGAACGCCTACATTTTTTAAGCTACGCCAAACTTTCTAGGGACACATATCTACAGGGAAGCCAGGTCGACACATACTTTTTGAGTTTAAGTTCAGCAATTTTCCCTTTCGCACTTTTTGACCAATGGAGTCTATTGTTTACATTTGCTCCGTAAAACATCTAAGATCTAAGATGGTTGCTAGATAACGTCACAGAAATCAAATCACACGTGTCAAACGCGACTAAAATATTTTTTATTAAAAGAAAAAATGAGCCTTTATATTTAATTTTTTTCCGACATTTTAAAAATTAATTTGGGCAACAAAATATTTTCCCCCGTAATTTTGAAAAAAAAAGAAATATTTTATAAAAAGTGTTTTTTCAAACAAAAACAAAATATGTAAAAAAAGTGCCAATGGTTGATTTAATTATTTAAGTCTATTTATTTCAGTTTTAATATTTCATACTTCAGAAAGTAAAATAAAAAATAAAGCTTTTTTTTCGTTAAATATTTCATGCAAGAAATCAACTGTCTGTAATTCGTGTGTGGCATTAATGTAACTTTTTCCTCTAAAGTTAAATGTCTACATTTTTAAATATTCTTCAAAAATTTCTGAACTGAGAGCGTAATAGCTTTTATATTTCTAATTTCAGTAAAACAAAATAATTTTTTTATTATTTTTATGTTAAATTCACTTAGTCAACAAAAATGTAAATATTTTCCCCCGTAATTTTGAAACAAAAACAAACGCAATGTTGTTTAGAATGTCACACAAAACATCAAATCACGTTTACGCAAAACAAAAGAAAATAGATTTTTTTTCTCCTATTACTAAAATGTTCTGAGTTGCACTGGCAACGCCGGGCTATGATGCTAGTATATATATTTAACCGTCGTAAACACCTCATCTGTCATTGACAATGATGTCATATCTTCTATTCCCCAGAATCCGGATATTCCAGAATTGTCATTGGAACCTGCTTATCAGGAAGTATGGGAAGCCATCAAGCAAATTGCTTCTGGCAAGTTTCCATCACCAAAGGACCCAATTCCACCTGAAGTGTATAAGTATGGTGGGCATGCGTTGGTAAAAAAGCTCCATGCTCTTTTTGTGAAGATATGGAAAGCAGGTCGAGTTCCACAGGACTACAAAGATGCCTGCATCAAACATCTTTACAAGAATAAGGGAGTTAAGAATGTTTGTGACAATCATCGTGGGATATCTCTGCTTTCGATTGCAGGAAAGATTCTGTCTAGGCTCATCTTGAACAGGATTATCAAACATCTCGTTGATAATGTGTATCCTGAATCCCAGTGTGGTTTTCGATCGGGTCGCGGCACCATTGATATGATCTTTTCCCTTCGCCAAGTGGCAGAAAAGGTCCGGGAGAAAAATCAAGAATTGTACATGTGTTTGTTGACCTGACGAAAGCCTTTGACACTGTGAATCGCGACGCTCTTTGGCAGGTTTTAGGGAAGCTTGGTATTCTCGAAAACATGCTAAATGTGATCATTTCATTTCACGAGGGAATGAAGGCCAATGTTATCTCAGATGGCATGATGTCTGATCCCTTCGATGTTACAAACGGGACCAAGCAAGGATGTGTAATGGCACAAGTTCTCTTTGCACTTTTCTTTTCTTTCATGCTGAAACATGCATTTAGTGACATGGGCACTGGAGTCAAGTTTCAATTTCGGTCATCCGGTGGCTTATTTAACCATCAACGGTTTAAAGCCAAAACTCTTTTCTCGCACCGAAATTATTCGCGATTTGCTCTTCGCCGACGATGCTGCCCTGGTAGCCACATCCTTCGAAGAAGCCCAAACTCTTCTTGATCGTTTTTCTGCCGCATGCAAAGCCTTTGGATTGACAATAAGCATAAAAAAGACTGAGGTAGTACATCAACCACACCCTACTCCAAAACAAGTTGAAGGTGTAAGACAAAATCCACCTGAGTATAGATTTCCTGAGAGTAAAATGAAAGTCGACGGTCATGATATAAATTATGTCAAGTCCTTTCCTTACCTCGGTAGTAAGCTGAACCAAAGAGGCTCTCTTGGCGATAAAATTGTTCACAGAATTGCTAAAGCCACTTGTGCCTTTGGAAATCTTCGTCATCGCTTGTGGGACGAAAGGGGTATTCGACTAGACACAAAAATCCTTGTTTACCGTGCTGTTGTTCTTTCCATTCTTCTTTACGGCTTTGAATCGTGGACTCCGTACAGACATCACATTCATCAGTTAGACGTATTCCACAAGAGCTGTCTACGCTCCATTTGTGATCTTGGCCTCCGCGACAAGGTTTCAAATGCTGAATTGTTCACAAAATGCAAAATATCAGGAATCGAACCATTCCTTATCCAATCGCAATTGCGGTGGGCTGGTCACGTCTTGAGGATGCCTAATGACAGAATTCCGAAGATTGCGATGTACAGTCAGCTGGCAGATGGGAGAAGGAATGTGGGACGGCCTTGGCTTTGGTACAAAGACAAGTTGAAGAGTAACCTGTCTGCAGTGAACATACCATATGGAGGTCTTGAAAATGTAGTGAGTGACCGCAAAGAATGGAGATCACGGTGTTTTGAAGGTCTCCAGAAGTTTCAATCTGAAAGCATAAACAAACTGAAAGAAAACCGAGAAAGAGCAAAACGACTAGCAGCGGCACCACTATCTGCAGCGGTCAATCTACATTCATATTCTATTTGCGACATTGTTTGCAAATCTCTTGCTGGACTAAAAAGTCATCAGAGGCAAAAACATAAATGAATTTTATAAATATAAGTTGTCTGAACCTCATACGTCGAAATCGACGGGAGAGAGAGTCCATCATATATATATATATATATATATATATATTGATTTTTTTATTTTAACTGAGCAGGCTCTATTCTAGGTCCTACGCATTTCTTGATCTACATTAACGATCTCCCCGATCTAATAAGATCCCAAGTAGGCATATACGCTGACGACACTACGATTTACTCTCGCCTCGAAAAAATCTGCCGAGGCTGACAAAGCAAACCTCGCTGCTGAGCTTGAAAAGGACCTCCAATCCATGGTGGACTGGGGTAAGAAATGGCTCGTAAATTTTAATGCTTCCAAAACGAATCTGCTTTCTATTAACCATCACAGACAATCGCTCCTACACCCCACCCCCATTAGCATGGATAAGTCTAGTCTTCCTGAAAGCAAAACACTGAGCCTCCTCGGGTTAACTCTCACAACAGACCTCAAGTAGAATGATTATATAGAATCCATAGCTAAATCCGCTGCTAAGAAGGTCGGTTCTCTGTGTAGAGCAAGGATTTTTTTCCCGTTTGAATCCATCCTGCACATATATAAATCTACCATTCGCCCGAGCATTGAATACTGCTGCCATATTTGGTCTGGTGCTCCTGCTTTCCCCTTATTGGACCTTGACTAAATCCAACTGTGGATCTGTAATGTAATCGTCCCGACTTAGCAGCTTAGATACAGTCACTTTCTCACAGGCGCAATGTGGCTTCCCTGTGTTTCTTCTACGAATACTTTCACAGCTTCTGCTCTGATAAACTTAATTCACTAGCGTCTCCTACATATGAATTTACTCGAGCCACAAGAATAGTAACTAGGCTCCACCACCATGAAACCAATAAAATTTAAAAAAAGATTCTATTCTATCAGCTTCTTTTCTCGCATATCCCGCATGTGGAATTCCCTTTCATTTACTTGCTTCCCGATAGCTGCAATCCACAAGAATGTAAATGTAAAATCAATAGTCATCTCCTATCTCACTGACTTGCATCCTCTCTCTTATGCTTCATTCTCTGTCCACTCCACTCTCATCAATATTCTCATCATTCTATTACCCACTTCCTGACACCGGTCACTTTTTCTCATAATTTTCCTCATATGTAACCCCCTGCGCACCAGTGGCAGTAGACTACCTTGCCTGGGGCGATATGATAAAGAAAAAGATGACGTTGCATTTGAAGTTTGACGATTGTAGCTATCAGGGAAGGAAGTAAATGAGTTCTACAAACAGAAAAGTACGAGAAAATGAACTGTTAGAACAGATGAGGAGGTTGCATTTAACTATTTTGACGGTTAGAGAATGGGACGTCTGTGCCTATCGAGTAAATATGTGTGGGATACCAGGGAAAAAAAAACTCGTCAGAGCAGTTGCCATAAAAATATTGGTAGAAAAGACAGAGGGAAACCACATCATATCGGTGAGAAAGTGACTGAAAGCAGGCTGCCAAGACAGGATAGATCATATTGCAGATTCTCTTTGGATTTTTTCGAGTAACTCATGACGAATAGCGATAGAGTAATGAAATCGAAGAATACAAAAAAACTTTTATAAATCAAGCTGTTTTATAGTTTGAACTGTCAGAGAAATTTATCATGCGGAAGAATGCCTACCCAACGTTAACTAGTTTCTTAAATGTTGATCTAATTTCAGATTTTGATTTGCTGAGATGTCAAATAAGAAAGATGATGTTATCACTTATTTTCAGAAAAAAAATAACTTCCGCAGTATGGTCATTAAGTATTTGCTTTCTCAGCTTTTAAAGGGCGTCTTTCCAATATTTGTTGAACCAATATAGAGATCTGTTTGATTTGTACTCTAAGCTTGTAGGTTAAATTTTATTTTGTGATTTACATTCACTCGTGTATACGTCTCGCATCCTCTTAGATTTTCATTATCGGTTTTTATTTTGTTTTTAAATTGTCGACCGTATTATGCCTTCACTAAACAACAATGAAACCCCCCACCAAAACAATAACAACAACCACAACAACAACAACAACAAAGGATCAATGTCCAAGGTTAATTTTAGGCCATAAAGACGGAGAATATAACCAAAACCCTTTCCCGTGGAAGAGGAGCTTTTATTTGTTTTCACGACGTATAGATGATGGGCATCTTTTCAAACTGATTTGGAAATAAATCTATATATTTGTATTACACTGACGTGTAAATGCATCCACGCACACTCTCACACACGCGTATGAATGTATATATTTTGGGAATTGTAATTTTGCTATTACAATGTTTTATAAAAGCATTTTATCAGTACAGAAAAAAAATTCATATTTCAGAACATTGTTCTTCTTTATCTGATATTTTAAAAACAAATGATGCGAATGATTTATTTTATTTATGATTATTCAGATAATTTAGTGAGGTGCGGTTGGAGCAAGTTAAATATTATGATTATGGGTGAGTCTCTATTACTTAGTCAAAGTGAAAATTAAGTTGAACTATGTAGTTAGACATTTAGGTCGCGTGAAAGAAATTTTTGCATTCTTGTTTGGGCTAAACAAAAATGGGAACATATATTATTCTAACATGTTGACAATTGTTTACTGACACCAGTTAACCCTCTAGGGCCATTCGTATCCTATTTGATACAGTATTTCCCTATAAGGAAACATTTGGTATTTCCCTATAAGGAAACATTTGGTATTCATTGACTGAGCAGTCAGTACTGCTTTCATTTGAAATTTATAAAATATTTCTCTTAAAAAATTTTTCAGGAAAATATTTCTTTCAAGGCTTGTTTTCATACTGTATCAAATATGATACGAATGGCCCTAGAGGGTTAAGATTTATTTTTTTTATTTAATTTTTATGCTACAGCATTTGTTAACAGGGCTAAATAATTTAGGATAAAATTTGAATTAAGTAATTATCGTATACTAAGGTGTATTGGAGTTATGAATATCAAATAAGTATAATGTAAGTCATTAATATTAATAAAATAGTTATTATGTAAAATTAGAGAATAAATTATAAATGAATATTATAATTAAAAGTAAATGCAACAAACAGTAGTTTTCTATTTTATCTGTTCGTTCACTTCCTTATAATTATATATATACTAGTAGTTGCTCGGGTGTAATAAAAGCTTTAAAACTAATCCGTGGTCCTGGAGCTCAGGCTCTTTGGACGTTGACACGAAAGACTAAAATGCAATCGTTGTTTCCAGTTAAAGCGAAACCGTAGACTGAAAGAAAAATGAATGGATGTAAGTCAAATTTTGATTTCTTGGTATTGATATCAAATAAGTTTTTTTCGTCGTAAACTGAATTGTGAAGGCTAAATAAGTCCTCTGAGTAAATGGTATCATGGCTGAGACTGAGAACTACAATTATACCTAGTTAGAGCCAAACCCGAAGCAAAAACTATAATAAAAGGGCTGAAAAATACAGACATCAGGCAGATAAACAGACACACACACAAACATCTTGCCTTATATATATATATATATGTATATATATATATATGTATATATATATATATATATATTGTCATCCGCAGACAGATCTGTTTCGCTGAATCACATCTCATCAGTACGGTTAGACTCCGATTGCTTTATCGATTTTCTGCACGATTGTAAGAACTGTAACCTTGAAACTTCTGAATATCGTTTCTTATGTCTTTGTCTATGAGTGTATCAAATTTGATTAAAATCGGACCACTCCTTCTATAACCCGATTTTTTCGATTATCGATTTTTGATATTTATCGGAGGTACCTCGACACAAAGTCTAGCTAAAAACACTCGCAGACACTTATAGTACAACTGTGGAAATGTTCAAGAAAATCGTTTCGGAGTCTATAGGTAACGGATACACACACACAGACACACAGAGACAAAGTTTCATTTATAAATAAGTTTATATATATATATATATTACTGCCCTTCCCTCCCTCAACTTTTACATTTATGGTGTATGCACACACACACACACACACACACACACACACACACACACACACACACACACACACTACCGGCCATAATTATTAGGCCAACCCCACTGTTTAAAAAAATGATGTATTTCATGCTACTTTTTAGTATTTATTGCCAAGTGAATAATTGTAAATGAAAATAGAATGGTTCTTTTCTTAATACTGCACAATAACCTGTGCATCAAATGAAGTTATAAATATTTAATAATTACCTATATTGTAGTTTTATATATATATATATATATATATATATATATATATATATATATATATATGTATGTTTATCATTCGTACATGATTCGAATATTTCTGCCACAAATTTTGTATTGTAGTGGATTTATTGCCTTTCTTTCTCGTTAAATCATTTCAAACATCGCACTGCTTGTTGTGCAATAAATCTATACACAAATCTGTACATATATAAATATATATTTGCCATCAGTTTAATGTTTATAAAATTTTCATGGATAAAAGTTCTTTGTCAATTATTTTTTTATTTCGGGATCCGATGTTTGTAACGAAGGCCTTTTTTTGTCGAATTCTAAGATCTCTCGTTTTTCTAAGTCATTTTTAAGTCAAACTGTATTTGTTTTGTCAGATATATCTTTAGTTCAAGAATAATAGAAGAATAAATAAAACCAACAAGCTAGCCTTAATGTATTTTCAATCAAGTTCGGAACAAACAAATGAAAGATATTTAATAATTCCATCTAAAAAAGTAAATTTAAACAAATGAAACGTACCACATGTCGGTGTGACATTGGAAGTAATGCGTAACATAACGCCTAAATACATTTAAAACGCTAATCCTATTTTGAACAAAGGAATATAATCTTCCTTTGAAAATGTCTTATGAAAGCCAAAAGCGCTTAGAATTTTGACAATACTCGCGCAGCCTCGATCTTGATGTCAGACACCGACTAGGAGTTGAGGTAAGAATGTATAAACATACTTTATTTGTTGTTCTTTAATATTACATATATTCACAAACACACACGCACATTATATATATATATATATATATATATATATATATATATATATAGTGTATAGAGGCAGCAGGTAATTTTCTAAACATATACTGTTAAATATAAGAGACAATGAATGTCTATTATGTTTAATAATGAGCCGTTCTTTGGTTTTAATTTCAGGGGAAAATAAAGACAATCTTTCTCCAGCATTTGGATAATTTTTTATTCAGTTGGTTCTAAGCTTTCGGCTCACATGAGCCATCTTCAGAGAGTTTACAAGGACTTTAACATAAAAACATACACCATCGTCGCTGATGGATTTTATCTTGTGTTGACATAAAACTTTGCCAAACAACAATAACAGTTATCAAAAATAGCAAACGCTGTTCGTAAATTTGTAATGCGGTTCTATGACGTCACACCACGTGAGAGCTCGAAATGATAACAGAACCTTATATTTAAATGCAATGTAATGTGTTATGACCAGATTTAAACGAAAGCTCAGAACCAACTTTATAAAAAATTATCCAATATATATATATATATATATATATATACAGAGTTAACTTAGATACAGAGTTCAATAAACTGGAAATCTCCAGTAAGAAAACCAACATAAAATAGATCGGATTTCTGATTTCTTTAATGACTTTAGGCTGGATTGTGGCTTGGGAACGGAGTCTAGTGGCGAGAGTGTTCTTTTCACTAGGCCCGGGTTTAAATCTCCTCCTGGTTGATTTGTTAGAAAGATGGGTTTTTTTTTTTTGTTATGAGCTTGGTGATGAGATATCATCACCTTTGGTAAGTGTTGTAAACTACACCGAGCCTTGTGAGTACGATTGGGTAGGCAGAACGATATGGCAGTCGTCGCTTGTTGGGCTAGCACGAATTCACAAGTCATCGGAATCGAGAGGTGAAAAGTACTAGTCTTGTTCAGACTATAGATCCCTCCAGCTAATGCAGTCTCTCCCGGAAACTGAGACTAATGTCTGCTCAGCATAATTGCAGTGTAATCGGTAGGTGGGCTCAGTGGGTGTTGAACTCATACAAATGTGCCTCATCAGGCGTCTGCAGTAGGGATTAATTAACCATCCTATGAGACAGATATACTGGGATACGAGCGGATATTGTTATTATTTGTATATTACTTCAAACGATATTTTAGTAGATACACGTATTTGAGTAGACATTCCGTTTTATTTTAAACTGTATTTATTGCGTCTAGAGACCTGCTCTTTCGAGAAAACAACATAGAAAGTTTGCCCTGCATCAGTATTCGGACTTGAGGCGCAGGTGGTTCGAATCCTGTCGGAAGGCACATTTTCGTGTAAATCTTTGTAGTGCAATTTATATGGAGCATATTTTTTATCATAAAGATACGCTATTTCAACGCGAGGTTCGTAGACCATGTGTTTTTCTGAGGGAACATTCTGGTAATTTTTCTGAATGTTTACTTATTTTATTAAAAGTCATCTCTACAGATTTAAATAAAAGATTAATTATATGTGTTCTGCTAGTCATATGTAACGTTTGTTTTCTGCTGTGTTTGAGTCGTTAGCGACGTAACCTATTACATGCCCAGGTTTTCTGGTGACGTGCGTAGCTAAATAATTAACAGGATTAAGGCAACGGCTGTTAAAGAAGGTGCAATCTACCTTGTAGATCAGCGACCATCTAGCGTTGTATTCTGACAGTGCGATGACGACTGAGCGTCATTGGGCAAAGGGCTACCTTAACCGAAATCAGCAGCCAAGGCAGACGGTCTTCCCAATAAAATCAACGACCTCGTGTTCGTGACTAAAGCAAGTTAGAGGTTATCAGCTCTATTCCGACTCAGAAAAAAATGAACTCCATCAGGTCTTCTTGTCTAAGACATGCTACGGATAACTGAAAAAAGAGTTTTCGGTGTCCTATACAGATAGATAGAGGGTATAATTAGTTATCAGCTAAACTGCGATCCTACGACAGTATCTGGTCATGGAACTGATCATATTGAAGTTCTATTTAGATCGATCCCCGCAAGCAGTGCGACAATTCCTCTGGAACAATAAAAATTACTGGGGGTGAAAGAGAAGAAGATGTATTTAGTGAGGAGAAGTGATAAAAAAAGCCAATAAAAGAACAGATCACAGGTGTTATGGTGAAACACACCTATTCTATAGTGAATAGACTCTCCCACATAATTTAAGTAGGAGTAGTAAGAGGAACGAGGGTCAGTCGATGTTGGACGATAGTAGTCGACAGTTAGTCGAATACGAAAGCGATCTGGCACGATTACACTGCGTAATACATATTATATCAAGTTCCTAACGTTTTGTACGTCGAACATATCAAGGCCGACTTTAGTACAAATACTAGCCTCCACTACGAAAATAACTCCACAACACATGCTAACAGTTTCTTTTATCACACGTTTTGCTTGTGGAACTCTGTTCTGGTTCTTTGCTTTCCAGAAAACTTTGATCTTTAAGAAATTGATTGCAATATCAATTATTATCTAGTGACTATTTGTTTCTTTTTCTTTTATTATCCTCGCTCCTTAATAATATTTCTCTTCTTTTTACTATAACCTACCTCCCATTAGCATGAACCAGACTTGCCTTCCAGAGAGTAAAACACTGCGCCTCCTTGGTCTCACACTTTCAGCGGACCTCAAGTGGAATGACTATATCGAATCCATTGCTAAATCCGCTGCTATGAAAGTCGGTTCTCTGTGCAGGGCCCGGAGGTTTTTTCCGTCTGAATCTATCCTGCACATTTATAAATATACCATCCGCCCGTGCATTGAATACTGTTGCCATATCTGGTCGGGTGCCCCTGCTATTCTCCTTGGGCTTCTCGACAAGGTACAGCAGAGGGTTTGTAATGTGATCGATACTGACTTGGCAGACCGCCTGCAGTCTCTCTCACCGGTCCGACGTGGCTTCCCTGTGTCTCTTCTATAAATACTCCCATGGCTTCTGCTCCGATGAACTTAGATCACTGCTGCCCCCTAGGTTCGAATTTTCACGAGATACTAGATTAGCAACTAGATCCCACCCTTTTACAGTGAAACCGAGAAAATGCAACCGCAACTTCTACTCTAACAGTTTCTTTTCTCGTACTTCCCGATTGTGGAATTCCCTTCCACATGACTGCTTCCCCGATGGCTACAATCTCCAGGAGTTTAAATGTAAGGTCAATAGACACCTCCTAACACAATAACTCGCTTCCAGTCTTTCAAACACTCTTCCCATCCTCCCAACAACCTATCACCCCCTTCTGACATTTCCTATATCTAACCATTCTTTCTATTTACATTCCCCTATGTAGCCCCAAGCGCAATAGTGGCAGTGGAATACCTTGTTTGGGGTGAAACGATTAAAAAAATATCACACTCAATAACTCCCTGTGTCTTAGTAAGTTTACTGATTTGCATAGATTAAGTGATAAAGATAACAACGACTCCTATATGAAGTATATGATGTCTAATCAAAAAGTATCGAGACTGTTGCTAAAGTTATAGTACACAGAGTGTATCGAACCTATTAGTAGGAGTAGTAAGAGGAACGAGGGTCAGTCGATGTTGGACGATAGTAGTCGACAGTTAGTCGAATACGAAAGCGATCTGGCAAGATTACACTTTAGCACAAATACTAGCATTCACTGCAAAAATAACCCCACAACACGGAGAAAAGATGATGATGATGATGATGATTGACGTTGCATTTAAATCTCTGAAGATTTTAGATGGCAGGAAAGTAAGAAATCGGACGGGTATTTCAAAGACTAAGATGTGCATTTTGGTGCAGTGGATATCGACTCTGAACGAGAAATCGGAAAGCCGATGAGAACCAAAAACTTAACCATCGAAATAAATTATAGTTAATAACCATCATCGAAATAAATTATACTTAATAACAGCCATCGGAATAAATTATAGTTAATAACCACTTAAGATGTTGTGTTGAGTTTTCCCTTTTTGTATATCATATTGCTTTGAATAGAACCAATTGAGCTCTCTGTACATATCTTTCTTTTCAATAATTTATATTGAATAAATCTATTTGGATTATCATCTCCGTTCAGGGATTTGCCATCATTATCTATCTATCTATCTATCTATCTATCTATCTATCTATCTATCTATCTATCTATCTATCTATCTAATGATAATAAAAATAACGTTTATTCAAACACGAGTATCCACTAAAGTTAGACGTCATAAAAATATCGGATTAAAAATAAATGCATTACTTCTCTATCTATCTATCTATCTATCTATCTATCTATCTATCTATCTATCTATCTATCTATCTATCTATCTTTATAATGATAATAAAAAGAGGACGTTTATTCAAACAAGAGTATCCACTCAATTATAAAGTTAGAAGTCATAACAATATCAGATTAAAAATAAATGCATTACTTCTTTAGGTTGTTATCTATCTATCTATCTATCTATCTATCTATCTATCTATCTATGTATATATATATATATATATATATATATATATATATATATATACATATATATATATAGATATAGATATTGACATATTTTATATTTTTAAGTGGCCAGATTTAATAAAAACATTTTTTTAAAAAATTCGACTGATAAGGCCTGTTAAATTTTCGTGTTTTCTTTTACAATTTTCGATCAACATAGTGTACATGAGGATCAAAAGATTTTGTCAACTCTCCGAAGTCAATATTCTATTCTGTTTTAGGTCAAGATATTTTCGAGTGTCTCAGTCCTTATAAAGAACAAGATATTGTCAGTGTAATTCATAAAATTGTGTCAGCTATACACTGGCATTATTCGTAACAAAAACAAATGAAAGAATGATCAACATTTGAGAGTTTACTTGGTTCTCGATGCTAATGTAAAACTGGAAAATATAATAAAACATTAAATAGGCAGACCTTGTCGATTGAATGTAGTAAAACTTATATATATGTATATATATATATATATATATATATAATCCGTGTTTTGGTGGGGTATTCACATTAAAAAGTATTTTTAATTTTTCCCATGTATCGTAGTGAAGGAATATTTTTTTTGGTGACGGAGGCAAGGAAATCTCAGTCATCGTCATGAAGAAATGTGCCCCTGAACTCTTATCTGTCCTCTCAAAACTCTACAACTACTGCCTCTCTTCTTCTTGCTTTCCTGCCTACTGGAAGTCCTCCCCTGTGGTTCTTGTTTTTAAGAACTCTAGAGAAGCTTCAGATATCTTTAAGTATCGCCCGATCAGCCTCTTACCAATTTTTGGCAAAGTGTTCGAAACTATTATCAATGCTGAAGTGGTTCAACATCACACAGTTCACAGCCAATTATTCAACAAACAGTATGGCTTTTGCTTCGCCAGATCTACTGCTGATATGCTAACGACCATCACCGAATACAGATTCTCTCGGTAGGAACGGCGAAGATCGAGCTGTTGCCCTGGATTTGTCAGAGTTTGGTACTCTGGCCTTCCATGCAAACTACAGGGCTATGGTATAACTGGACGCTTGTTTAATTTAATTCAGTCGTTCCTATCAAATTGCGTATTGAATGTCGTATTGCACGAGAATGCTACCAGATACTATCATACGAACGCGGGTGTCTCTCAAGGTCCTATCCGAGGTCCTACGCCTTTTCTGATCTTCATCAACGATCTCCCTGTTGTTATTACAACCCAAAGAGCATCTACGTTGACGGCAACACCATTTACTCCCGTCCCACTAAGAAATTTATGAAGGCTGACAAAGCTAACCTCACTCCTGATCTTGAAAAAGAACTCCAATCTGTGGTGGACCGGGATAACAAATGGCTCGTAAATTCTAATTCTTCCCAAAATAAGCTTCTATCGTTTAACCACCATATAGAATATATCCACCCCCATCAGCACGAATAATGCTAGTTCCCATGAAAGCAATACACTTTGTCTCACTCTCTCAGCAGACCTCATGCGGAATGACTTCATTGAACCAATAGCTGAATATACTCCTATGAATGTCGGGTCACTGTGTCGCTCATGCATTGAATACTGTTGTCATAGAATCACCATTTTACAGTCAAATCAACCAAATTCAGCCGCCGCTTCTACTCTGACGGCTTCTTTTCTTGCACTTCCTTATACTTGCTTCCCAGATAGTTACAATCTGCAAGAGTTTAAATGCAACATCAAATAATATCTCTTATCCTCTTGTCTCCCATCCTTCTCTTATTTTTCCCCAACATTCCCTCTATCTTGTTCTTCTCTGTTTTCACACGACTCTCGCGCAACTCTCTTCACAGTAGTATTCACATCCTTCTCTTAACCATTTTCTGACGCCCTTGCAACCGGTTCCTCTTTCTCTTCGCTCTCCAATTGTATAAACTTTCATCTCCTCTTATATAGCCCCAGTTGCAGTACTGCCTTGCTTGGGGTGAAACGATTAAAAAAGAAAATATGTTCCCATATGTATCTTTCCCAGAAAAAGTAAGGTGTCATCTTATCATGACGTAATGCAACAATTTTCTTTATGCAACCTAAATGTTCAACTTCGTAATTCAACCTAATTCTCAATTTTGTCTAAGTAATACAGCGGAAACTACAAGACCTCCTACAGAAAGGTAGCTTATGAAAGCAACAAGAAAGGACTAGAAATAAACTGCAAGAAAACCGAATGCATGGTCATCAGTAAAAAGGGAAGCCCAAATGCCAAATACAGGTCGGGAATACTAGAATTAAGCAGGTACAAAAATTTAAATACCTTGGAAGTGTTCTAACAGAAAACGGAAAGTGCGAGACAGAGATCCGAAAGTCAATTGCACGGCGAGGAATCATTGCATGAGTTGAGTAAAGTATTAAGAAACAGGACAATTTCGCTAGAAGCAAGGAAGAGAGTACCGGATTGCTACGTGCTGTCCGTTCTTCAATATGGCAGTGAATTCTGGACAATAGCATCAAAGATGAAGGAGAAACTTGAAGCAACTGAAATGTGGTTCTACAGAAGGATGCTGCGAATATCTGGGATCGAGCATGTAAGCAATTTTTGGGTCTTGGAAATGATGGAAACAAAAAGGAAATCAATACTGAGCATCAGGAAAAGACAGCTGAAGACATGCAATGAGGATGGAGGGCTTCAAGAACCTGATACTAACAGGTCAGATAGAGGGAGAAAGACACAGGCGAAAGCAACGGATAAAATATTTGAAGGACCTAATCAGGTGGATGACGGAACAAGGATTTCATGGTGTAACAAGAGAAGCCATGCTCAGAGCCACCAGTGAAAGCCATGAACACCTACGTCCTGAAGGGACAGGGTACATAGAAGAAAAGAATACAGACACACCCATAATCATATTGTTTAATTTGCTCCAACCACACCTCGTTAACATTCTGAATAACCATAAAATCATGTTATAATTTTCTAAAATAAATCATTTTCATTATTTGAGTTTATAATACCATCTGAAGAAGGACAATAATGTTCTGAAACATGAATTTTTTGTGTAGTGATATAATTCTTTTGTAAACCAATGTAATAATAAAATTATAATACAATATATATATATATATATATATATATATATATATATATAGAGAGAGAGAGAGAGAGAGAGAGATATTAAAATATAGATATTCATATATCTGTACACACGTATCAGAGTAAGTGTTTGTGGATACATTTACACGTCAGTGTAATGCAAATATATAGATTATTTCCAAATCAGTTTGAAAAGATGCCCATCATCTATAAGTCAAGCAAACGAATAAAACCTTCTCTTCCAAGGTGACCTACGAGAAAGTGTTTTGATTGCATTCTCCATCTTTATGGTTTAAAATTAACCTTGGATTTTCGTCTGGTTTAAAATTAACCTTGGATTTTGATTCTTTGTTGTTGTTTTTTCTTTGTTTCTTTGTTGATTAATGTTTTCATAATACGGTCGACAATTCTGAAACAAAATAAAAGCAGCTAATGTAAATCTATGCAAATTCAAAATGTATACACAAAGTGAATGTAAATCACAGAATTAAATTTAACTTACTAGCTTACTAGTAAAAATCCCATGCTTATATTATATTTGGAAAGACACCCTTTAAAATCCGTGGAAACAATTATTTAATGACCATGCTGTGGAATTATTTTTTTCTGAAAATAAGTGATAATATCATCTTTCTTTTTCTGACATCTCGAAAAATCAAACTCTGGAATTAGATCAACATTTAAGAAACTAGTTAACGTTGGGTAAACATAGCTAAATCTACTGCTAGGCAGGTCCATTTACAGTGTCCGTCTAGGAGATTTCTCTCGTCTGAACCCATCTTGCACAAGTACAGATCTACCATCCAGCGTGCAATGAACAGTGTTGACATATCTAGTCAGGCGCCCCTGATATTCATTCTCGACAAAATCCAAAGGCGAGTCTGCAATGTGATCAATCCCGACCTGGCAGCTTCACTCCAGTCTCTTTCTCACCGACAAGATGTGGCTTCCCGCTGTCTCTTCTAAAGGTAATTTCACGTCTTCCGCCCCGACGAGCTTAGGTCCCTGGTGCCACTCTACACGTGTTTATTCGTGCTACAAGACTGGCTACTAAGTTCCATACTTTTACAGTCAAAGAAGTCAAATTCAGCCTCACTTCTACTCTAATAGCTTTTTTTCTCGCAATTCCCGCCCGTGGAACTCCTTTCTGTATATTGCTTCCCTGATAGCTACAATCTCCAAGCGTTTAAAGGCAACTTCAACTGCCATTTTTTATCTCACATCCTTCATCGACTACCCTCTGTATTTTTTATTCTTCCTTTTTGCTCTACTCTCGTGTAACTTTCTTCACAGAAGTATTCCAAGTCATCTCTTACACTTTCTGTAATCTTTTTCCTCTTATGTAACCCCCAGCGCACCAGTGGCAGTACTACCAAGTTTAGAGTGAAACGATTATATATATATATATTTGTTTAAAATTATTTGTTTGAATATTATTTTTGATCGATACTCGTATTTTAGTAGATATTCTGTTTATAATGAAAGAGTATTATATATTTATTTCTACCGGCCTGATTATTTTCGATAAATTTTTGTTACGAAAATTTGTGTTATTTGGCAGGATTCGAACCTGCGACCTTTATCCACATAGGGGAACCCACCAATTGATATGACGCGTCTTAGATCTCTCGACCACGAATGACCAACAGTCTGAACGAAGTCAAATCAAGCCTATATAACATTCTGCCGAATGACACACCTTATCGTAATAAAAAATTATCATAAATAATCAGATCGGTAGAAATAAATATATATACTGTTTGATTACAAAAAGAATATTTTTTAAATACGAGTATCGATCAAAAATAATGTTTAAACAAATAGTTTCAAATTGTCGGTTTGTTTATAACTATTTCGTTATTCTTTGTTAATTTTCTTTATATATATATATATATATATATATATATATATATATATATATATATATATATATATATAGGAAAAACTATTAAAAAGTTGTAAGTTTAAAAATGTAATTTTTTGACAGTATTTGTTTCTATTATTATATTTATATTTCAGACCGTCCTCGGTCCTTCATCAGAAACAAATAATAGAAATAAACAAATATTGTCAAAAGATACATTTTTAAACTTACAACTTTTTAATAGTTTTTCCTCTACATATTAAGACAGTATACGTGGATCATCACTATGTTTTATATATATATATATATATATATATATATATATATATATAGTTTTTGGTCATAATTAAATTACACTAGTACCAAGTTAAAAAGTGGGTGTTAATTAATAATAACTAATAAATATAACTAAAAAGTGCATAATACATTTATATTGTTGAGCTTTTGAATAGTTTTAATTTTGCAACAAGTTATTTCAGCAACCTAGGTTTAAACTTTTAGTTATATATAAGCGATTTTTAAATTGCTTGAAGATACGGAAAAGTTGAAACCTTGGTTGCGGAAATAACTCATTTTCAAAAGAAAAAATATATATGTATATAGAACGAAAATCTAAGGGTGAGCCAACAACCTACCATGGCTTCGCTTAACAGTTCGTCAGGGAAAATTGGCTAAAGGCTTAGAAATTATGCAACATATATATAGAATTTCAGCTAAAACAAGGAAAACACCAATATCAGGAATAGAGTGGGAATAAGCTTTATTTGGTTTAACAAAAAAAAAAAAAAACGCTCTTTATTGTTAAGGTTTTCGTCTTGGATTTTTTTCTTTCTCACGAATGCTTGACTTTTTATTCAAGTATTTCATATGTTTCTTTTTTTTCTTCCCCTTCTTTTCCCTCCGGGTTAGTTCCCGGTGGGTTTCAAGACGTTCTTAGTTGTAGTTTAATTATCGATAATCTTGACAGAATTAGTTTTGTAGATATTGGTATTATAACTATAATTAATATTAATATATATATATATATATATATATATATATATATATATATATATATAAAATAAATGCGCTGATGCATACACTCACACTCACAAACATACTCCCATATTTCTTATGTACATAAATATTTTTAGTGGGTACATATGTTTCATTTGACACTCCTGTTTTTATTTACTTAATCAAAAAAATTGATATCAACCGGTCTAGTACGAGGAATCTTACCGAAGTAAAATCTCTCCTCACTGCAATCGAACCTGTAGTCTCCTTTTTCCCTGACGGTTTCCAGAAACCGAAGTTTTAACGGCACCCTGTGACTCTAGGAATACTTTTCCAACTCAAATACTTGTACCCACTAAAATAACTTTTTCACGAGGAGAAGAAAAATTTTCGGATTAAATAATAAACCCTTTTAAAAATTGCACACACGTACTCCCACGTACACACACGCGCACACTCAATCAACCACATACACACATATATAAGATAAAAGTGTAGTTTTAAGGTATGATATATTTATGGCCTAAAGTGCTCAATATCAGCAATAGAGCGTATATATGAGGAATATTGTTGTCAACATGTAGCGGCTACAGTCTGTTCAAGCTTAAACATAACCTTCAGGCTTGAATGTTGTCTTTAAGCATGAAGCCGCTGCTTTGTGTTGATATCATTGTACACTTTTACATGTATATCCATGCATCATGAGGGATCAGAAATCAAAACTGCATGTTAACTATTACTTTTACGCTATAAACGATTCTCATAACATGCACAAAGATACAAAAAGTAACAATAACCCAGTTGTAAAAAGGATAAAACGAATAAAATTCTACTTTTATTCAAAAGACGAGGAAGACGTATGAACCAGGCGATAGATGAACCTATCTTCTATTGAGTTGAGCATATATATATATATATATATATATATATATATGTGTGTGTGTGTGTGTGTGTGTGTGTGTGTGTGTGTGTGTGTGTGTGTGTGTGGTTTTCAAATTTCTTATTTTCACTTTCTTATGGCCATTTCTGCCTAATGACAGTCTGCTTTGGTTTTCGTCTTGGCCTCTGCTTTTATGTATGTCAATATGTTTTCTTATCTCATATATGCACCGATACCGACATGTGTACGTGAGTGAAGGAGAAATTATAACAATAAAGGGGTTCAAGAAAGGAGGTAAGGTAGATAGATAGATAGATAGATAGATAGATAGAGAAAACGTGTGTGCGTGTTATATATATATATATATATATATATATATATATAGAGAGAGAGAGAGAGAAGGCATATCTATGTACGTGAAAGAGAGAGAACAATAACAGATAAAAAAGAAAGAACGTGTGTGTGTGTGTGAATTGCGCATATAAATTAAAAAATATTTAGAGGATAGCCGTTTCAACGGTTTATCAAAACATTTGATGCAAGAGATTGTTTTGATAAAAAGTTGAAATACCTATCATACCTATCCTCCAAATATAATATTTGAATTTATATATGCAATAAATACTTGCTCTGTAAATTTAAATTTATATCGAGCTTTTTGTCTGATCAAATTTTAATATTTAATCAAATATTATTAGGATCTATTGGTATTATTTACCAAATATTTTCCTTGATTTATTACCGATATATATATATATATATATATATATATATATATATATATATATATATATATATATATATTAGTCATCAGCTCATCACTGTGGCTAGACATTCACTTGCTTCCAGCCGGGATCAAAACTCGACCGATTTGGTGTCAGTCGGAGTCCCTATTCCCTAAGATATCGGCGCTTGGAATACGAGAAATGAAATTTTAGCGTGTTATATATACGCGGTGTATACACACACCAGTCACCGAGAGAAATCAGTTCATAACACGTAAATCGCAGAAGTGGTAGCCCTTTTTAGAATGTTCCTCTCTGGAGAGCTCAAGCATAATGAGAACATAATACGTGCGCGCGCACACACACACACACACTCACACACACACACTCACACACACACACATACATATATATATATATATATATATAAAGTCATCCACAGATAGATCTGTTTCGCTGTCTCACAGCTCAGCAGTACAGTTAGACATCCGAATTCTTATACTCTGGTTTGAAACCCGACTGAATTGGTGTCGGTAGAAGGAGGCAGACCTTTAGCGTGTGATATACAATGTATACATACGCCAGTAAGAGTGTTCTAATTCCTTACTGAATGAACGATTATATATATATGTCGAGGAACCTGCATGCAGAGTCATCGGCCATCTAGCAGAGAAGAAAGTAAATGTAGACATGGCTTCTTTGCTATGGATGCAGCCAGTCTAGAAGAAGGACAAATCTTAAAAAAAAAAATAAGACGTGTTCTAATCATTTGGTACATGGAAAATATTCGTAGCAATCATTTGTTATCAGCATTTCCCATACGTATGGATTACGCTGCGCGAGCCTTTACCAGTTGCATCAAATCTCTGTGCAGATAGTTCAGTAGCCTGTTTTACTCAAACTCAAACAGCGGGAGATAGATAGATAATGATAGTTTTATGAATTCTCCCCCTTTTAAATCAACAAGCTAATATTTACCAATATTGTTTATTTTGTGTTTGCTTTCTAGTCGTTCACGTAAGAAGAGAAGGGCTTCATGAGCATTGCATGTCTTTCGTCAGACAGCGATAGAAACTTATAAAAAAAAATTAAAAAAAATAACGCGGTAAAAAGGTTGGAGATATTTTAAACAATAAATTCTACTCGTATTTTCATGTTTAGTTTATTGTAACGCAACTGTCTTCTATAAAAATGTATTTTTATTTTTTAACTATGTTTTTTTTTTTCGTTTCCTTTGCGGCAAAAAAGAAAAAAATTCTTAATTCTGGCTTCGCTTCAAAATGTACATGTTAGAATTGTTTGCCAACGAAACTCATTTTTAGCCCTAACTGCTGCATCATGCTGTCACTATCCCGGCTAAAATTTATTGTATGCCATGAAAGAGCAAAAAATAATATGCTAGTTTGCAGGCAGACATTTGTTTCTGATTTGTAAAAGAAGCAGCAATACATTAAAAAAAAAATCAGTAAAATTTAAAAGATCACGTTGATAAATGATCCTACTTGCAAAAATTATAAATTTGTGTGTATAGATAATACGTTCTACACATAATTGCCTGTTATACACATATTCAGAAGGCCGTTAGTATGGTACACCCAGTGAGGATCAGACTTACTACTCACTCGGAATTAATCAAGCGAGACGAGCTTATATATATATTTTTAAAAAATCACCTGAAGATGGAGCAGAGCACATAATGGGCTGGCTTCGAAACGCGAAAATTTTGATGTAGTGATACTATGAATTTATAAAAACATTGTAACAACCATTACAGTATAACGCTCTACATTTGTATCGAGCACTCTTTATAAAAGTAAATGCATGAACAAAAGGTTAAAAAACCTACGAGTTCAACAACTTAGTTACAATATATATATATATACACACACACACACACACACACACACACACACACACACACACACATATATATATATATATATAAATATTTATTTGTAAATTTACATAAAACATAGCGAGGAAATGACCATTTTCAATATTTCATTTTAAGACATGCCTTATTCAACCCCTTATAAACAGAGAATGAGGAAAAATTCTAAGCGCAGAGGTTAGCTCTAGTGAAGGAGGGTGTTTGGAGGTATTGGTTTTTGTGGGGTTAAGCTAGGGGAATTTCGTATGAATCGACAATACTTATATGTGAACATAGATGGATGTGTGTTTGTGTGTATATATAAATATAAGCACAGATGCATTTGTATGTACATAGATGGAAGTATGGACATATGTGCATGTGAAAATAAGTAAGTATACGGTGATTGGGTTGATATCTAGGATTATATGTATATACATATTCAAGCGTTTGTGAGTGGGCGTGTAATGAGTTTATGGACATTATATCAGGCCAATAAACTCTTCTCACCCGGTCTAATGATCCCCAACCGATATAAGACTGAAGTTTCTGCTCTAGATCATGTTATGTATTTTCCATTTAATTTTTAAGAAATGTTTATTCCTGGAAAATATTTATACCGAATGGAACGAATATAGTGTGGTCTGACTAAGTGAGCTCATAGAATTAAAATATAATTTATAACCAATCTAAATGATGTGTTGAGCTTTTCCTTATAAATTATAATGATAATAATGATGACAATATCTGTATATCAATATATAGGATATGCTATATTGACTGGTTAAAACAATATATTTTCCAGGAGTAGAGCATATGTTTATATAAGAGTGAACATTGTGATCAATATCCAACAACCACAGTTTGTTTCATGCATAAAATCTGTCATCAGGACATGCGTATTGTGTTTTGGATCGGACATTAATATAGTCTAACCAAAATCTAACTCACATGGCTTGAAGATGACATTTGATTATAAACAAACTGTCAGCGCCGAGGTTAGACCTCAATATCAAATTATATATATCCACTTGGATCATTTTTAATATTAATACAATTAATATTAATAGGATCTGGTTTTTGAGATTTTACCCATACACTTTTCTTTTTTTGAGATTTAATATATATATATATATATATATATTGATTACTTAATTTTTAGTCATAATAAAATTAGACCAGTGCACATTTGCATTAAAAAGTGTTCAATACATTATTGTAGAACTTTTGAATATTCTCCAATTGTAAACGAGTTATTGCGCGACTTAGGTTTCTACTATGACTGGTGTTTTCAGGCGATATGCAAATCGTCTGATGACACTACTCACTCTATGTCACGTAATAATTCGCTTACAAACTCCGTTTACAAATAGAATATATATATATATATATATATATATATATATATATATATATATATATACAACTTCCCAACTTTTGTGCATTACAGTGATATATGTATTTTTACTATCGATGGCATTCTCTATTCTGCTGTCTGTTTGAACAAGCTGTTTCCTTCTATACACCTTGTCTGTGAGTGTTAAATTCGCCAAACCGTTTTTCCTCATTTTTTGTCCTAACATTTCAAAATCTTTCTGATGATATATATTAGTGTTTGTTTAAAGCGTAAATTACGTTTTTGAGTTTCAGCTCAGATTTGTTTTTATTTCCAATGTAGATTGTTTTCGAACTTGAAGTGGTTTCCGTCTATTATTATGTTGCATACCCTACATCGTTTTTGTGGCATTTTGTGACCCCCTGCGTTGTTTATTGCTCGAGTTTTTATGAGTTTAGTATGTTTTTGAAATTTTAGGGTTGGCGGTCGCTTTTAATTATTTTAGTTGCATTACAGATTTCTTTTATTTTATTTTATTTATTTTTTTGAGTAATTCTGTGTGTGATGTTTTTATCTTTGTAAGTAATTCTGGGTCACTTTTCTTGTGTGCGGAGACGTATGCAAGAATATTTTCTTCTTTTTCATGTTTTGTTTTATTCTGGAAAGATTTTAATGGGTTTTTTTTTTTTGGTCAGTTGGGTAATCCTTGTTTATTAGTGAAGTGAGGTATCCTGTTATTTGTTGTGTTTTTCGTAGTTCATGTCAGCGTATTTTCCGGAGGTTTTCGTCAGCTACTATTGTGCAGATTCATCGTGCTTGTGAGTAGGGGATGGATTTCAACTTTTGGGTGGTGACACTTTAAATTAAGGTATTTTGGTGTCTGTGGGTTTATGGTAAATGTCTGTGATGATGTAAATATTTTTAATTTATGAGTATGTCTAGAAATGGCAATTCATTATAGCTATGTTCTAATGTAAACTTAAGTTTAGTGTGAATCATTTACATATTCATCTATATATATATATATATATAGAGAGAGAGAGAGAGAGAGACAGACAGACAGACAGAGAGCGAGAGAGACAGAGAGAGAGAGGTAATGTCAAGTCCGTAAGTGCTGAAGATAATTCACCAAGATCTTTTTGATATAAATATTAAGCGTTATATCTATATAAAGAGCTTAATGGATATTATCCAGAACAATATGCTATTTATAAAAGAAAACTCAACACATCATTTAGATTGGTTACAATTTTAATTCATATCTATGAGCTAAATTGGCTCATTTCATCAGACCACATTTCATTCGTTCGATTCGGTATAAATATTTTCCCGGAATAAGCAGTTTTCATTAAAATGAAATGGAAAACAAGTAACATGATCTAGAACAAACACTTTGACTCCATATCAGTTGGGGATCATTAGACCGGGCTACAAAAGTTCATCATCCTTAGACAGTGATCATAAACTCATTACACACCCACTCACAAGCACATAAATACGTATATACATATAACCCTATATATTAACACAATCACGTATACTTACTTATATCTACATTCACATATGTCTATACCTCCATATGTGTACATACAAATGCGTCTGTGCATATACCAACATATGCCAACAAACACACAATCATCCATGTTCATATATAAATATTGTTCGTACACTCACATACATATTTATAAAGACCCGATTTATACGCGTGTAATTAATAGTAACACATATTTACGCAAGTATACTAACAACCTCGCATATACTGAGAAAATACGTATATATTTACATACTTACAAATATCCACACATATATCCCCATACACACATGTTCGTAGATATATATATATATATATATATATATATATATATATATGTGTGTGAGTGTGTGTGTGTCTATGTGCGCATCTCCTGATACATACATACATACATACATACATACATACATGAATAGATAAATGTTACGATTGTGTTCGCACACTTACATATTTATAAAACCCGGACCTATATCCGTATAAATCATACTAACACATATTTACACAAGTACACTAGCAAACCTCATATGCTAATGTTCTAAGCATAGCTTAGATGTTGCACAAGGCCGAAAGTATGGGACACCCAGTGAGGATCGAACTCACTACTTAATTGTAATGATTCTAGCGAGAGAAGCTTACTAACCATTACACTACCTCGAGGTGCCAAACGAACCTCATATATACCCAGAAAATACGCATATATTTACATATTTACACACATACCAAAATATACATATATGCCTACATATACACACTCCCGCCTATATATATATATATATATATATATATATATATATACAGAAACTTCTCTACGTATACATATCAGTCTGTGCACACTCTCGCCTTTCTTCATCCATTCAGTTCAGTCAGTTAAGTGCCATACGTGATACACGCTTAGGGCGATCATGTCTCAAAAGAAACATGACTGACTGGGCAAAAGATTATCCTGCAGAAGGTTGCCATTGCTTTCTGCGTTAGACTGGTTGTCAGCCAAGGCTATAGAACCCAATGTGTTTTATTATTATGTAGATGGATTAATACCTTTCCCAAAGGTATTTGTGCGTAAGTGAATGCAAGGAATTCAACTGAAATTCGAACTCAGCTTCCCGATTGTTCTCTCCGTGTCGATATCCACTACACCACAATAAAAACAGTTACGTTTATATACAAGAAAAGCGCGAACATTTATATAATATTTGGATAATTTTGGATAAAGTATGTAATTGATTGCATCCTCTTGAATTGATGGTACCCTCCTGTATTGATAAGTATACACATATATTTAAATGTTGGTATCGAAATCCAAATCAGATATGCCGGTATATGCATGCAACGTTTTTTAAATGATGCATGTAGTTTGAAGCATGCCACCTTGTTTGGTGAAAAAAGTGGACACGTGTGTGTATAAATATATGCATTGTTTTTGTATATGCATATATGTTTTTATCGGAGAGTAAGTAGATGGAGATAGGCGAGAGTGCGCAGAGATAAGTAATTTATAAGTATACATAGAAAGGTTTTTGCATGTGCGTTGTAGTGCACTGGATATCGGCTCGGAACGAGAAATCGGGGAGCCGAGTTCGAATTCCAGTTGAATTCATTGCATTCACTTACGCGCAAAGACCCTTGGGAAAGGTATTAATCCGTCTCTTCCTTCCAGTTATGGGTTAAATAACAGAACAGATTAGGTTCTATAGTCTGTCGAGACATGATCGCCCAAGCGTGTTTCACGTATGGCACTTAACTGACTGATACATGTATATATATACACAGTCGGGAGTGTATTAATGCAGGCAGATATGCATGTGTACGTATGTAAATATGTGAATAGATGCTTATCTTCTGAGTACAGTTGCATAAATATGTGTTAATATTATTTATACGTATATCGGCCCTCTCTTCATAAATATGTGAGTGTATGAACACAATAGTTTCATATGGATATGGATAGATGGATATATGTATGTATGCGTGACACATTTGTATATACACATGTATATATAGGCACGGACATGCGTGTAGGAAGATATACGTTTGTATGTGTGTAAGTATGTAAATATGCGCATTTTCTGAGCATATATGTGAAATTTGTTCGTATATTTGCATAAATATGTGTTACCATTAATTATACGCGTATAAATCGGGTCTTGATAGTTCAAAGGGTTCATTTTGTGTTTTGTATTGTGTTTATTTGTCATTGATGGTAATTACGTAGCAAAATCAATATTTGTTTGAATGTCTACATTTCCTCATTATCTCATTTTTCTTGTCTAATATTTTACTTTGTTTTTTAAAGGTGATTATTAATAATTTTTTTTCTAAACACAGCATGCAGTTTGTACTATTACTGTTATATGAGGGTGCTCTTTTTATGATGTGTTGTGTTGCCTTTGTATCTTTTTGTTTTTAATTATGTTGTGTGATTGTTAAATCTTTCTTTCGAAGTTGTTTCTCTAGCTTCTATATTAAATCTTTTCGTCTGTGTTAATTTTATTTGTTATGATGGCTTTATATAATATATTATTGGCTTGGCATTTATTGCTAAGTTGGCAGTTGTTTTTGTTTCGGCAGTTTCATTTATTCTCGTTGTTTCTTGGTTGGTATTGTTGCTGTTATTGACTTTGTTGGGTATTTTCTTATTGTGTTTGATTATTATGATCTCCATGCAACTGTAACTGATTTTTACTGTTTTGTTGATGATCTTTTATAGTTTTTTGTGTTTGGGGAAATGTTTTTTGGTTTTATAGAAGAATATTTTTTCTATTTTTGTTTTTTATTGTATTGCTGTAGGGGGAGTAGGACAACATTGTGTTTGTTTTTCTATTGTTTTCGTTTTTATTTATTTTCGTTTGTCTAGTCAAGCTTGATTGAGTATCCGCTGTGTCTTTATTGCTAATTCGAACATTTCTTTGTTTTCATTGAATATGTTTTGTTGGTGGAGTTTGTTGATATTCTTTTTGGATATAAGGAGGTGTTTGAATACATTTGGGTGTAGTGGTTGGAATATTTGTTGATGTATATGGGGTTGTTGTTTGCGTTTCTGTATGGTATGTATGCATTATTGTTCTGTTTAGTGTTATTTCTAAGAAATTTACGATCTATCAATTTGATTTTATATCTGTTACGAATCCTCTTGCGTTAAAATTTGTTTTTTCATTTTTGCGGTGGTTATATCTTTGCTGTTTCTTCAAGTTATTGGTCCCTCGTCCCTGTATAAACTTATATCTTTTTGTTGATAATGTTTGTTAGTGTTGGTGAGTAAGAATAAATAACTCAACAACAGGAATAGGTTAATTGTTGTATTTTGTGAAAATAGTATTTATAAAGGTTATGAGTATCCAATAAAAGAATAAGGGTTAATCGTCTCAACCGTCGTAAGACGTAGTATGACCAATGGGTACTTCCGGGTCGTCACCGGAAGTCTACGACTGACTTGTCGATCGGCTGCTCGGCACACTCTCTACCGACGTAGATGCCACCATTACTTTACATAGTAATGGAATAGTCCATTATAGCCGAATAGGCGCGGGCGTCCCAACAGTTGGGGATTCCGGGTGAGGAACCGCACAAAATAATAAACAACAAAAGAGATATGGAGATAGGAAAGTAGATTATATTGAACGTAACATACAAGCTTGAACGCAGGTTAGTGAATCAAGGAATACTATTAGTAGAAATAAATATATACAAGTCATGAAGTGAAGTCGTTGGAAATATTATAACCGTGTAAATTATTCTCGCTGAGTGAAGCTCAGAGCTAGTCTAACTTCTGATGCGGTAGTCTCTGGGTAACTTCGGTATCTTACTTATAAGTTCCGGTACTCTCCGATAACTGTAACGGATCTCTACGAATACTCTCAACTGCCAACCGTAACTGCTTTTCTCTCGCTGGCAGGAGTATGTGTACACTTCATTATCATATACAAAAAGGGGAGTTCCCACAACAGTTAGTTTTTTGCTGATTTATATATTGTTCCCAAATATCGTCGTTGTAACTGCCCATTGTTACATCAACGTTGTAATTGTTATTTATATTATTGTTCTTATTGTTGCACTTTTTCAGCCAAATTTTATTTTTGTGGCATAGTATGGATCTTTAGGACTTCGTCTGAAATGTTTATATAATGTTTCGCAGATTTAGTGCGTTATTCAGTGTACGTACGTTTATAGATGAGTAAAAGGCTTTTATGTTATATTGTACAAATGAGCATTCCTCGTTGCTGTTGATGTAACTAAACTAATTTATTGATTCTTTTGTATATTTTCCATTGATTTATTTTTAATATGCGCCTTAGTTTTGAGCTTATGTTCTTTACTATTTGCTTGCTTATTTTCTTATGTTGCTTTTGTAAGGTTTATTAATCTGCATAATGACTTGTTTAAGAAATTATCCTTATGGTCTTTTAATTTAATAAATGGTTCTATTTTTGGTAGTTGTCTAATTCTGTTGTCTAGTTTGAATTAAGCGGCTATATTTTTGCTTCCTTTTTATGATGTTTTCCGTGTCGTTGATGGTGGTGTTATAGAACGTGGTGTTTACAGTTTTTACTCATTTTTTGTAGTCGCTGTTGTTCATTTTGCATATGTCTCTAGATTTGTCAGCTTGTATTTAATTTTTAAACGAATTTCTTCTTTTAAGGATTTTTTCGTAACCTATTTTAACTAAAATTTACACGCTATTATGTTTTTAAACTAGTATTTAACATGTAAATATTTTGATTGATTTATTTTAAGCAATTTTTGTTAATTTTTATTTCCTTTAGTTTTTAAACGAAATTTATTAGAATATCAATCTATATCCTGAATAATTCATACTGCATTTTAGAAGGTTTTTTTTGTAAATACGCTGTCATTTTAATCACTCTACTGTAAATATTTTGTTAAGTGTAGTTAAGGAAAATAAGAATAAAGAAAAGATAAAAAAGAGAAAGATCAAATAAATAACATATAATAAAGAA
The DNA here is from genome assembly GCA_037127315.1 of Ascarosepion bandense. Lineage (NCBI taxonomy): Eukaryota > Metazoa > Mollusca > Cephalopoda > Sepiida > Sepiidae > Ascarosepion > Ascarosepion bandense. The sequence continues at coordinate 3,559,613 of JBBBDQ010000851.1, forward strand.
GTTAAAAGGGGAGGAAGAGAAAGAAAAGCAAGTCGTAAGACGAGCCAATCTGATAGTTTTATTAATGTATATATATATATATATATATATATATATATATATATATTTTAAAACTTACAACTTTTTAGTAGTTTTTCTTATATATATATATATATATATATATATATATATATATTGGTTTGTTTTCTTCTCTTCTTTCCAAAAATACCCAGTCTTGATCCTATGTAGGAAGTTCAGTACAACCAAGCATACCCGATCTTTAACATCGAATAGCCCAAGTCTGATTGGTTGCTGTTTTCTGGGGGATCTTATATCATGCACGACCTAAAGCTAGTAGCAACTATTTAGTCTAAGTGCGGGTCGGATACTGATCATATTCGATCGGGTCGCCTATCAAAGATGTATGTTTTTTTTATTTAGACCCGAAACCTCTAATGACATGGGAGCAACAACACTGACTACGCACCTAGATTCGGCACTTAAAGGTGTATTTTTAATATTTTTTTTATTTGTTCATCATATTTTGTCGTTTTTTTATTAAATTTGTTTTCTTATTTCTGTTTTTATTATATTTATTAGTCGTTTAGAATTGTAATAAGGTCGCTCTGTTGTTTGTTTGTTTGTTTGTTTTTGAGGCTTAACGACCTATCAATCCTTAGGGGATCATTTAAGGTCATAACCAATGATTTTTTGGATAAGGTTATTTTATTTTTACAACATTTTTCTTTTTCACGATTCATTGGGATTTGTTTTTAAGAGCAGGGTCCCCAAGTCCTACCCTTGTTATTTAACCCATAACTGAAGGGAATGGACGTATTAATACCTTTCCCAAGGGTACCAGTGCTTAAGTGAATACAGGGTATTCAACTGGAATTCGAACTCGGCCCACCGATTTCTCTTTCCGAGCCGATATCCACTGCACCACAACGCACATCCGTCACTATACGCTTACAGCACCTGGTATTCCCAAGCGGTCACCCATCTAAGTACTGACCAGGCTCAACGTTGTTTAACCTCGGTGATCGAGCGAGAACCGCTGTATTCAACGTGATAGGCCGTAAGCTCCGCTCTGTTGTGGTGGGAATTTTGTTTTCGAAAGTCCGAATTTGTTGTCGAATGTTGTTCTTGTTGGTTTTGTCTTTGCTGAAGAAGTAAAACACTTTCCATGTGATGCGTTTTATGAAATGTTCTATGCTATTGATTAAATAACAGGACAGATTTGGTTCTATAGCCTTGGATGGCAACCAGTCTACCGCAGAAGGTAATGGCAAACTACTGCGAGAAAATTTTCTGCCCGGTCAGTTATGTCTCTTACGAGATATGATCGCCCTTTTCATTCACTCCTGACATCTTAGTCACATTATTGCCTTGTTTGGGGTAAAATGATTGAACAAAATTGGTTAACTATTATGTGTTGCTCGTTATATTGGGATTGTTACATTGGAGAGCTCTTCATTTACGGCTTTGTAATGCTTAAAGATCAGCATTTATCACCGGATTAATTGGATTGAAAGATTTTACCCATTCCTTTGAGAAACTCGTTGAATACAAATAATTTAAATATTTCTGAATAAGTTATATGTTATACATAACATCCTTAAGAATGTCTTTTGTTTCTTCGATATTATGCAAGTTTGTCTCGTTAGATTAATTACAACTGAACGATGAGTTTGATCCTCCCTCAAAGTCTCATACGCTCGTTCATGAGATATATACTAGCTAAGATTAGAAAATTGCCATAAGAAAGTTTTGATCTGACGAGGTTATTTAAGAATTGACGTAAATTTTAAGATCACTATTTTGGTTTGTAACCTTTTTAGTGTTACAAAAATAAAGAGCTAACTCATTATTTCATATATTTTAGAAGGGATCCAGGGATATTTAAAATGTCTAGAATTGACCAAAACAACTTTCTAAATATTCAATCTGAATTTGGAAAAATGAACATTATTTTTTAAACTCATCTCAGCGAAGAGCTGCTTTTAATATTTCAATCTTTAGAAACTTTCAGTGAAAATCAATCAATCAGTCACGTGCCATACGCTTGGCTATCGAAAGAGACATGACTGACTGGGCAGGAGATTTTTCCACACTAGGTTGTCATTAATTTCTGCGGCAGACTAGTTGTCAAAACAAGGCTGTAGAACCCAATCTGTCTTGCTATTTAATCCTTAGCTGAAGAGGGAAGCGATGAAGTAATACTTACCCCAAGACTATTTGAGTGTAAGCGAATGCAACGAATTCAACATGAATTCTGCTCTGCAAATGTTTGTTCTGAGCTGATATCTCCTGCACCACAACGCACATCCAAATGAAAATAAAAAATGAACACTAGAGGGTCAAACTTCTAGGGTGTGTTGACCTCTTTAGAAGATCTAGCATAAAAACAATAGAATATTGGAGCCGCTAATGAAGATAAAAGAGACATAACAAAAGCAGCAATTAAAACATAGACACTAGCATGATCAGAACATTTGAGCCAGCAGAAGAATCAGTAGCAATAGCGTAATCAGTAGTGGATCTTAGATTTAAGTGTTTACGTTTATTCCAGCGCATGATCAGAACATTTGAGCCAGCAGAAGAATCAGTAGCAATAGCGTAATCAGTAGTGGATCTTAGATTTAAGTGTTTACGTTTATTCCAGCGCATGATCAGAACATTTGAGCCAGGAGAAGAATCAGTAGCAATAGCGTAATCAGTAGTGGATCTTAGATTTAAGTGTTTACGTTTATTCCAGCGCATGATCAGAACATTTGAGCCAGCAGAAGAATCAGTAGCAATAGCGTAATCAGTAGTGGATCTTAGATTTAAGTGTTTACGTTTATTCCAGCGCATGATCAGAACATTTGAGCCAGCAGAAGAATCAGTAGCAATAGCGTAATCAGTAGTGGATCTTAGATTTAAGTGTTTACGTTTATTCCAGCGCATGATCAGAACATTTGAGCCAGCAGAAGAATCAGTAGCAATAGCGTAATCAGTAGTGGATCTTAGATTTAAGTGTTTACGTTTATTCCAGCGCATGATCAGAACATTTGAGCCAGCAGAAGAATCAGTAGCAATAGCGTAATCAGTAGTGGATCTTAGATTTAAGTGTTTACGTTTATTCCAGCGCATGATCAGAACATTTGAGCCAGCAGAAGAATCAGTAGCAATAGCGTAATCAGTAGTGGATCTTAGATTTAAGTGTTTACGTTTATTCCAGCGCATGATCAGAACATTTGAGCCAGCAGAAGAATCAGTAGCAATAGCGTAATCAGTAGTGGATCTTAGATTTAAGTGTTTACGTTTATTCCAGCGCATGATCATTCGGTATAGTGCCTAAAAACGTTAATTTGTGAATTTTAGTGACAGTAGTTGTAGGATTGATTCCAGATTTGGTTAGTGTCTAATTACACTAAGCATGCATTCTTCTTCTTCTTCTTCTTCTATGTGCCCTGTCCCTTCAGGACGTAGGCGATCATGGCTTTCCACATCTTCTCATCCCTGGTGGCTCTTAGTATGTTTTCTCCTGTTACACCTCGCAACCCCCGTTCCGTCATCCCTCTGAACAGGCCCTTCAAATATGTTATCCGCTGCCTTCCCCTGTCTCTTTTTCCTTCTATCTGGCCTGTCCCAGGAACTTCAGTTGTATCTTCCTGATGTTCAATGTGACTATTCTTTTCAATGCCATTCTTTTCAAAACCTCATCATTGCTCACATGTTCGGTCCATGAGATCCACAGCATCCTTCTGTAGAACCACATTTCCGCTGTTTCAAGTTTTTTCCTCATCTTCGATGATATTGTCCAGCAATCACTGCCGTATTGAAGAACTGACATCACATAGAAATCTATCACTCTCTTCTCTGTTTCTAGTGAAATTTTCCTGTGTCTTAGTACTTTACTCAGCTTCTGGAACGCGTCCTTCGTCATGCCAATTCGTCTTCGGATCTCTGTGTCACATATTCAGTCTCTTATTAGAACACTTCCTAGGTATTAAATTTTTGTATTTTTGTATTTGCTTGATTCTAGTATCTCCCACATGTATTTGGCATTTTGAGTTGCTTTTTTTGTGGATGGCCATGCATTCAGTTTTCTTACAGTTTATCTGTCGTCCTTTTTGTCACTCTCGGCAGCTACCTTCTGTAGGAGGTCTTGTAGTTTTCTTTGCGTGTCTGCAACCATCACTGTATCATTTGCTTACCTTATGTTTTTTAATTTGCCTCCAATAACAAATTCTGGCGTAGCATCTAGAATCCTCAAAATATACTCGGGTTACAAGTAGAACAGATCCGGTGAAAAGACATATCCTTGTCTTACGCGAACCCTCAGACCCCGCTAATTAATGCCCTATCAGTCTCCTTCCGATCTTCGGCAAAGTTTTTGAGGCCATTATCAACGCCGAGGTGATTCAGCATCTCACGGCCCACAGGCTTCTCTCGGACAAACCGTACGGTTTTCGCTTCACCAGGTCTACTGCTGAGATGCTAACGACCATTACTGAGTACATATACCAGGCTCTTGACAAGAATGGCGAAGCCGGAACCGTTGCCTTGGATATTTCCAAAGCGTTCGACAGAGTCTGGAAACTGCGGAGCTACGGTATAACTTGACATTTGTTTGACCTCATTCAGTCACTCCTCTCTAACCGCACATTGAAGGTAGTATTAAATGGATATGCCTCCCAAAACTACCATACGAACGCGGGCGTCCCTCAAGGCTCTATCCTAGGTCCCACGCTCTTGCTGATCTACATTAATGCTCTCCCCGATGCCATTAGATCCCAAGTAGGCATGTACGCCGATGACACCACAATTTACTCTCGCCTCGATCAAAAAACCGGTGTGGGCGACAAAGCGAACCTCGCTTGAAAAAGACCTCCAATCAGTAGTGGACTGGGGTACGAAATGGCTAGTAAATTTCAATGCTTCTAAAACGAAACTGCTATCAACTAATCACCATAGAGAATCGCATCTACCTCCCATTAGCATAGAACAGGCTTGCCTCCCTGAGAGTAAAACACTATGCCTCCTTGGCCTTACACTCTCAGCGGACCTCAAATGGAATGACTATATCGAATCCATTGCCAAATCCGCGAATATGAAAGTCGGTTCTCTGTGCAGGGCTCGGAAGTATTTCCCGTCTGAATCTATCCTGCACATATATAAATCTACCATCCGCTCATGTATTGAATACTGCTGCCACCTCTGGTCGGGTGCCCCTGCTACTCTCCTTGGGCTTCTTGACAAAATACAACCGAGAATCTGTAACGTGGTTGATACTGACTTGGCAGACCGGCTGCAACCACTCTCTCACCGGCGTGACGTGGCTCCCCTGTGTCGCTTCTACAAATACTTTCACGGCTTCTGCTCCGATGAACTTAGATCATTGGTGCCGCCTAGGCACGAATTCACACGAGATACTAGATTATCAACTAGGTCTCACCCTTTTACAGTAAAACAGATAAGAATGTAACCGTAATTTCTACTCCAACAGCTTCTTTTCTCGCGCTTCCCGCCTGTGGAATTCCCTTCCACATGTCTGCTTTCCCGACAGCTACAATCTCCAGGAGTTTAAATGTAAGGTCAATAGACACCGCCTATCACACTAACTTGCACCTATTCTCCTAACATTCTCACCATCTACCCAACCATTACATGTCAACGTTATTTATACAAAAAATTATTTTACTCTTGAAAGAGCTTGATGTTCAAATTGACATTTTTTTCAGGGTGCAAGAGTCACCCATGGATAAGATTTTAATAAAGGGGTCCGTAAGTCAAAAAGTTCGAAAACCCCTGGGTTAGATGAATTCAATAAATACTTGAACGAATTAAAGCAATGATACTTTTTTACCTATTTATCATTTTCAGTACAATCAAACATTTTATTTACTGATAGAACTTAAGTCACTGGTGTCTCCTCAACAGGTGTTTACTCGTGCAACCAGACTGGCAACTGGGTCCCACCCATTCACAGTGAGGTTAGCCAAATGCAGACGACAATTCTACTCCTGCAGCTTCTTCTCTCGCACTTCCCGCCTGTGGAACTCGCTCCCATATTCTTGCTTTCCTGACGGCTACAACCTCCAGAAATTTAAATGCAAAGTCAATACTCATCTACTAACCACTGGACTCTAGCTCTCTCCCCACCCCCGTATAACCTTCCCTTTCTCTCCACTTATGTATCTGTCATCGCACCTGCTTTCTCAGCTTTCTATTGCTCCTTTCTAACTAGTTTGTACTCCTCACTCTTTTCTAATTAATCTTTTTACAGTTATGTAGCCCCCTGCACATCACTGAAATGATTAAAAAAAGTTTGTTTGATTTAAAACTTGCAATAGAAAATTATACTTCGTAGAAAGTCAGACGTTCAAAGAGTTTTAGTTTTTTAATTTATTCTTTCATCGGTATCATGGAAGGCACTAAAGCCACTAAGGCACATTTGGTTACCATGTGTACAATAATTAGGAACATAATCATTAATAAGAACCGGAAAATAAAAATAAATAAACTTTTCCTTACACCTAATTGCGTGTAGAGCAGCGTTTTTCCTGTTTCCGTAACAAACTGTTTTTTATGGGGCAGGATTGTTAGCCTTGCGCCCAACACCCAAACTTGGAGGAAAGTGATTTCCTAAGCGTAACTTAGACGTGAAACACGGCCGAAAGTAAAGGGTACCCAGTGAGGACCGAACTCACAACTCAGTTATAATGATTCTAGCGAGACGAGCTTGCTAACCATTACACCACGCCGAGGTGCCCAAGGACCGGAAAGAGGAAAGATTAATCAGGACGGCAGATTGAAAATGCATTAAAATTTTTGCAGATTAAAATTGGCTGGAATGCTTGAAGCTGGAGGGGTGTTTTAAAAGCGAGAAGTGCGAGAGAAGAAACTGTTTGCATATAAATTACGGCTACATCTAGCCAGTTCACCTGTAAATTGATAAGATCTCGACGCCTGTCTGGTCAGTTAAGTACCATACGTGATACACATCTCGGCGATCATGTCTCGAAAGAGACATGATTGACCAGAGAGAAGATTTTTCTGCAGTAGGTTGCCATTGCTTTCTGCGGTAGACTGGTTGGTATCCCAGGCTATAGAACCCAACCTGTCCTTTTATTTAACTCATAGTTAGAAGGAGAAGAGACGAATTAATGTTTTTCCCAATAATATTTGTGCCTAAATGAATGCAACGAATTCTACTGGAATTCGAAATCGGTTCTCTTATTTCTATTCTGATATCCACTGATATTTCTCTGATATATACTGCAGCAAAACGCATGTCTCTGCACCAGAACACACATCTCTGGTCAGTCAGTTAAGTGCCATACGTGATACACGCTTGGGCGATCATGTCTCGAAAGAGACATGACTGACTGGGCAGAAGATTATCCCACAGTAGGTTGCCATTGCTTTCTGTGGTAGACTGGTTGCCGACCAAGGCTATAGAACCCAATCTGTCCTGCTATTTAACCCATAACTGGAAGGAAGAGACGGATTAATACCTTTCCCAAGGGTATTTGCGCGTAAGTGAATACAATGGATTCAGCTGGAATTCGAACTCGGCTCCCCGGTTTCTCTTTCCGAGCCGATATCCACTGTACCACAACGCACATCTCCTCTGGTACTGAGCTGAAATAAAAAAAATCTAGGTATTGTAGGGAAGTGCTCATCACAACAGTTACCATGAAAATATTTCTAGAAAAGGCACAGAAAGGCAACGTTACGACGAATCTGTATGTTCCGTTCCGTGAAACATTAACATTTTTTCGAGTATAAAATATATATATGACTGGGCAGTGCTGATTTGAAACTATTTCAGTGCGCAACCTTTCCTAGATCTTCAACCTAAACACAGTTTTCTCACAAGCAGGTTCACCTGCTGCAACTTATCAAACACTCGCGTACTGTTACGCATATAAAAATTTCAAACAATTCATGAGAAGCACTTGTCAAATCGGGTAGACGTTAAGTATTTATGTGCCCGTGTCCATGTGAAACCAAATCGATATTACTCTGACATTTCTTGCGAGGAAGTTGCCACCCTTTTCTATACTTGCCTATATTTGCTCTTCGCATGACAAGAAAGCGACGAAGATCAAAATGGGGTGTACGGTGACTCCAGCAGAAGACATTAGGGAATCAGTTAGCAAGGATGCGTATGATTTACAATGCTGGGGCGTTTAAGTGCATAATCTCTCTTCTTCTCTCGATATTGATTCTGAGTTTTTATTTTTAGCCACAAAAGCGTGCATATTTGTATATATATATATATATATATATATATATTATATTTGCTTAAACATTATATTCAATCGATACTCGTATTTAGATATATAAACATATACAGTTTAATTAAAAACAGAATATCTACTCGAATACTAGTATCGATTAAATATAATGTTCAAACAAATAAATTAAATATGTCGGTTGTTATAATTACATTTCGTTAATCTCTGGGATTTTCCGTGATGCACACGCACACACACACGCACGCACGCACACACACACACACACACACACACACACACACACACACACATATATATATATATATATATATATATATATATATGGAGATTTTCATTTGCACACATAGATGTACACTCATACTTATTACTGCAAGCTGCGGCAGAAATACATCCCACGTATACCTTCTGCATAATGGTAAAGCATTAGGGGTAATGTTGTTTCATCTAGCAAAAGTTTTACCATTATGTGGAAGATATTTCTAAGAAGTATATTGGGTAAGTATTTCTTTTTCGTGGGTACATGTGTTTGAGTTTATATTTCTTTTTATTTTATTTTATAAGCATTTATAGTAATAACAACCGGATTATACATTATTTATAATGTTCGGACAGTTTTTATATTTCTTGCCACGTTTACGACGTTTCGGCCGCTATACGATTCGGCCTTCATTAGCTGCTAGTAATTTTGAATCGAATCTTTCATTTAAATCACTACGAGATATGATTCTAAATAAAGGTTCCGGTTCAAAATTCCTAGCACCTGAAAAACGCCGGAGCGTACAATGGCCGAAACATTCGTAAACACGTTAATAAATATGAGGACAACAGTCCGAATAAAGTAAATAATGTTAATACTGTATCATCTCAGAAGTATAAACAAACAGGCTAATAATAATAATAATAATAATAATAAACTATCAGTACTGGATGAACTGAGTAGAGGAATAAATGTAAGAACTAGGAAAAGCAGAAGAGCCGAAAGAAAATATAACATTAGGAATGAAAATGAAGTCTTATCAAATAAAGAAAAAATAAAGCAAAAAATCCAACTGAAGGCTCAAAGAATAAGACGCTATGAAAAAAGAGCAAGATTTTACAGACAAAACAAGATTTTTCAGACTGATACAAAGAGATTTTACAGGGAAATAGGTAAAAAAAGAATTGAAGTGACAGTACCCCCCAGAATGGAAGAAGTCACACAGTTCTGGGAAAAGATATGGGCTTGCCCTAAAGAACATAGCAAGGAAGTACATTGGATTACGCAAGAGATAGAACGAATGAAAAACAAACCAGAACAGACATGGTCTGGAATTACAGAAGATGATGTTAAATTTGCACTAAAAAAAGCACACAATTGGAAATTCCCAGGTATAGATAAAATTCCTAACTTGTGGCTATATTATTTAAATGCAGCACATAAAAAACTAGCCAAAGAACTTCAAGAAATGGTTGACGATGCCACTAAAATTCCTGCATGGATGACCAAAGGAATTACATTTCTTCTACCCAAGAATGGTGACACAAACAACCCGAAAAACTACAGACCAATTACATGTCTTCCGACAACATATAAACTATTAACATCTATTTTTAAAAAAACAGACATATTTATTCTTAGAAAGAAATGACATGATACCGCTTGAACAAAAAGGGTGCAAACGTGGCTGTTATGGTTGTAAAGACCAATTGCTAATAAACAAAATGATCCTGGAAAACTGCTACAGTACAAGGAAAAATCTTAGTACTGCCTGGATAGATTATCGAAAGGCATTCGATAGTGTGCCACATTTCTGGATTTTAAAGACTTTAAATATATACAAGATATCGCGCGTCATCATCAATTTCATCAAACAGTGCATGTCTATCTGGAAAACAACCCTTTACCTCAATCATATAAATGGAACCTATAAGTCTGATGAAATAAACATCAAAAGAGGTATATTTCAAGGTGATTCTTTATCTCCCTTACTATTCTGCATATCATTAATAGCACTAACCAGTCAACTTAATAAGACAGAATGTGGTTATAAAATAGGCCAAAAGAAAATAAGCCATCTATTTTACATGGATGACTTAAAGTTATATGCTAAGAATGATAATGAGCTGGAAGGTCTTCTGCAAACTGTAAAATGCTTCAGCGAAGACATTGGAATGAAATTTAATTTGAATAAATGTGCTAAAGCTACAGTTTTACGTGGACCAATACAAGAAACATCCTCAATTAGCTTAGACCCTGCTGTAACAATAAAAGATTTGAAACCAGAAGAAGCTTATAAATACCTAGGTGTAAATGAGAGCGAAAACATTCACCATAAAAAAATGAAAGAAATAGTGCGTAAAGAGTACTATAGAAGGCTACGAATGATATTAAAAACTGAATTAAATTCACAGAACAGAGTTATGGCCATTAATAGCCTTGCAATCCCAGTTGTCCAATATAGCTTTAACATCTTAAACTGGACTCTAAACGACATCAGGCGAATGGATGCTAAAACAAGAAAGCTTCTTTCTAAGCATAAGATGCATCATCCAAAGGCTGATGTAGACCGTCCATACATACCCCGTAAAGAAGGTGGAAGAGGTCTTATTCAGCTGGAATTGTCATACAAGACAACAACTATTGGCTTACTAACATACATAGAAACAACAAAGGATTGGATGATACAATTAGTAAGGCAACATGAAGAAAGAAAGAAAAAATATTCAATAATAAAAGAAGGCAGTAAATACAAACAATATTTACAGTTAGTAGATTCTGTAGAAAAGCAAAACAGAAGCCAAGAACCAACTATTGCGGCAAAAAATATGAAAATGAAAGCCAAAGATAAAGCTCTTGAACAGATGAAACAGCGCTGGGAAGACAAACCTCTGTATGGCCAATATCCAGAACGTGCCAATAAATCCAATGTTGACAAAGTTAATACTCATCGATGGTTACGTGCATCTGGATTAAAGTCTGAAACTGAAGGCCTTATTCTTGCAGCACAAGATCAAAGTCTTTTCACTAGAAACTTTCAGGCAAATATTTTGCATAATAATATGGATCCAAAATGCAGGTGTTGTGTTAAACACCAAGAAACAATAGACCACCTAATCTCAGGCTGTTCTGTGCTTGCCCCAAATGAATATAAAAATCGTCACGATAGAGTTGGGCAATATTTACATTGGGCAATGTGCAAACATTATGGAAAAGCTGTAAACAAACACTGGTATGAACATCACCCAGCACCGGTTACAGAAATAGAAGATGTAACCATTCTATGGGATTACACCATCTACACAGACAGAAAAATTGAAGCAAACAGGCCATACATTATTGTTAAAAACCAGAAGGAGAAAACTTGTCTATTAATTGATATGGCTTGTCCAGCGGATTGTAACATAGCAATCAAGGAATTTGAAAAACTGTCAAAATATAAAGACCTGGAAATTGAAATAGGAAAAATGTGGAAATTGAAAACAAGAGTTGTGCCAGTGATAGTAGGTGCACTTGGAATGATAAAAAATGGAACAAAACAACACATTGAAAGAATCCCTGGAAACCCCAGCTTAAGAGATATACAAAAAATTGTCTTATTAAGTACAGCCTACACACTAAGGAAAATTTTATCTATGTAATGCTGGGGATGATAGGGAAGATAGAAAAACATGAAATGGAGCCATAACAACACGTCACTACCTGCCTTAGGTCTCCCCGCAGACTTGGTTGGTAGTGAGACCAAAGCAGAAATCGAAATATGATGAAAGATGACACAATAATAATAATACCCGTCATCATCAATTTCATCAAACAATGTATGTCGATACAAAAAACAACCCTTTACCGCAATCATATAAATGAAACCTATAAGTCTGGTAAAATAAACATCAAAAGAGGTATATTTCAAGGTGACTCTTTGTCTTCCTTACTATTTTGCATGTCATTAATAGCATTAACCAGTCAACGTAATAGGACAGAATGTGGTTATAAAATAGCTCAAAAGAAAATAAGCCCTTTTTTACATCGATGACTTAAAGTTGTATGGTAAGAATTAACCAGTCAACTTAATAAGACAGAATGTGGTTATAAAATAGCCCCCCAAAAAATAACCCATCTATTTTTACATGGATGACTTAAAGTTGTACGCTGAGAATGATAATGAACTGGAAGGTCTTCCGCAAACTGTTGAATGCTTCAGCGAAGACATTGGAATGAAATTCAATTTGAATAAATGTGCTAAAGTTACAATTTTACGAGGATCGCTACAACAAACATCCTCAATTAGCTTAGACCCTGCTGTAACAATAAAAGATTTAGAGAGAAGCTTATAAATACCTAGGTGTAAATGAGAGTGAAAACATTCACCATAAAAAATGAAAGAAACAGTGCGTAAAGAGTACTATAGAAGGCTATGACTGATATTAAAAACTGAATTGAATTCTCAGAACAGAATTATGGCCATTAATAGCCTTGCTATCCTTGTGGTCCAATATAGTTTCAACATCTTGAACTGGACTCTAAACGACATGAGACGAATGGATTCTAAAACAAGAAAGCTTCTTCTAAGCATAAGATGCATCATCCAAAGGCTGATTTAGACCGTCTATACATACCCCGTAAAGAAGGTGGAAGAGGTCTTATTCAACTAAAATTGTCATACAAGACAACAACTATTGGCTTACTAACATACATAGAAACAACAAAGGGCTAGGTGATACAATTAGTCAAGAAACATGAAAACAGAAAACATATTCCATAATAAAAGAAGGCAGTAAATACAAACAAGATGTACATTAAGTAGATTTTGTAAAAAAGCAAAACAGAAGTCAAGAACCAACTATTGCGGCAAAAAATATGAAAATGAAAGCCAAGGATAAAGCTCTTGAAACAATGCTGGCAAGACAAACCTCTGTATGGCCAATATCCAGAACGTGCCAATAAATCCAATGTTGATAAAGTTAATGGTTACGTGCATCTCGATTAAAGTCTGAGACTGAAGGTTTTATTCTTGCAGCGCAAGACCAAAGTCTTTTCACTAGAAACTTTCAGGCAAATATACATAATAATGTCGATCCAAAATGCAGGTTCGGTGAAAAATACCAAGAAACAATAGACCATCTAATCTCAGGATATTCTATACTTGCCCCAAATGAATATAAAAATCGTCACGATAGAGTTGGGCAATATTTACATTTGACAATGTGCAAACACTATGGAAAATATGTAAACAAACACTGGTTTGAACATCACCCAGCACCGGTTAGAGAAAGAGAAGACGTCACCATTCTGTGGGATTACACCATCTACACAGACAGAAAAATTGAAGCAAGTAGGCCGGACATTATTGTTAAAAACCAGAAAGAAAAAACTTGCCTAATAATTGATATGGCTCGTCTAGCGGATTGTAAAATAGCAACCAAGGAATTCGAAAAACTGTCAAAATATAAAGACGTGGAAATTGAAATAGAAAAAAACGTGGATATTGAAAACAAGAATATTACCAGTGATAGTAGGTGCACTTGGAATGATAAAATGGAACACAACAACACATTGAAAGAATCCCTGGAAACCCCAGCTTAAGAGATATACAAAAATTGTTTTTTAATTACATCCTACACACTAACGAGAACTTTGTCTATGTAACGCTAGGAATGTTAGGAGAGCTAGAAAAACATGAAATGGAGCCATAACAACACACCACGACCTACCTTAGGTCTTCTTGGTAGGTCGTGCGACCATAGCACAAATGGCAATATGATGAAAAATGACAACATGATAATAATAATAACATAAAATGCACATTTCTAGATTACCTGACCCAGCAGCCAACAAGTAGAGTTAAAAAAAACTTGCATAAAAGAGGGATTGCTGTCTTAATACAATATATATATATATATATATATATATAATGGATTCTCTCGTCGCGTTCAACGTATGAGGGTCCACCCTTTTTCCAGCAAGACAACCACACAGAGATTTGTTTATAGAGGTGAAGGCATTGTGTAGTACCATCTTGGAACTGCTGATAACAAACAATTGGTGCAGATGACTGCCACAAATCGCACGAACAGCAGACCTCAATTATTTAACCCATAATTGGAGGGAACGAACGGATTAATACCTTTCCCAAGGGTATTACCTTTCCCAAGGGTACCAGTGCGCAAGTGAATGCAGCGTGCTCGACTGAAATTGCTCTGAAATTGGAACTCGGCTCACCGATTTCCCCCTCCAAGCCGACATCCACCGCACCCCAACGCACCCCAACGCACATCCGTGAGTGCTAACAGCACCTGGTATTCTCAAGTGGTCACCCACCTAAATAGTGACCAGGCTCAACGTTGCTTAACTTCGGTGATCGAGCGGGAACCGGTGTATCCAACGTGACATGACCGTTACCATATATATATAGTAACAAATTCATTAATTAAATTGCAGGTCTGGTATGGTATTTGCTTGTTTTGGGGTTAAATACGATATTTGAATTGTGGAACCCACTCCAAAGAGACTGTTTACCCGCTCACTGTTATCTTACCCTGTTCAAGTTTAGAGTTAATTGTAATCGTTCCTACATATCTGCATAAATTGAGCCTTCTATTCTGTAACCCTTAATTTCAATCGGCTGCCGGTCTCTGTACAGACTGCGCATCACTGTAAAAAAAAGTTAATCTAATGCAATTTATTTTTTCACGTCAGCATATATTTTGATTGACTTAAGTTCAGAAAAGACATTATGACATTTTATACTGAACATTTTTGCATAAAATTTAAAACTGAAACTCACGTTTTACATGGATAGATCCCTTCGTAATGTGTGAGCTGTACTTGTGAGAATCATTTTTATTTTTCAATGTGTCTGTTAGAATCTTTTCAAATCTAACCGAGTGCTCAGACAAGAACTGGACTTACTGATGTCTTTCTACTTATATAATAAAAGTGCTGCTTGTAAACAAAGTGATTCTGGAGCACAAAAAGACGATGCTCGAACTGCCATAATGACAACTTGCATTATACTAAGCATATGTATCACAACTAAATGTGCAATATAGTGACAGATATTACCTTCAAGTCGGGTAATCCACATCACTAAATCTCTGATTGAGGTTGTTCCAAAGAGTCTAAATGTAATTCTATTTGACAGCCTCATATTCATACTTAAAAAAGATGAACATCTTCTACTAATAGAATATTTGAATTTAGGTTCGTTCTTTTTGTTTAGGGGAAACAACCTCTGTCTTACGTAATACAAAAATCCTTATTGGTTCAACTACGGATATTTTGTACCTAATTTTATAGTTTCATGGTAAAACGTATAATTTTAGATTTATAGTTTGTTGATGATAAAATATATTGATGTTATTACAGTTAATTTTACTAAAAAATACATTTCCTACATTAAAAAGTGTTGCATTGATGATCCTTTTGTTATAGAATTTTATTGTTAATCATTCTGGTATAAAAATAAAAAAATAGTTATTTTAATTGTTGATCATTCTAGTATAAAATGAATTAATGCTTATTTTATTATAAAAAGTATGTTTGCTTATTTTACTATAAAAATGTATTATTGGTATTATATTTTATAAAAATTCATTGTTGCTAATTTCATTACAAAAATGTATCGTCGGCAAGTTTTTGAATAAAAAAAAATGTATTGCTCCTATTTTACTAAAAAACGTTTCGATTTTTGTGGGAATTTCCCTATTTCCTCGTAGTAGAATTCTAACAGGTGCTACTATCCCGGATCTGGATAAACCTGTGAGCAACAACAATGAAAACCTGAAATCTAGCAATCAAAACCACCGCTATCACATGTGGTTTATCCTCATACCTAGGATTTATAAACAAAAACGACGCTGGGTAATGCATGCTATTTCTGAATGAGATTACTTCGAAGGAGATTAAATACCGAATTAATTATGTGTTGTAGTCTTCTTTTTATAGCACACGTCTTTATTTTTTATTTTTTATTTTTTTGTTCCTGCCTCGTATGTATAAACTAGCATCATAGCCCGGCGTTGCCCGTGCAACTCAGAACATTTTAGCAGTAGGAGAAAAAAATCTATTTTCTTTCGTTTTGCGTAAACGTGATTTGATGTTTTGTGTGACATTGTAAACAAAATTGTGTTTGCTTTTGTTTTAAAATTACGGGGGAAAATATTTACATTTTTTGTTGAATAAATGAAATTAACATAAAACTAAAAATTATTATTTTGTTTTACTGAAATTAGAAATATAAAAACTATCACGCTCTCAGTTCAGAATTGGAACGCAATGTTAACAATATTCAATACTCACACACATCAAATCTCGTGGTGCAATAATGTTTATGATATTAAATGGACAAATTCCTTTAAAACTCGGTTATATAAATGAATAATTATATCAAAAATTGTTGTTTTAAAATTGTTCAAACTTTCCATTAAAAAATTTATTTTCTTTCATTTTGCGTAAACGTGATTTGATGTTTTGTGTGGCATTGTAAACAACATTGCGTTTGTTTTTGTTTCAAAATTACTGGGGAAAATATTTACATTTTTTGTTCACTAAATGAATTTAACATAAAAATAGGGCCTTCCACTTTTCACGGGAAAAACAGCATAGCGTAATGCAAAACGCCACAAACTTAACGAAAATAAAGTTTTATCGTCAACATGTTTATCTTATTATTAAGACGAAAGACCAAATTATTTTTTAATTATTTTTTGAAATTTTTTTCATCCTTTTAACACGTTCGAAATTTTGGTTAAAATCTTGTTTTGTTTTACGTCATCGACTACTCCAAAGATTAACATTGGATTTTTTTTGCGCGTTTTTTCCGTAGAAAACACATTAATTTGGAAATTCTTGTAAAAATCAAATAATTGTCCGATTTTAATGAAATTTTCAGGACTTATTCAAAAATGAATGAAATTATTTTTAATTTTCTCTTTTGTTTTAAATATTGGTAGGAATTTTTTTTTCAAATGTGTTACCC
This sequence comes from Ascarosepion bandense, assembly GCA_037127315.1. Classification (NCBI taxonomy): domain Eukaryota; kingdom Metazoa; phylum Mollusca; class Cephalopoda; order Sepiida; family Sepiidae; genus Ascarosepion; species Ascarosepion bandense. Next base: position 3,576,798 of record JBBBDQ010000851.1, read on the forward strand.
CCACTTACTTAATTTCATGAAATTTTGCACAAAATTTTTTGTACCGTGATTTTTTTTTTGCTAAAAGTAGGAGTCTTTGGCGATAGAAAAAACAAAGTCGGTGATTTACAAATTATGGCGCAAAGAACTTCAAATTTGCTCTGAATTGAAAAATAATAAATCCAATAAAATTATGACATTATTACTTAATTAAAAAAGCTCCTAATTGCTTTTGTAAATAAATAATATTAAAGACATTATTTTCTGAAAAAAATTTTAAAATTTGATAAATAATGAATTTTTACAAGAATCTTTTTTCAATTTTTAAAAATTTTAATTATAATAATTTTTAAAAATTTTAATAGTTTAAAATCGTGTAAATTTCTGTATTTTTTTGGTGCGCGGAGATTATATAATAATTGAGGGAAAAAAAAATTACAAATCCAAAATTGCAAAGATTATTATTTGTTAGGGGGGCTCAAAGATTTTTTAAATAATTTTTTTTGTATTTTTGGGGTCCTTATTTTCATGTACAGTACACTATAAGTGCCATTATTATGTAACAGGTCACGTGATCTAAGAATTTTGTCCCTTTATTCTAATTATGTAACATTTTTGTTTCTTATCTCGTCTGCATACCAACTGGTTGTATTTTTGCTCAGCTTTCGTGTAAAATTTAAACTGTAAAGTTAATTTTTCTTTTTTTCATTTACTACTTCACTAAATATTTTCTTTTATGTATTTACATAAGTGTGGGTCATACCGTAACCCTCGAAATAATAACAAATGAACAATAATTGTTAATAGCGAGGGTCGTAGTTATATTGAAATTGAATTTAAAAAAAAAAACTTAAGAAAAAAATTTGTCGTTCGCATTTTTTTTCACTTTCTTCAGTTAATTTTTAATGACATTTATTTTGTTAAAAAAGACGTTTAAAAATGTATTTTTTATTTTAATGACAGTAATAATTTTAATAAAGAAGACATTTAAATTTATTTTGAAAATAATGTTTAATTAATTTAAGTTATTATTAAACTTTATTTCCTGAATATTTGAAATTAGGTTTTTCATTTTCTATTGATTTTTTGTTAAGTAGTTTGACTTTTCAACTGTGTTCACAATTTTTCTAGAAATAGAAAAACGTATTTTCTTAGTTTCACTTTCAGTTTCATGAAACTGACAGTTATTTTAATTGTGATAAAAAAGAAACATTTAAATTAATTTAGAAAATTATGTTTAATTAATTTGAATAATTTTCAAACTTTATTTCCTGCTTATTTGAAATTAGCCTAGGTTTTTCATTTTCTATTAATTTTTTTGTTGAATAGTTCTACTTTTCTTTTCAACTGTGTTAATTTTTTAGAAATAGAAAACTAGTTTTCTAAGTATCGCATTATTGGTAATGACTCAAAAAGCTTTTATACAACAATAAAAATTATCATTAGAGAAGGTATGCAAAATTCATGTATATTTTTGATGTAATGAATATGTAATGAATATGCATACAACTTGACTCCCCCTCACAGTAATGTGATTGGTTGGTGTCAGCCATAAATACAGACAAGGCCAAGGACGCAGAGAGGTCTACTAGCGTACGACTAGAGGTCTACGTCTACTGACTACGCCTACGTCTCTGGATACTGCATACGACGAATACCGTCTATTACGTCAACGTACTAGATTGTCCTACCTGGTTACATTTGCCTAAACCTCTTAACTACCTCGAATTATATAGATATCCCTTTCCGGGACATATGATGTGAAATCTCTCAAAATAAAGGTGATAAAATTATAGTGAACTATATATATGTATTTCTTCAAGTGAAAATGACAACACTACTCAGAGTAAGTAAAATATATTACTTTGAACGTCAGAGGGAATGTTCAGGTGCATCCAGCCGTGGGTGAGGTCAACAAAGAACAAGTATAGCTGACAGATATATCCGGCCATGGGTGATGCCAACAAGTGCAAAAATAAAAGAAAAAAAGACAAACGACAACCGACAACCGACTTGAAAGGCGATAGCCGGGACGAAATCATTGACAGATATATTCGGCCATACATAAAGGTCAACGAAATTTATGAAATACAACGCACCAAGTCATGCATCAAAGTTTACTAAATCCTGGTCGAAAGAAAAGGGATTTGTTGAAGATTCTCTTATGGACTGGCCTTCAAATAGCTGTGACTTGAATCCCCTTGAGAACCTGTGGAGCATCCTCAAGAGAGATATCTATTCTAACGGAAGGCAATTCAACAGAAAGTGTGACCTCTGGGAGGCAGCTAAGGTTGCTGCAAACAGCTTATCAGACGCTAAAATTGCAAATCTAACATCAGATGTTGACAATAGGCTGCTAAGAGTTATTGAAAAGAAAGGAGCATTTGTGCAATAAATTTTAGGACGTTCTTATTATTTTTTGTTAACATATCTTTTATTTTTAAATAAAATGTTTTTCCTTTAAGCCATTTAAGAATTTGTTCTAAAACCTTTTCATATTATTTTTTACAATAGTTTTACAAGGTATAAGAATGTAAAAGTATCAAAATAAATAGTTGCAAATAAACTACTGACAGTCAAATTCGTCTGTTTTGTTAACTTAGTAATTTTTTCCAGCCAAAAACAATAGTTTTTTTCTATCACTATATATCTAAGATAATAATATTGAGTAGAATCTAAAACACATCATAATAGGACTTTAAACATTAAAGATGCAACTCTTTATACCAATTGATAACCTGCATATAATCTCTAGACACAGTTAAGCGACATATTTCCATTTCTGAACATAGCCGCCATGTCTTTCAATGGCAGTCTAAGAATGAGGGCATGTATTCTAGTTTCATAAAACGTAACTGGATGCTGATGTAACCTGTTTCTTGCAGCAGATTCCCTTTCTTCATCTCTATCCAGCTTTAGAGAAACATAGCCGTTGTTCAAAAAATTATATTTTTTATACGTTTTTTTTAAATTTTTTGTGAATATTTACAGAATATTATCCTTCGGCAAACAAAGAACCTGAGTATTGCTCTTGGCTTCTGAAGGGCTTTTGTAGAGAAGAAGACATTTCCATATCAGCTCATTTATTCATATATCGGCTCAGTTATCCATATATTTTGAAAAACATTTTACTCCAAGCTATATGACAAGGCTACTAGAACGCAGAAGGCTACAGGTATCGAATGTCAAAGCGAATGAGAAGATGGATAATGGGGAGGATTTAGAAAAGGACAAAAAGAGGAACGAGTTTCAAGAAGATAGAAGATGGCGATTGATATTGCATTTAATATTTTGAAGATAATAACCATAAGTAGATATCGGCTTGGAACGGCAAACCGGGGAGCCGAGTTCGAATTCCAGTTGAATTCCTTGCATTCACTTACTCGCAAATATCTTTGGGAAAGGTATTAATCTGTCTCTTCCCTCCAGTTATGGGTTAAATAATAGGACACACTGGTCTGCAACCAGTCTAACGCAGGAATCAATGGCAAACTACTGCTGGATAATCTACTGCCCAGTCAGTCATGTCTCATTCGAGACATGATCGCCCAAAGCGTGTATCACGTATGGCACTTAACTGACTGAACCATAAACGTAAGGAGACAGAAGGGAGTTTTACAGGTGTGAAGTGAGATAAAAAGTGTTTGAGTAATAGTGGCGGTTTCATCTAGCTGTTTTAAATGTAAAATGGTGAGATCTAGTTGCTAATTTACTAGTCATTCATGTATTCAGGGCAGCAAGGAAAAAGATCTCATCGGAACATTTGCCATGGAATATATTTGTTGAACACAGAGACACTTGACATCAAGAATCTAGAGATGTAGCGTATGAGAACCAGGCCAGATATGGCAACAGTATTCAATGCACGGATGAATAGAAGATTTATAAATCTGCAAGATGGATCTTAACGAGATAAAATACAGCCACGACACAGTGAACAAACTTTTCTTGCAGTAGACAAAGAAATGGGTTCGATATATTTGCTTCAGTTTATGTCAGTGGATTATGTGAGGCTACGAAGAGGTAGCGTTACCCACCTGTGGTTTTTCATCAGCCATGTTGAAGGCAGGCAGAAAAGTTTCTCAGTGGTGATTAAATGAATGTTTCAGTCAGTTAAGTGTCACACGTGTAACACGCTTGGGCGATCATGTCTCGAAAGAGACATGACTGACTGGACAGAAGATTATCCCGCAGTAGGTTGCCATTGCTTTCTGCTAAAATTAATGTTTAGAAGGCGTTAAAATTCCCGAGATATTTCTTGTGCAAGTTAACCACTGATGGTGCCTTTTTCAAAAGTTTTTGCCGTATTTATTTGTCAGATCTGTCGGATTTTGTACCAAGACAGAAGTAAATTGTATCATCTGCATAAATACATAATTGGGAACATATTACATAGGAGCGCTTATTGATTACGATCTGAATCAACGTATGTCCAAGGACAGAGCCCTGAGCTACCCTGCGTTAATATGAAAAGTTTTGTTACCGAGCCTAATCAATAATTATTTTAGTAACCACGTATCCCTTACTGGAACAGATTATTGAGTGGGTGTAAACAAACAGTTTATAATTAGGAGAGTTTTGTAATTTGCTTGAGGTATTGTACATATATACCCATGCACCAGTTTATAATTATTTTTTTTGCTTCTTGTAAACCCTCAAAGTGAATCTTTGTAACACATTTTGACTACTAATAATTGTTTTATATTTACAATCCATATTTCTTTTGTATTTTACTATATTATTAAGGTGGCGAGCTTTCCTTGCAAGCATTGAGTGGTACTTTTATCGTTCGTCCGATTTCGAATTGCAATGGATTTGAAGGGAACATGACTGAATTGAAAATTTGTGCTGGATACGCTAATGGTGGTTTCTCAATTTGTAAGGTATTTAGTCGTTTGTTTCTAACTTACAGTTTTTACAGGCAAAGAGAATTACTTAATAAGAATAAGGCAATCTTTGTTATTTTTTTTCAGTATTTCGATAAATCTACCGAGGTATCTACTCAAATTATCTTCGAGATAAATCTTTAAAAACATAATTATGTTGAAGAGGAACACATTTTTTTCACTTCTGCAATATGAGATACCGTTTCATCTTCGTAACACATTTTTTGGGGGTGGGGTAAATTTATAAAACACCTGGAACTATTAAATGACTTTTATAGTTATACACAAAAACATCCTTCAAGACAACAGTGTGTTCTTTAAAAAAGTTCCGATAAAAATTCCAAAATGAAACATTAGATCTACATAATAATCTTATTCCTGGGAATACAGGTGTTGATTTTGATATCTCGAAAGCATTTGACAGAGTTTGGCACGCTAGACTTCTGTGCAAACTTCAGAGCTACTATTTCTAGACAATTGTTTGACTTAATCCAAACATTCTTATCAAATCGCGAAATGAAGTTTGATTTGATCGGGCAAATTTCAAGAGACTTTCATACGAATGTGGGCGTCCCTCAAGGCTCTATCTTAGATCTTATGCCTTTTCTGATCTTCATCAATGATCTTCCTGATGTAATCAGTTCCTTATCTATGCAGATGATACCACTATTAATTCCCGACTCAATAAGAAATTTGCAAAGACCGACAAAGTAAAATTGGCTTCTGCCCCTTAAAAGGACCCATAATCTCTGATTGAATGGGGTAGGAAGTGGCACGTAAATTTTAATAACTCCCAAACAAAGCTGCTCTTCTTTAACCAACATAAACATTCTTGCCGACCATCAGAATGGATGACGCTAGTCACCTAGAGAGCAACACACTTCGCCTCCTTGGCGTCACTCTCTCAAATGATCTGAAATTACATGATCACATCGAATTCATAGCTGCATCTCCTGCTAGAAAGTTTAGTTCGCTGTGTCGGACCAGGATGTTTTTTTCGTCAAAATCCATTTTGTACATTTATAAATCTATCATCCGTCCGTGCATTGAACACTGTTGCCATATTTGGTTGGGAGATTCTGCCATTTATCTTAAGGTTCTCCACAAAATCCAAAGGAGAATCTGCAATATAATTGATCTCGACTTAGCAGCTTGTCTTCAGTCACTTTCTCACTGACGTGATATTGCTTCCTTCTGTCTTTTCTACAAGTATTTTTATGGTAACTGCTTTGACGAGTTTTTTTCTCTGTTTCCCCGACCACACGTATTTACGTGTGCTACAAGATTGGCATCTAGGTCTGATAAAGGCATTGAACAAAAAAGGGAGAAGAAAAAATAGATATACAAATGCATATGCATGCATATATATATATATATATAAATATATATATATATATATAAAATGCTCATGTTTATATATATATATTTTCTATATATATATATATATATTTATATTTATATTTATATATATATATGCATAAAATGCTCATGTTTATATATATCTATATATATATATACCATAAAATATAAATACAAATATTTTTTTTTCTTCTCTCTTTTTTGTTCAATGCCTTTCTCAGCAGAAAATAAAATAAATTTAATAAACTAAAGTTACTCATGTTATAACATTCGTTAAACATGGCACCCAAAATATTTAATATTTACTTATTCTTTTTTTAAACTCTTACGATTTTACTTTTATTTTTAGGCTTCAGTATTAAATAGCATTAATATTTTCTTTATTGACCATATTATAAGCAACACTACCTTTTAGCTAGGTCTGTCTTTATATTATAATTATGAGTTTAATAAGTAGAAGAATGATCAAACTCTCATGAAGCATCATAAAACGCTTAAAGTAGATCTTAGTGCATTTCTTCCGAATATCGAACCTGTCTAAAATTGTAGGACTTGAAATCCTGAAATTCAAGGAGGATTTTGATATTACGAGTTGCACAAGATAATCTTCCTCCTATCCAACCACCAGTTTGCCTCATTATCTTTTGATTTTCTTCAAACTCACATTAAACAAAGGTATCAGTCAGTTAAGTGCTTGGGCGATCATGTCTCGAAAGTAACATAACTGACTGAGCAGGAGATTAGGTTGTCATTTTTTTATGCGGTACACCGCTTGCTAACCAAATATATAAAACCCAATCTGTCCTGCTATTCAATCTCTTGTGAGATTAATAACTTTACGAAGAGTATTTGCGCGGAAGTGAATTTACCGAATTCAATTGGAATTTGAACTCGGTTATCTGAATTCTTGTTCTAAGCTGATATCCACTGCACCACAACGCACATCCTGATATACAAATGTATATTTAATAAATATGCTCTATTTGACTGAAGATTCGACTTGGGTTTGAACGCAAACTTCCATCTTCGGAAGACATATTTCAATCAATATTTTCAGCCTTCAATAGATAGAAACAGAGCATGATAGATTTATAGATAATATAAAAAACAGCACGACTTCGCTAAAAACAAAGAAGACAATACTGGATTACTATGTCTTGTCAGATCTTCAATATGGTATTGAATGCTGGACAATATCATCAAAGATGAAGGAAACACTGGAAGGAACTGAAATGTGGTTCTACAGAAGGATGATGCGAATATCATGGATCGAGCATGTGAGCAATAATGAGGACTTAGAAATGATGGAAACAAAAGGGAAATTAATACTGAGCATCAGGAAGAGACAGCTTAAGTTCCTGGGGCATGCAATTAGGAAAGAGGGCTTGGAGATACTAACCGACCAGATAGAGGGAACAAGAGACAGGGGAAAGCAATGGATAACATATTCGAAGGACCTAATCAGGTGATGATGGAACGAGGGTTGCATGGTGTAACAGGAGAAGGCGTGCTAAGAGCCACCAGGGATAGAGAGACGTGGAAAGCCATGATCGCTTACGTCCTGAAAGGACAGGGCACATAGAAGAAGAATATATATGGCAACTATTTATAAGAAATTATAATGTGGGTATAAAATGGGGGATCAATTCTATATTATAATCAGTATATAGACTGATCCCTCATTTTGTGGCTATTATAGTATCTATATATTTATATTCTAGATTTATTGGCTTGAGATAGTGGATGACAGAACAGGGGTTGCATGGTGTAACAGGAGAAAGCCTGCTAAGAGCCACCAGGGATAGGGAGATGTGGAAAGCTATGATCTCCTACGTCCTGAAGGGATAGAGCACATAGAAGAAGAAAAAGAACCTGCATATCGTTAAAAATACAATCACATTATAATCGCATTAATAGATGAGATCTCGTGTTTGCGATATTTTAGTTAGCTGTCACTTTTGCTTCGAATCAGTGTGACTTTCTTTTTTATATATTTATTTTTCTACAATCTCTTCTCTTTCCCCCTTTTTTTTTCATATATTAAGGAAAATGGTAAGTTTTCAGTGAGATGTACGCGAGAACGGGACGAGAAAGGAGAGGTCCAGCTTAGTACTTAAGAAATCTCAATAACGCATTACAAGCTCCAGTATCAATGAATCGCTTTAATGGTATTTTTTTGTTGTTGTCAAGTATTCTCAAGAAGTAAAGAAAAAAATTAAAACGTTAAGAAATCGATAAATTCTGGAGTTTAAAGGTTATGAATTGGAAGACATTGTCAGGAACTACAGTTTAAGAAATCAGTATGAATGCGCATGCGTTAAATGTGTCTGTAAAGAGACGTTCATTTATACACCAATATATGAACACGTGTAATACTTATATCAGTATATATCTATTAAAACAGTCTCAAAGACAGCGGTCTATTGGAAGGTTCTACCTCCATCGCTTTCAGAAATGAACTCGGCTGGTTAACGTATATATGACGTAATAGCTAAAGCGGTAGTGAAGCCTTTTCAGTAATGAAGTATCAGTCAGTCAATTAAGTGCCATACGTGATACACGCTTGGGCGATCATGTGTCGAAAGAGACATGACTAACTGGGTAGAAGATTTTCCTGCAGTAGTTTGCCATTACTTTCTGCGGTAGACTGGTTGCCGAATAATGTTATAGAACCCAATCTGTTCTGTTATTTGACTCATAGCTAGAGGGGGAACGACATGTATTATATTATTAAGTAGTAATTACTGGGGGATCAATTTATTACTTCATAACAATATAAAATTGATACCCCACTTTTTACCCAGTAGAAGCTTTAATCATGTTTTCAACTGTTATATTCAGTCAGTCAGTTAAGTGCCATACGTGATACACGCTTAGGCGATCATGTCTCGAAAGACACATGACTAACTGGGTTGAAGATTTTCCTGCAGTGGTTTGCCATTACTTTCTGCGGTAGCCTTGTTGCCAATCAAGGCTATAGAAACCAGTATGTTCTGTTATTTGACCCATAGCTGAAGAGAAGAGACGGATTAATACCTTTTCCAAGTTTATTTGGGCGTAAGTGAATGCAACTAATTTAATTGGAATTCGAACTCTGCTCTCTGATTTCTCGTTCAGAGGCTAAATCCCCTTTTTAATAGTAAGTCCGGTTTGATAATGCAAAACTGTCAGCTGTTCTCCAAAAATCACCTCTAAATATTTTTTAACTGGAACAATAAGTGGAACAATAAGTAACTTAAAATTTAACACCTCTAAAACAAAACGACTTTCAGTTTTATTTTATTTTATTTATTTAATCATTTCACCCAAAGCAAGGCGGTACTGCCACTGATGCGCAGGGGGGCACATAAGAGAGTTAATGTTTTAGGTAGGAGTGAGCGAAGAGGAAGACGAACCAGCTACAACAGGTGTCAGAGAAAGGGCAAGAGGAGGATGTAAACACAGGAGTGAAGACATATGCCAAAGTAGAGGAAAAGGAAAAGAACAAGATACACGGGGTGATGTAGAAAGAACTGGAGTCAAGTGGATAAGAGATGGGAACTGACATGGCATTTAAATTCCTGGAGGTTATAGCCGTCAGGAAAGAAAGTAAGTATATGGAAGTGAGTTCCACAGGCGGGAAGTGCGAGAAAAGAAGCTGATGGAGTAGAATTGTCGCCTGCATTTGGTCGATTTAACTGTAAAAGGGTGGGATCTTGTTGCCAGTCTGTTTGCACGAGTAAACCTTTGTGGAGTAGGCACCAGTGACCTAAGTTCGTCAGAGCAGAAGCCATGAAAATATTTGTATAAGAGACAGAAAAATTTAGCTAGAAACAAGGAAAAGAGTGCTAAGTTGTTACGTGATACCTGTCCTCATATATGGCAGCGAATACTGGATAATTTCCCCAAAGATGAAGAGATTCGAAGCAACACCAATCTTGTTCTACAGAAGGATGATGAGGGTACCATGGACTAAACGTGTGACCAACGACGAGGTTTTGGAAAGAATAGAAGCAAAAATGCGACTTTTGCATAACATCTGGAAAAGAGAGATTCTGGAACAGGTAATTAGGAAGGAGGGTTTAGAAAATCTGATACTCACAATGCAGATAGAGAGACAGAGAGACGGGGGAAATAGCACGTGACAAATTTGATGAGATTAAGCAAATAGATTGCAAAGCAGATTTGGGAAGAAAGAACACGACAAAATATATAAAAAACTACAAAGGAGAAGAAGATGTGGAGGGCCACGATCGCCTACGTCTTGAAGGGACACATCCCATGAAAACGTACAGTCACTTCCTCACCGGTGTAATAAGGCCTCCCTGTGTCACTTCTACAAATACATTTTGGTCCTCGGCATGAAAGTAAACTGCATCCGGCGTTAATGCCTCTGATTTGGAGGTTGTGAGGAGCATTGTTGTTGTTCCCAGGTCTACCCTGATCCGGTGTGGTAGTACCTGTTAGGGTCCCAGCTATGGACAAATAGTTAACCCCCAAACTGAAGTGAAAACACCATGAAAGCATAAAAATACACGTTTATATATATATATATATATATATATAGTATTTGCGCTCTCACACTCTGGAAGAGTGGGAGGCTTTGTAAACAGTAGCTACCCCGGCATATGCGCATTGCTAATTCGATAATGAATTGGAGCACGCTAGCCATTGGGCGTGTTTATATGCGCTAAAAAGCATTCTTTCTTCTGCCGGACGCTCGTGGCCTAGGGATAACATCGCCGACTGACGTCGATTTGTGTTGGGTTTCAATCCTTGGTTAGGAAGCGAACGGAGCTGTAATACAGCGAAACAGAGCTGTCTGCGGATGACTATAGATAGATATTGTTTTTAGAGAAAATATACATTTTTGAAGGAAAAATATTACCAACAATACATCTTTGAAGAAAGATTTATTGCTGTAACATATTTTTAAGGAAAAAATTATTCTCAACAAAACATTTTTGAATTCAAAACTTGTAAACATTTTCAGTTTTCCAAAATAAAAAAAAAATCTTTAAAATCTGACTAAATTAACCTTGTCACTATATCCGAACATTAAAAAAAATACCTTAAAACCCCACCTTTTTGGCATTAAATAACCCACACAGGTTGAGATGCCGTTAAACAAAAGTCACAAATACTTTCACGGCTTCTGCTCCGATGAACTTAGCTCACTGGTGCTCCCTGTGCATGAATTAACTCGAGTCACAAGATTATCAACTAGGTCCCCACCCTTTTATTGTGAAACCAATAAAACGCAACTTCTACCTTACAGATGCTTTTCTCGCACGTCTCGCCTGTGGAATTCCCTTCCGTTTACTTGCTTCCCTGACAGCTGCAATCTCCAAGAATTCAAATGTAACGTCAATAGTCATCTCCTATCACACTAACCTGCCTCCTCTCTTTCGTGCTCCTTTCTCTGTCCACTCCACTCTCATCAGTATTCTCATTCTTCTCTTACCAACTTCCTGACAAAATTAAAACAAATAAAACAAAATAAAAACTAAACTTATTAAAAAATATTAAACATCAATCAGTTTAAAACAAAAAACATGCAAACAACCTTTATATCTAATTATCAGTTAGATTTTATAACATTATTAACCATTCTAATATTTCTTCAACAGTTTTTTCGTTTCAAGAAATGAACCTAAAATAACTTAGATCTTTGCATATTTTTATTCAGTAATATTTATTCTTCAATCATTACAAACTGTCTCTCTCACTTTCGTCTTGTATTAAAACTATTATGACTAAAACCAGTAACTCCTTGTAGTTAATTATTCAGAAATGTATTGGACTTGATACTTGTTAAATTATAAGAAAAAAATTGTTGGCTGTTAAAAAAACTTATTGTTTTAACGGAGGAGTAAATTAAAAAATAAGCGAAGGCCTAACCAAAAATAATTATCACTGTGTAATTACCACGGAAATTAGGAAGTTTCTCGATAATTTTTCAAGTTACAAATTGCAAATAAAATCCTATTCTAATCTTTTCATTATAAAATATTTGGATTTTTTTTTCTGTTAATTCGCCCCAAATAATGCTAAGTTCAAATCGCAAATATAAATTCACTCCAAGAAGTAAATATGATTTTCAAATCAAAGTCTGTTTAACTTCCAACTCCAAATCTCAGAACGAAAATTTTGCAAAAATCTGGGAGTTATTTCCATTTATAAGTACGGATAATATTTAAGGTGCTTCGAAGGATATTTTACAATTTCAAAAAAAGAACAAACAAATCTGTTTTGGTTTGCTCATCACAGTGAACGTGTATGTAGACCCCACACTTAGAAATAGCGATCCCAAGTTACCTACATTTGTGACGATCGCAAAAGTCAATTCAAATAGAGTGCAATGGAAGGCCCTCCCTCTAGGAGAATTTGATGTGAATTTTAGTAAATATGAATGAAGAAATATTTAAATTTTAAATTATTTTTTCATCTACTTTAAGATTATTTTCCTACACTTTTTCACTTTGGTTATAGTTTTGTCTTGCTTGTTTTCGTTATTTTCTTTTTAAACATATCTTCATGGGGTTCTTAATTTGTTTATACTCTTCTACGGAGAAGGCACTTCGACGTGGTGTAAGGTTAATGAGCTTGTCTCGTTCAGTCAATTATGAATAAATAGGGTTGTGGTGCAATGGGACGAAAGATTGCAAATAACATAGATATTAATACACGCAAAGAAAGGTATTTTCTTCCATCCTCGAGACTATCGTTTCTTTGTTGAATTTTTTAGTTGATTTACTTTTTATTTCTTATGATCAACAATTTTAAATTTTACTGTTATGGATTCCGGGCGAGGAACCACACAAAATAATGAAAAACAAAACGGGTATTTATGATAGAAAAATTGGATATATTAAATGTAAAGATACAACTGAAACGCAGATTAGTAATCCAGGAATACGAATAATAAGGAATATATATATATATATATATATATATATATATATATATATATATATATATATAAGTATGTATGTATGTATATATATATATATATATATACTCATTCACTAATGAGTTAGAGCACTCTGGCTATTGAGCGTGTATAATGATAATATATACGCTAAAAAGGCTGCCTTCTTCTACAGAACGCCCATAGCCCAGACGTAGAATCGCCGACTGACACCAATTCGGTCGGGTTTCAATCCTGGGTTAAAAGCAATCGGAATCTGATCGAACTGATGAGCTGTGATACAGCGAAACAGATCTGTCTGCTGATGAGTATATATATAATTTTACATGACGGTTTTTTAATTATAAGTTTGGATTATGCATATTTCGATGCTCTTGTGTTCTTAGCGCGTCTCTTCAGATCCAAATGGTACAACGATGGGTAATCGAAATATCCTATAGATCCATTTGGATCTGAAGAGCCGCGCTAGGAACACAAGAGTGTCGAAATGTGCATAATCCAAACTAATAATTAAAAATCCGTTATGTAAAATATTACTCTGTTAAATAAATGAATTTAACATTGAGTTCTCTCGAGTTCGTCTCCTTTGGAATTTACCCGGATTACATACCAAGTGTACTACATTATATATATATATATATATATATATATATATATATATATATATATATATAAGTCACTTAAGTGAAGCCGTGCTGGAATTAGTATATCCGTGTAATACTATTCTGGCTGTGTAGAGCTCAGAGCTAATATAACAACTAACGCAGTACTCTCTCGGTAACTTACGGAATCTTACGTTACTCTCACTGTAACTCTCCTGTTCTGACGCATCTCATTATGGCAGGAGTATTTGTATACTCAAGTAAAACGGAAAATGTCTTCTAGCTCAAAAATATTTTGCTGAGAATAATTTTGTCTTTCAAAAATTTGTTATGGTAATAATTCTTTTCTTCAAAAATTTATTATTAGTAATATTTTTCTTTCAAAAATGTATATTTTTCTTTAAAAGTCTTTCTGTATTTTTATACTTTCATAGTGCTTTGACCTCAGTTTTGGGGTTAACTATTTGCCAATAGCTGGGACCCTAACAGGTGCTACTATTCCGGGTCAGGGTGAACCTGAGAACAACATTAATTAAGAGGTGGTTCCATGCTTCTCACAACCTTTAAATCAGAGGCATTGCTGCCGACTGCAGTGTACTGTCATGCCCAGGACCAGAAAATATTTGTAGAAGTGACACAGGGAAGCCTTATTACGCCGGTGAGGAAGTGACTGTACTTTTTTATGAAATGTGTCCCTTCAAGACGTAGGCGATCAGGGCTTTTCACATCTTCCTCTCCCTTGTAATTTTTCATATACTTTGTCTTGATCATATCATAGATAAAGGGTAGATCCCACAACACTTATTTTCCATTCTCATTCTCTTTATCTATTAGTTCATTTTTTTATCCTTTTCCTTTCTCTGTTTAACTGTTTAAATTATATCTTCTTTAATATTTTTTGTTTCTTTCTTTTTTAGATTATCCATTCTTTAGAATTCTTTGTCTGCTTTGTTTCTTTTTTTTCTAGAATTGCTATTTCTTTTTCATGTTTTATTAATTTGTTTCTTTACTGATATTTTGTTTTATATTTTTGATTTCGTTAGAATGAATTTTATTTTGCTAATCATTTCTGACCTTTTATAAGTTAATTTCCTCATTTCTTTAGTTATATTCAGTTTTTCATTTTTTAATTAATTTCGTTTTTTTTTCTTCCTAATAATTTCAGTCTTTCTGTCTTCTTTTGTGTCTTAAAGTTTTCCTTCTTTTCTCTTTTTCAATCTTTTCTTTCCTTGCTTCACATCAATTCTTTTTTCACCTTTTCTACGTTTCAGTGAAACTCTATTCGGACGACTCCACCCATTTTCAGCAGTAAAGACTCTATGCAAGATTTTTTAAAAACTCAGAACAATTCGAAACATAACAATACAACTCGTCATCGCAGCAAAAGACATATTTTTTCATGTTTTACGTTGAAGTACATTAGATTCAAGAGCAACAAAATTTCGTTGGCAAAATGTCATTGAAACAAGCAGAAAATACATATCAGCCGTCATTGAACAAATTCTACCATATTCTTTTTATAACAGTTCACCTTTTGTTATAGAACGGATAACATTTTAAACGAGTCATCGAATGTTGATCATGGAAACCGAAAGAGCGATAAATTTTATTAGGTCATAAGAAAGCAATCACTATTCGAAATAAGCTGCCAACTGGTCGAAACAAATATATCTAGATATTCTTGACTAAATCTAATGAAAAATCTGAAATATTATTTATCATGACCTGGCAAATCAGCTTCAATCACTTTTTCACCGCTATAAAGCAGGTTCCCTTTGCTTTATTTTTAATAAATATTTTCATATTAATGATTATAATCTTTAGAAATTTAAAATGCAATATCATTCGTCATTTTGTGTCTTTTTCCAACCGTGTTTTTATCGTCTTTAATAGTATTTTCGCAGTTCTTCCAATACTAGTGTCTACATTAAACAATATATTGAATATTTGACATTAATATTTTTTAATCATTTCACCCCAGCAGTTATTATTCCGCAGTAATATGCCATTGCTTTCTGCGGTAGACTGGTTGTCATCCCAGGATATAGAACCCAATCTGTCCTTTTATTTAACCCATAGCTGGAGGGAAGAGACACATAACACCTTTCCCAATGGTATTTGCGCATAAGTGAATGCAAGGAATTCAACGCACATCGTACATTGATACACACCCAATTTTAAAGATTTCCCTTCATTCAAACGTTCACCCTCAAGGGTAAGTACACGGGGTCGAATCGTACAAACCTCCTTTTTGTTCTAGTGGTAAGAAGAAAGTTTGCCACAGATTCTTCCTCAAGAAAAGGAGCTTCTGACCCTTTATCTTCCAGTTCAAAAGCAACTATGCAGTTTTGTAACTGATTAATTATTTTCCACTCTCTTCCCATTGGCGAAATGTTTCAAGCCTTTCGCTACCCTACCGTTATTACTATTCAAAGCGTTCACATAACCACAGTCTTTACTTCCATCAGCTAAGATCAATAATGCTATGTTCATTGTATCGAACGTGCATCATACTCTTCGTATTACAATCTACCATCCGCCCGTGCGTTGAATACTGCTGCCATATCTGGTTGGGTGCTCCTGCTATCCACTTAGAGGTCTTTTGACAAAATCCAACGGGTAATCTGTAATGTGATCGATCCCGAGCTGGCAGCCAAGATACAGTTACTTTCTCACCAGTGCTATGTGGCTTCCCTCTGTCTCTTCTACAAATATTTTCACGGCTTCTGCTTTGATGAACTTAGCTCACTGGTGTCCCCATATATGAATTTACTCGAGCCACAAGATTAGCAACTAGGTCCCACCCTTTTACGGTGAAATCAATAAACTGTAAACGCAAATTCTACTTCACCGGCTTCTTTTCTCGCACTTCCCGCCTGTGAAATTCCCTTCCGTTTACTTGTTTCCTCGACAGCTACAATCTCCAAGAATCCAAATGTAAAGTTAATAGTCATCTCCTCTCTCACTAACCTGCATCCTCTCTCTCTCTCATGCTTCTTTTTCCATCCACTCCACTCTCATCAGTATTCTCATCCCTCTCTTACCCACTTCCTGACACCCCCTATAACCTGTCCCTCTTTCTCATAACTTATCTCCTATGTAATCACTTGCACAACAGCGGTAGTAAAATTCCTTGCTTGGGGCGATATGATATATAAAGTGAGATGTAAGTTCCACGAACAGTTTCTTCCTAGGAACGGATATTTTGTGAAATAGACTATCGAAAGGTTGCGTATTTGATCACTACAATCTGAACTTCTAAATATCTATGGGAAACAACTATCTATTCTACATCTATATGCACTTGTTCTCCTTTCAATGTCGCCTTTCCAGCTATAACATTATTCAGTAACTCTCTACTTGAATTTGCTCTTGAACCTTGTATTAGGTGAACTTTAGTAATGTTGTAAAGAAAAGGTATACTGTTAAATGCAAGAAGGCTGAATGCCTGATTGTGATCAAAAGAAACAACCTGAGATGCGAGTTACATATTGGGGACGTCAATATTAAGCAGATACAGAAATCTGCAGAAAGTATTAAAATGTGACACATATATCCGAAGAAATACCAAAATATGTTTTCCAGAAACTAAGCAAGGTGGTTAATAATTATGTATTATCGAATTTCCTTTTTAAGGCAATGAATGCTACACAATTTTTTCAGAGTTGAAGAAAAGAGTTGGAGATGTGTTTTTATGGACGAAAGCAAAAACGACAACAGACAGATAATTTTTGGAACATGAAAGTCTTAACGATAATAAGAATTACCAGAATTATACGAATGAAATTTCCGGGCCGTATAATAAGGATAGAGAGGAAACAGAAAACATTTTGATTAACAGGTTTGTGTTAATGGATGATAAAACAATTGTACGAAAGAAGGAGTTGTTTGCATAGGACTTACGGTAATATTTTATGTTTATTTTCATTAAATTGTTAGAATTTAAAATCGATTCCCTTTACCAAATATTGATGTAAAATGTAATAGTTGCTTGATTATTAATAGTATCTAAAGGATAAGAAATTTAAATCATTTTTTCATTACAGGGTGACAGCGGTAGTCCTCTTCTGTGTGAACTTGAAGGTAAATATGTGATTGCTGGCGTGGCTTCTTACAGTAGCAAGGAGAATCCACAGAACCAGCCAAATGTCTTCACGCGTGTGGCACCCTACTTAGGCTGGCTAACGAGTGCAATGCAAGAAGTAGGTCCTTCTTGAATAAAACCTTATTCAGAAATGATCAACCAAAATGTGGAAAATTTATATGAAATGATTTGATAAACTTAGGTTATCTGAATAAAGATTAAAATCAGCTAAAGTCATGCACTTCTTTTTATTATGTAAATTTTTGGTTCTTTATCTTGAAATGATTTGTTTTATGTCTAAAAAAGATATTCTTACACGCATGCGCACACACGTAGGCACACATGAGCACACACAAGCTCTCATATCTTCTTCTTCTATGTGCCTTGTCCTTTTAGGATGTAGGCGATCATGTCCTTCCAAGTTTCCCTAACCCCTATGGCTTCTAGCACGCTCTTACACCACGCAACTCCCGTTCTGTCATCCATCTGCTCAGGTCCTTCAAATATGTTATCGGCTGCTTTCCTCTGTCTCTTCTTCCCTTTATCTGACCCATAAGTAACAGATTCTCCAAGCCCTCCTTCCTCATTGCCTGTACCAAGAACTTCAGTAGTCTCTTCTTGATGCTTACTATTAATTTTCTTTTCATTGCCATTCGTTCCAACACCTCATCGTTGCTCACATGTTTGGTCCATCATATCTGCAGCATCCTTCTGTGGAACCACATTTCCGCTGCTTCAAGTTTTTCCTTCATCTTTGATGATATTGTCCAATATTCACTGCCGTGTTGAAGAACTGACATCACATAGCATTCTAGTACTCTTTTCTTTGTTTTTTTTTGTTTTTTTTTGAGTATTCATAAATGCATGTAAAAGTTTTAGCATATGACAATCTATCAATTATTGATCGTATTCTTTTTATTAAATAAGGATAATAAAAATTATGATTTACATTTCCAGAGAATTAATAGGAACTATTATCAAAAGAGGTACGTTATAAAATCAATTACTTATTTTAAAGTTTTGCTAACACAATCATATACGCGTAGACTCTGCTATATGTAGCTTTTGTTTATATTTCTGATATGAAGTATTATAATTATTCCCATTATTCGGATTGCTATACCCATCTTTGTTGCGATATTCTCGGCATTTCGACCATGGTACGCTGTGACCTTCTTCAGATGATTAGAACTTTAAACTGAACTTTCGATCACTGGGGTAAATTGTTGCCATTCCATGAGTCATGCCACTTTCATGCGTGTTAGCTCTATGGCATGACACATAGAACGAGAGCAATCTACACCAGGATTCAGTTCAAAATTCCAATCGCCTGAAGAGCGTCGGAGCGTATAACGGTCGTAACGACGTGAATATGGCATTTAAGATGAGGACAGCATTTCTATTCTCCTCGGGTTTCTCGATAAGGTTCAGAGGAGGGTCTGTACTGTGATAGATACCGACTTGGTAGACCGCCTGCAATCTCTCTCCCACCGGCGCGACGTGGCTTCCCCGTGTCTCTTCTATAAATACTTTCACGGCTTCTGCTCCGATGAACTTAGATCACTGGTGCCCCCTAAATACGAATTTGCACGAGATGCTAGATTAGCAACTAGATCCTACCCTTTTACAGTGAAACCGATAAAATGCAACCGCAACTTCTACTCCAACAGTTTCTTTCCTCGCACTTCCCGACTGTGGAATTCCCTTCCACACGATTGCTTCCCCGACGGCTACAATCTCCAGGAGTTGAAATGTAAGGTCAATAGACACCTCCTAACACACTAACCTGCTCCCATTCTATCAAACACTCTTCCCATCTGCCCAACCCTCATCCTCGGTATCCTTATTCATCTGTCACCTTCCTCCTGACATTCCCTATGTCTAACCACTCCTTCTCTTTACCTTCCCCTATGTAGCCCCATGCGCAATAGAGGCAGTGAAATGCCTTGCTTGGGTGAAAAAGATTAAAAAACAAAGTTTTGTAGCACGATACGAATTTTATACGATGTAAATGCTCGAGATTTTCAAACATGAGCCCCAATTACAACACAATTAAGGGGAGTAGCAACGACAGCTGAATGAATGAATGAAGAAATTGATAAATACTAACAAATATATTAGTGTGTTGACCAGTTATAATAATTTAGTATAGGGCATAAGGGAATTGAATCTAAAACTGTCGGCGCTACGTATTTTGTCCAAAATTTTGGGATACTAACAAAGCAAATGATTAACCTAAGGAGTCGAATCTGATTCCAGAATAGCCTTAACATATCTAAATTCTCATATGGATGTAAATGAATTCGTTCAGTAATGTCCAAGCTCTCAAATGTATAGAACCGGGTTTTTTTTTTCAGATTAATGTTTAAAAATTGCTTTGAACGAATGAATACCGTAGGTCTTAGAGAGGACCAATCTTCATTGAATCTAGTGGACAAGCGGCACAAATATTGAACAATTTCAAGACAAACAGCAAATAATGGTAATTTTTTTTTTTAATCATTTCACCCCGAGCAAGGCAGAAACGCCACTGATGTGCAGGGGGTTACATAAATGTAAAAAGATTAATTAGAAAAGAGTACAAGCTAGAAAAGAGTACAAGCTAGTTAGAAAGGAACAATAGAAAGCTGAGAAAGCAGGTGCAATGACAGATACATAGGCGGAGAGAAAGTGAAGATTATACAGGGGAGGGGAGAGAGCTAGAGTCCAGTGGTTAGTAGATGAGTATTAACTTTGCATTTAAATTTCTGGAGGTCGTAGCCGTCAGGAAAGCAAGAATATGGGAGTGAGTTCCACAGGCGGGAAGTGCGAGAGAGGAAGCTGCAGGAGTAGAATTGTCGTCTGCATTTGGCTAACCTGACTGTGAATGGGTGGGACCCAGTTGCCAGTCTGGTTGCACGGGTAAACACCTGTTGAGGAGGCACCAGTGACTTAAGTTCGTCCGAGCAGAAGCCATGAAAGTATTTATAGAAGAGACAGAGGGAGGCCACATTTCGACGATGGGAAAGTGGCTGCAGTCGAGTCGCCAGACCAGTACCTATTTTTTTTTTTTTTTTTTTTTTTTTTAATCATCTCACCCCAAGCAAGGCATTCCACTGCCACTATTGCGCATGGGGCTACATAGGGTAAGGTAAAGAGAAGGAGTGGATAGACATAGGGAATGTCAGGAGAAAGGTGATAGATGAGTAAGGATAGCGAGGATGAGTGTCGGGCAGATGTGAAGAGTGTTTGATCAAATGGGAGCAAGTTAGTGTGTTAGGAGGTGTCTATTGACCTTACATTTAAACTCCTGGAGATTGTAGCCGTCGGGGAAGCAATCGTTTGGAAGAGAATTCCACAGTCGGGAAGTGCGAGGAAAGAAACTGTTGGAGTAGAAGTTACGGCTGCATTTTATCGATTTCACTGTAAAAGGGTGGGATCTAGTTGCTAATCTAGTATCTCGTGCAAATTCGTATTTAGGGGGCACCAGTGATCTAAGTTCATCGGAGCAGAAGCCGTGAAAGTATTTATAGAAGAGACACAGCGAAGCCACGTCTCGCCGGTGGGAGAGAGACTGCAGGTGGTCTGCCAAGTCGGTATCTATCACATTACAGACCCTCCTCTGAACCTTATCGAGAAGCCCGAGGAGAACAGCAGGGGCACCCGACCAGATATGGCAGCAGTATTCAATGCACGGGCGGATGGTAGATTTGTAAATGTGCAGGATAGATTTAGACGGAAAAAACTTCCGGGCCCTACACAGAGAACCGACTTTCATAGCAGCGGATTTAGCAATGGATTCGATATAGTCATTCCATTTGAGGTCCGCTGAAAGTGTGAGACCAAGGAGGCGTAGTGTTTTACTCTCTGGGAGGCAAGCCTGGTCCATGCTAATGGGAGGTAGGTGAGATTGTCGATGATGGTTAATTGACAGTAGCTTCGTTTTAGAAGCATTAAAATTTACTAGCCATTTCTTACCCCAGTCCAATATGGATTGGAGGTCTTTTTCAATCTCGGCTGCAAGTTTAGCTTTGACGCCTACATCAGATTTTTGTTGGAGGCGAGAGTAAACTGTGGTGTCATCGGCGTACAAACCTATTTGGGTTCTTATGGAATCAGGGAGATCATTAATATATATCAGGAAGAGTGTAGGACCTAAGATGGAGCCTTGGGGGACACCTGCGTTTGTATGGTAGTTCTGAGAGGCATGTCCGTTTAATACCACTTTCATTGTGCGGTTAGAGAGGAATGACTGGATTAGTTCAAACAAATGTCCAGTTATACCATAGCTCCGCAGTTTACATAGAAGACCAGCATGCCAAACTCTGTCGAACGCCTTAGATATATCCAATGCAACGGTTCGAGCTTCGCCATTCCTGTCGAGTGCCTGGTATATGTACTCGGTGATGGTCGTTAGCATATCAGCAGTAGACCTGGTGAAGCGGAAACCATATTGCTTGTCCGAGAGGAGCCTGTGTGCTGTGAGATGCTGAACCACCTCGGCGTTGATAATGGCTTCGAACACTTTGCCAAAGATCGGAAGAAGGCTGATAGGGCGGTAATTTGCAGGGTCAGAGGGTTCTCCAGTGTTTTTAAATATAGGAACTATAGAGGAAGATTTCCAACAGGCGGGAAAGCAGGAAGCAGATAGGCAGAGGTTGTAGAGCTTAGAAAGGATAGAGGAGAGTTCAGGAGCACATTTCTTTAAGACTATGGTTGGGATTCCGTCACCACCGCTCGCTTTGTGAGGGTCAAGTTTTAAGATTATCTTAGAGACAAGCGAAGGTGTAATGTGGACATCATTCAGTTGTGCCTCGGTTCTAGGTGAGAAGTCGGGTGTAAAAACTCCAGACGAGTCCAGACTCGAATTGTTCGAGAATCTGCGGGCAAAACATTCAGCCTTATCTGCTGGGGAGGTGAGGACCTCAAATTTGTTGATTAGCGGGGGTATTGTGGACTTGCTCTTGTTAAGTACTCTTTTACAGAGTCGCCAGTAGTCTTTAGAGCCGAATTTAGAGCATGCTATGCGTTGCTTCATTCTGGCAGCAAACAACATCTTAGCTTCGTTAAGTACCCTTTTACACTTATTACGAGCTGAAGTGAAAAGGCGCCTGTTTTGTTCCGACGCATAGTTACAATAAAGTCGGAAGAAATGATTCCGGTGGGCAATGGCAGCCGAACAAGCGGGTGAGAACCATGGAGACGAATGAGATTTAAGCTGGAATTTCCTAGCAGGGATGAAGGCATCAATGCCAGCCTTAACCCAGGAGGAGACCTCGGATGCACATTCTTCGATGGGAAGACTAAATACGTTGTTCCAAGGGATGTCACAGAGGAAGTCTCGGAACGAATCCCAGTCTGCTCTTTGATAGCAGTATGATATTCTACTTGTCTGTGTTTCATGGGTCGGGCGGGAGTGGAGTGAAATATTGACGGACACTACAGTGTGGTCAGAGTTTCCAAGTGGGCAGAGTTGTCTGGTAGTGCAAGAGTCTGGGATGGAAGTGAAGCAGAGGTCTAGAAGCGAGTTCCTTCCGTTAGGGTTGTCGCAGAAACGCGTGGGGAAATCCACTACTTGCATAAGGGATTGGGTGATTGAAAAGTTCATGGTGTGGACACCAGCAGGGTCAGTGACAACGTTCTTCAGCCACTTGGTGTGGTGGGCGTTAAAGTCACCAAACACGAATACATGGGCAGAGGGATGGGTAGAAATGGCTTTGTCAATATTGTCAGAAATGATGTCAAGTAACGAACAGTCAGGGGAGGAAGGAGAGCGGTACAGAAAGAAGAGATAGCTAATCGAGCTGAGAAGTGAGAGGCGGAAGCACATGAAAGAATGATCTGGGGATTCAAAAGATGACACCCTAGCTAAGGGAAGGTGTTCGCTGACATAGACACCAAGCCCATGCATATGAACATTGGAGTCCTTCCTGAAGAGGGGAAGGTAGCCAGGAACGCAGAACTCAGATGAGGGGATAGAAGGGTTAAGATTAGTTTCACATAGGGCTAATATATCAGGTGAGTTATTATGGAGGAAAGAATCTACTCTGGGGAAGTTGGTGCGGATGCCGCGTATGTTAGTGAAAGAGATGCAGACAGGTTTGGGCGTTTTCAAATGAGCTGGTTTAGTTTTGTTATTATGTTTGCTTTTTTCCATAGTAATTCAGTTAAGGAGTGGTCTTAGAATAGAATCAGTCGGTCAATCATTTGCAACTTGTGAAGGATGGAGACTGGCGCGGCCTACAACATAATGTGGCCTCGGGGTTGCCCACCGAACGTTCATGCAGGGACGCCCGTCCATGCGCGATATGGCACTACAAGAACCCCGGTATTATTCAACTGTTGATCAGAGCAGCCTCTCAAGACGCTACGCAAGAGTTCGGGCTCCTAACTACCAGTCGGAAGCAGCAACCAGGAAACTGCCAACCCGGTACCCTCAGAATGTAAAGACGTTGCCACCATACTCCGTAACTGCAAAGAGCTTCCAGCTGAACTAACACCAAGACCAGAGAAAGGGGATGAACCGGGAACCCCTTCCTAAACAAGAAACAAGGTGATCACCTCTAAACTCATTCAAAAGAAGGGGGTGGAGTGTGAGACCGGGCGATAGTAGAAACTATCTACTCCAATTAAAAAAAAAAAAAAAAAAAAAGAAGGAAAAAGTGACTGAGGCTTAGAAAGTTTTAACTTAGAAAAAGTCGAAAATACCCTTGAATAGCAAAATTATTTACAAATTAAGTGACGAAAAAAAAAAAATCAAAGACGACCAAAAAACGAAATAAAATAAGTAAATAAAATAATTTCCAAGAAATTTCACAAAAACAGACTGAAAAATGGACTGAATCCCAGTTGACTTACCACAAGCAGCTAACACTGTAAAGTTGATTTAATTCAATTTATGAAGACAAAAATAGAAATTAAACCGTTTTTTACAGAATATAGTCGAGTTATGTTGCTTGCGTTCGCATGCCAAACCGTTAAGAATTCAATCTCTCGAAGACAGAAATTTAAATCTTCTACAAGACAAAACTAATGGAAATAATTGAACCGTGATGCTATTAATCATTAGTCGAAAATACCCTTGAATAGCAAAATTATTTACAAATTAAGTGACGAAAAAAAAAAAATCAAAGACGACCAAAAAACGAAATAAAATAAGTAAATAAAATAATTTCCAAGAAATTTCACAAAAACAGACTGAAAAATGGACTGAATCCCAGTTGACTTACCACAAGCAGCTAACACTGTAAAGTTGATTTAATTCAATTTATGAAGACAAAAATAGAAATTAAACCGTTTTTTACAGAATATAGTCGAGTTATGTTGCTTGCGTTCGCATGCCAAACCGTTAAGAATTCAATCTCTCGAAGACAGAAATTTAAATCTTCTACAAGACAAAACTAATGGAAATAATTGAACCGTGATGCTATTCATCATTAGTCGAAAATACCCTTGAATAGCAAAATTATTTACAAATTAAGTGACGAAAAAAAAAAAAATCAAAGACGACCAAAAAACGAAATAAAATAAGTAAATAAAATAATTTCCAAGAAATTTCACAAAAACAGACTGAAAAATGGACTGAATCCCAGTTGACTTACCACAAGCAGCTAACACTGTAAAGTTGATTTAATTCAATTTATGAAGACAAAAATAGAAATTAAACCGTTTTTTACAGAATATAGTCGAGTTATGTTGCTTGCGTTCGCATGCCAAACCGTTAAGAATTCAATCTCTCGAAGACAGAAATTTAAATCTTCTACAAGACAAAACTAATGGAAATAATTGAACCGTGATGCTATTTATCATTAGTCGAAAATACCCTTGAATAGCAAAATTATTTACAAATTAAGTGACGAAAAAAAAAAATCAAAGACGACCAAAAAACGAAATAAAATAAGTAAATAAAATAATTTCCAAGAAATTTCACAAAAACAGACTGAAAAATGGACTGAATCCCAGTTGACTTACCACAAGCAGCTAACACTGTAAAGTTGATTTAATTCAATTTATGAAGACAAAAATAGAAATTAAACCGTTTTTTACAGAATATAGTCGAGTTATGTTGCTTGCGTTCGCATGCCAAACCGTTAAGAATTCAATCTCTCGAAGACAGAAATTTAAATCTTCTACAAGACAAAACTAATGGAAATAATTGAACCGTGATGCTATTTATCATTAGTCGAAAATACCCTTGAATAGCAAAATTATTTACAAATTAAGTGACGAAAAAAAAAAATCAAAGACGACCAAAAAACGAAATAAAATAAGTAAATAAAATAATTTCCAAGAAATTTCACAAAAACAGACTGAAAAATGGACTGAATCCCAGTTGACTTACCACAAGCAGCTAACACTGTAAAGTTGATTTAATTCAATTTATGAAGACAAAAATAGAAATTAAACCGTTTTTTACAGAATATAGTCGAGTTATGTTGCTTGCGTTCGCATGCCAAACCGTTAAGAATTCAATCTCTCGAAGACAGAAATTTAAATCTTCTACAAGACAAAACTAATGGAAATAATTGAACCGTGATGCTATTTATCATTAGTCGAAAATACCCTTGAATAGCAAAATTATTTACAAATTAAGTGACGAAAAAAAAAAAAATCAAAGACGACCAAAAAACGAAATAAAATAAGTAAATAAAATAATTTCCAAGAAATTTCACAAAAACAGACTGAAAAATGGACTGAATCCCAGTTGACTTACCACAAGCAGCTAACACTGTAAAGTTGATTTAATTCAATTTATGAAGACAAAAATAGAAATTAAACCGTTTTTTACAGAATATAGTCGAGTTATGTTGCTTGCGTTCGCATGCCAAACCGTTAAGAATTCAATCTCTCGAAGACAGAAATTTAAATCTTCTACAAGACAAAACTAATGGAAATAATTGAACCGTGATGCTATTCATCATTAGTCGAAAATACCCTTGAATAGCAAAATTATTTACAAATTA
Organism: Ascarosepion bandense; assembly: GCA_037127315.1. NCBI lineage: Eukaryota > Metazoa > Mollusca > Cephalopoda > Sepiida > Sepiidae > Ascarosepion > Ascarosepion bandense. The sequence goes on from JBBBDQ010000851.1 coordinate 3,603,560, forward strand.
AGTGACGAAAAAAAAAAAATCAAAGACGACCAAAAAACGAAATAAAATAAGTAAATAAAATAATTTCCAAGAAATTTCACAAAAACAGACTGAAAAATGGACTGAATCCCAGTTGACTTACCACAAGCAGCTAACACTGTAAAGTTGATTTAATTCAATTTATGAAGACAAAAATAGAAATTAAACCGTTTTTTACAGAATATAGTCGAGTTATGTTGCTTGCGTTCGCATGCCAAACCGTTAAGAATTCAATCTCTCGAAGACAGAAATTTAAATCTTCTACAAGACAAAACTAATGGAAATAATTGAACCGTGATGCTATTTATCATTAGTCGAAAATACCCTTGAATAGCAAAATTATTTACAAATTAAGTGACGAAAAAAAAAAAATCAAAGACGACCAAAAAACGAAATAAAATAAGTAAATAAAATAATTTCCAAGAAATTTCACAAAAACAGACTGAAAAATGGACTGAATCCCAGTTGACTTACCACAAGCAGCTAACACTGTAAAGTTGATTTAATTCAATTTATGAAGACAAAAATAGAAATTAAACCGTTTTTTACAGAATATAGTCGAGTTATGTTGCTTGCGTTCGCATGCCAAACCGTTAAGAATTCAATCTCTCGAAGACAGAAATTTAAATCTTCTACAAGACAAAACTAATGGAAATAATTGAACCGTGATGCTATTTATCATTAGTCGAAAATACCCTTGAATAGCAAAATTATTTACAAATTAAGTGACGAAAAAAAAAAATCAAAGACGACCAAAAAACGAAATAAAATAAGTAAATAAAATAATTTCCAAGAAATTTCACAAAAACAGACTGAAAAATGGACTGAATCCCAGTTGACTTACCACAAGCAGCTAACACTGTAAAGTTGATTTAATTCAATTTATGAAGACAAAAATAGAAATTAAACCGTTTTTTACAGAATATAGTCGAGTTATGTTGCTTGCGTTCGCATGCCAAACCGTTAAGAATTCAATCTCTCGAAGACAGAAATTTAAATCTTCTACAAGACAAAACTAATGGAAATAATTGAACCGTGATGCTATTTATCATTAGTCGAAAATACCCTTGAATAGCAAAATTATTTACAAATTAAGTGACGAAAAAAAAAAAAATCAAAGACGACCAAAAAACGAAATAAAATAAGTAAATAAAATAATTTCCAAGAAATTTCACAAAAACAGACTGAAAAATGGACTGAATCCCAGTTGACTTACCACAAGCAGCTAACACTGTAAAGTTGATTTAATTCAATTTATGAAGACAAAAATAGAAATTAAACCGTTTTTTACAGAATATAGTCGAGTTATGTTGCTTGCGTTCGCATGCCAAACCGTTAAGAATTCAATCTCTCGAAGACAGAAATTTAAATCTTCTACAAGACAAAACTAATGGAAATAATTGAACCGTGATGCTATTCATCATTAGTCGAAAATACACGAACCCCGGCAAAATTATTTACAAATTAAGTGACGAAAAAAAAAAAAATCAAAGACGACCAAAAAACGAAATAAAATAAGTAAATAAAATAATTTCAAGAAATTTCACAAAAACAGACTGAAAAATGGACTGAATCCCAGTTGACTTACCACAAGCAGCTAACACTGTAAAATTGATTTAATTCAATTTATGAAGACAAAAATAGAAATTAAACCGTTTTTTACAAGAATATAGTCAGTATGTTGCTGCGTTCCGCACTCTTAAACCGTTGAAATTCAATCTCTCGAAGACAGAAATTTAAATCTTCTACAAGACAAAACTAATGAAATAATTGAACCCATTGATACTGTTATCATTAGTCGAAAATACCCCTTGAATAGCAAAATTATTTACACAAAATTAAGTGACCGAAAAAAAAAAAAAAAAATCCAAAAAGAGACGACCAAAAACGAAATAAAATAAGTAAATAAAATAATTTCCAAGAAATTTCACAAAAACAGACTGAAAAATGGACTGAATCCCAGTTGACTTACCACAAGCTGAAAAGCTAACACTGTAAAGTTGATTTAATTCAATTTATGAAGACAAAAATAGAAATTAAACCGTTTTTACAGAATATAGTCGAGTTATGTTGCTTGCGTTCGCATACCAAACCGTTAAGAATTCAATCTCGAAGACAGAATTTAAATCTTCTACAAGACAAGCAAGCGGAAATAATTGAACCGTGATGCTATTTATCATTAGTCAGAAATACCTTTCAGGCCAACAAAATTATTTACAAATTAAGTGACGAAAAAAAAATCAAAGACGACCAAAAAACGAAATAAAATAAGTAAATAAAATAATTTCAAAATTTCTAAAAACAGACTGAAAAATGGACTGAATCCCAGTTGACTTACCACAAGCAGCTAACACTGTAAAAGTTGATTTAATTCAATTTTATGAAGACAAAAATAGAAATTAAGCCGTTTTTTACAGAATATAGTCGGAAGTTATGTTGCTTGCGTTCGCATCTCTGACAAGGTAAGAATTCAATCTCTGAAGAAGACAGAAATTTAAATCTTCTACAAGACAAAACTAATGGAAATAATTGAACCGTGATGCTATTTTCATTAGTCGAAAATACCCTTGAATAGCAAAATTATTTACAAATTAAGTGACGAAAAAAAAAAAAAAAATCAAAAACGACCAAAAAACGGAAAGCGAAACAGTAAATAAAATAATTTCCAAGAAATTTCACAAAAACAGACTGAAAAATGGACTGAATCCCAGTTGACTTACCACAAGCAGCTAACACTGTAAAGTTGATTTAATTCAATTTATGAAGACAAAAATAGAAATTAAACCGTTTTTTACAGAATATAGTCGAGTTATGTTGCTTGCGTTCGCATACCAAACCGTTAGAGAATTCAATCTCTCGAAGACAGAAATTTAAATCTTCTACAAGACAAAACTAATGGAAATAATTGAACCGTGATGCTATTCATCATTAGTCGAAATACCCTTGAATAGCAAAATTATTTATTTACAAATTAAGGAAATGACGAAAAAAAAAAAAAAATCAAGACGACCAAAAAACGAAATAAAATAAGTAAATAAAATAATTTCAAGAAATTTCACAAAAACAGACCTTCAAAAATGGACTGAACAAATTGAAATACCACAAGCAGCTAACACTGTAAAGTTGATTTAATTCAATTTATGAAGACAAAGGCAAGAGAATTAAACCGTTTTTTTACAGAATATAGTCGAGTTATGTTGCTTGCGTTCGCATACCAAACCGTTAAGAATTCAATCTCTCGAAGACAGAAATTTAAATCTTCTACAAGACAAAACTAATGGAAATAATTGAACCGTGATGCTATTCATCATTAGTCGAAAATACCCTTGAATAGCAAAATTATTTACAAATTAAGTGAACGAGAAAAAAAAAAAAAATCAAAGACGACCAAAAAACGGGAAATAAAATAAGTAAATAAAATAATTTCCAGAAATTTCACAAAAACAGACTGAAAAATGGACTGAATCCCAGTTGACTTACCACAAGCAGCTAACACTGTAAAGTTGATTTAATTCAATTTATGAAGACAAAAATGAAATTAAACCGTTTTTTACAGAATATAGTCGAGTTATGTTGCCGTTCGCGTACCAAACCGTTAAAAATTCAATCTCTCGAAGACAGAAATTCCAAATCTTCTACAAGACAAAACTAATGGAAATAATTGAACCGTGATGCTATTCATCATTAGTGAAAATACCCTTGAATAACAAAATTATTTTACAAATTAAGTGACGAAAAAAAAAAAAAATCAAAGACGACCAAAAAACAAGAAATAGCTCAAATAAATAAAATAATTTCCAAAAATTTCACAAAAACGAACTGAAAAATGGACTGAATCAGTTGACACCACAAGCGACTAACACTGTAAAGTTGATTTAATTCAATTTATGAAGACAAAAATGAAATTAAACCGTTTTTTACAGAATACTTGGTCGAGTTATGTTGCTTGCGTTATGTAAACCATTTAAGAATTCAATCTCTCGAAGACAGAGAAATTTAAATCTTCTACAAGACAAAACTAATGGAAATAATTGAACCGTGATGCTATTCATCATTAGTCGAAAATACCCTTGAATAGCAAAATTATTTAAAAATTAAGTGACGAAAAAAAAAAATCAAAGACGACAAAAAATGAAATAAATAAGTAAATAAAACAATTTCCAAGAAATTTCCACACAAAAACAGACTGAAAAATGCCAGATCCCAGTTGACTTACCACAAGCAGCTAACATAGCAAAGTTGATTTAATTCAATTTATGAAGACAAAAATGAAATTAAACCGTTTTACACAGAATATAGTCGAGTTATGTTGCTTGCGTTCGCATGCCAAACCGTTAAGAATTCAATCTCTCGAAGACAGAAAATTTAAATCTTCTACAAGACAAAGCTAATGGAAATAATTGAACCGTGATGCTATTCATCATTAGTCGAAAACTATACCCTTGAATGGCAAAATTATTTACAAATTAAGTGACGAAAAAAAAAAAAAAAAAAAATCAAAGACGACCAAAAAACGAAATAAAATAAATAAATAAAATAATTTCAAGAAATTTCACAAAAACAGACTGAAAAATGGACTGAATCCCAGTTGACTTACCACAAGCAGCTAACACTGTAAAGTTGATTTAATTCAATTTATGAAGACAAAAATAGAAATTAAACCGTTTTTTACAGAATATGATCAGATTACTGTTGCTGTTCGCATACCAAACCGTTAAGAATTCGAAATCTCGAAGACAGAAATTTAAATCTTCTACAAGACAAAACTAATGGAAATAATTGAACCGTGATGCTATTTATCATTTAGTCAAAAATACACCCTTGAATAGCAAAATTATTTACAAATTAAGTGACGAGAAAAAAAAAATCAAAGACGACCAAAAAACGAAATAAAATAAGTAAATAAAATAATTTCAAGAAATTTCACAAAAACGAACTGAAAAATGGACTGAATCCCAGTTGACTTACCACAAGCAGCTAACACTGTAAAGTTGATTTAATTCAATTTATGAAGACAAAAATAGAAATTAAACCGTTTTTTACAGAATATAGTCGTTATGTTGCTTGCGTTCGCATGCCAAACCGTTAAAAATTCAATCTCGAAGACAGAAATTTAAATCTTCTACAAGACAAAACTAATGAAATAATTGAACCGTGATGCTATTTATCATTAGTCGAAAAATACCCTTGAATAGCAAAATTATTTACAAATTAAGTGACGAAAAAAAAAATCAAAGACGACCAAAAAACGAAATAAAATAAGTAAATAAAATAATTTCGAAATTTCACAAAAAACAGACTGAAAAATGGACTGAATCCCAGTTGACTTACCACAAGCAGCTAACACTGTAAAGTTGATTTAATTCAATTTATGAAGACAAAAATAGAAATTAAGCCGTTTTTTACGAATACCGTCAAGTTATATTGCTTGCGTTCGCATGCCAAACCGTTAAGAATTCAATCTCTCGAAGACAGAAATTTAAATCTTCTACAAGACAAAACTAATGGAAATAATTGAACCGTGATGCTATTTATCATTAGTCGAAATACCCTTGAATAGCAAAATTATTTACAAATTAAGTGACGAAAAAAAAAAAAAATCAAAGACGACCAAAAAACGAAAATAAAATAAGTAAATAAAATAATTTCAGAAATTTCACAAAAACAGACTGAAAAAAATGGACTGAATCCCAGTTGACTTACCACAAGCAGCTAACACTGTAAAGTTGATTTAATTCAATTTATGAAGACAAAATAGAAATTAAACCGTTTTTACAGAATATAGTCGAGTTATGTTGCCCCGTTCACCATGCCAAACCGTTAAAATTCAATCTCCTCGAGAATGAAATTTAAATCTTCTACAAGACAAAACTAATGGAAATAATTGAACCGTGATGCTATTTATCATTAGTCGAAAATACCCTTGAATAGCAAAAATTATTTACAAATTAAGTGACGAAAAAAAAAAAATCAAAGACGACAAAAAACAGAAATAAAATAAGTAAATAAAATAATTTCCAAAAATTTCACAAAAACAGACTGAAAAATGGACTGAATCCCAGTTGACTTACCACACAAGCAGCTAACACTGTAAAGTTGATTTAATTCAATTTATAGAACAAAAATAGAAATTAAACGTTTTTGAATATAGTCGAGTTATGTTGCTTGCGTTCATGCCCAAACCGTTAAGAATTCAATCTCTCGAAGACAGAAATTTAAATCTTCTACAAGACAAAACTAATGGAAATAATTGAACCGTGATGCTATTTATCATTAGTCGAGAAATATTATGAATAACAAAATTATTTACAAATTAAGTGACGAAAAAAAAAAAATCAAAGACGTGTAAAAACGAAATAAAATAAATAAATAAAATAATTTCAAGAAATTTTCACAAAAACAGACTGAAAAATGGACGGAATCCCAGTTGACTTACCACAAGCAGCTAACACTGTAAAGTTGATTTAATTCAATTTATGAAGACAAAAATAGAAATTAAACCGTTTTTTTTACAGAGAATATAGTCGAGTTATGTTGCTTGCGTTCACTTATGCCAAACCGTTAAGAATTCAATCTCTCGAAGACAGAAATTTAAATCTTCTACAAGACAAAACTAATGGAAATAATTGAACCGTGATGCTATTCATCATTAGTCGCTTCCCCTTGAATAGCAAAATTATTTACAAATTAAGTGACGAAAAAAAAAAAAATCAAAGACGACCAAAAAACGAATAAAATAAGTAAATAAAATAATTTCCAGAAATTTCACAAAACAGACTGAAAAATGGACTGAATCCCAGTTGACTTACCACAAGCAGCTAACACTGTAAAGTTGATTCAATTCAATTTATGAAGACAAAAAATGAAAATTAAACTTTTTTTTTACAGAATATAGTCGAGTTATGTTGCTTGCGTTCGCATGCACCAAACCGTTAAAATTCAATCTCTCGAGGCAGAAATTTAAATCTTCTACAAGACAAAACTAATGAAACAAATTGAACCGTGATGCTATTTATCATTAGTCGAAAATACATGAATAGCAAAATTATTTACAAATTAAGTGACGAAAAAAAAAAAAATCAAAGACGACCAAAAAACGAAATAAAATAAATAAATAAAATAATTTCCAAAAATTTCACAAAAAACAGACTGAAAAATGGACTGAATCAATTGACTTACACAGCAGCTAACACTGTAGAAGTTGATTTAATTCAATTTTATGAAGACAAAAATAAAAATTAAACCGTTTTTTACAGAATATAGTCGAGTTATGTTGCTTGCGTTCGCATGCCAAACCGTTAAAAATTCAATCTCTCGAAGATGAAATTTAAATCTTCTACAAGACAAAACTAATGGAAATAATTGAACAGAAATGATGCTATTCATCATTGTTAAATACCCTTGAATAGCAAAATTATTTACAAATTAAGTGACGAAAAAAAAAAAAAATCAAAGACGACCAAAAAACGAAATAAAATAAGTAAATAAAATAATTTCCAAGAAATTTCACAAAAACAGACGAAAAATGGACTGAATCCCAGTTGACTTACCACAAGCAGCTAACACTGTAAAGTTGATTTAATTCAATTTATGAAACAAAAATAAGAGAACCGTTTTTTACAGAACCCTTAGTCGAGTTATGTTGCTTGCGTTCGCATGCCAAACCGTTAAGAATTCAATCTCTCTCGAAGACAGAAATTTAAATCTTCTACAAGATAAAACAATGAAATAATTGAACCGTGATGCTATTTATCATTGGTGAAAATACTACTGAATAACAAAATTATTTACAAATTAAGTGACGAAAAAAAAAAATCAAAGACGACCAAAAAACGAAATAAAATAAGTAAATAAAATAATTTCCAAAGAAATTTCACAAAAACAGACTGAAAAATGGACTGAATCCCAGTTGACTTACCACAAGCAGCTAACACTGTAAAGTTGATTTAATTCAATTTATAGAAGATAAAAATAGAAATTAAGCCGTTTTTTACAGAATATAGTCGAGTTATGTTGCTTGCGTTCGCATGCCAAACCGTTAAGAATTCAATCTCTCGAAGACGAGAGTACCAAATCTTCTACAAGACAAAAACTAATGAAATAATTGAACCGTGATACTATTTATCATTAGTCGAAAAATACCCTTGAATAGCAAAATTATTTACAAATTAAGTGACGAAAAAAAAATCAAAGACAAAACGAAATAAAATAAGTAAATAAAATAATTTCCAAGGAATTTCACAAAAACAGACTGAAAAATGGACTGAATCCCAGTTGACTTACCACAAGCAGCTAACACTGTAAAGTTGATTTAATTCAATTTATGAAGACAAAAATGAAAATTAAACCGTTTTTTACAGAATATAGTCGAGTTATGTTGCTTGCGTTCGCATGCCAAACCGTTAAGAATTCAATCTCTCGAAGACAGGGAATTTAAATCTTCTACAAGACAAAACTAATGGAAATAATTGAACCGTGATGCTATTTATCATTAGTCGAAAATACTAACCCTTGAATAGCAAAATTATTTACAAATTAAGTGACGAAAAAAAAAAAAATCAAAGACGACCAAAACGAAATAAAATAAGTAAATAAAATAATTTCCAAGAAATTTCTAGCTGAACTGAAAAATGGACTGAATCAGTTGACTTACCACAAAGCAGCTAACACTGTAAAGTTGATTTAATTCAATTTATAGTAAACGAAATTAAAACGTTTTTACAGAATATAGTCGAGTTATGTTGCTTGCGTTCGCATACCAAACCGTTAAGAATTCAATCTCTCCGAAGACAGAAATTTAAATCTTCTACAAGACAAAACTAATGGAAATAATTGAACCGTGATGCTATTCATCATTAGTCGAAAATACCCTTGAATAGCAAAATTATTTACAAATTAAGTGACGAAAAAAAAATCAAAGACGACAAAAAAACGAAATAAAATAAGTAAATAAAATAATTTCCCAGAAAATTTCACAAAAACAGACTGAAAAATGGACTGAATCTGATTGAAACACCACAAACAACTAACTACTATGAGATTGATTTAATTCAATTTATGAAGACAAAAATAGAAATTAAACCGTTTTTTACAGAATATAGTCGAGTTATGTTGCTTGCGTTCGCATGCCAAACCGTTAAAATTCAATCTCTCGAAGACAGAAATTTAAATCTTCTACAAGACAAAACTAATGGAAATAATTGAACCGTGATGCTATTCATCATTGAGTCGAAAATACCCTTGAATAGCAAAATTATTTACAAATTAAGTGACGAAAAAAAAAATCAAAGACGACCAAAAAACGAAATAAAATAAGTAAATAAAATAATTTCCAAGAAATTTCACAAAAACAGACTGAAAAATGGACTGAATCCCAGTTGACTTACCACAAGCAGCTAACACTGTAAAGTTGAAGTTTATTCAATTTATAGAAGGCAAAAATAGAAATTAAACCGTTTTTTACAGAATATAGTCGAGTTATGTTGCTTGCGTTCGCATGCTTGAAGCCGTTAGAATTCAATCTCTCGAAGACAGAAATTTAAATCTTCTACAAGACAAAACTAATGGAAATAATTGAACCGTGATGCTATTCATCATTAGTCGAAAATACCCTTGAATAGCAAAATTGCACAAATTAAGTGACGAAAAAAAAAAAAAAAAAAAAAGACGACAAAAGCAAAATAAAATAAGTAAATAAAATAATTTCCAAAGAAATTTCACAAAAACGAACTGAAAAATGGACTGAATCCCAGTTGACTTACCACAAGCAGCTAACACTGTAAAGTTGATTTAATTCAATTTATGAAGACAAAAATAGAAATTAAACCGTTTTTTACAGAATATAGTCGAGTTATGTTGCTTGCGTTCGCAGGTACCAAACCGTTAAGAATTCAATCTCTCGAAAGTCAGAAATTTAAATCTTCTACAAGACAAAACTAATGGAAATAATTGAACCGTGATGCTATTTATCATTAGTCGAAAATACCCTTGAATAGCAAAATTATTTACAAATTAAGTGACGAAAAAAAAAAAAAATCAAAGACGACCAAAAAACGAAATAAAATAAGTAAATAAAATAATTTCCAAGAAATTTCACAAAAACAGACTGAAAAATGGACTGAATCCCAGTTGACTTACCACAAGCATTGCACTGTAAATTGATTTAATTCAATTTATGAAGACAAAAATAGAAATTAAACCGTTTTTTACAGAATTATAGTCGGATTATGTTGCTTGCGTTCACATGCCAAACCGTTAAGAATTCAATCTCTCGAAGACAGAAATTTAAATCTTCTACAAGACAAAACTAATGGAAATAATTGAACCGTGATGCTATTTATCATTAGTCGAAAATACTACCTTGAATAGCAAAATTATTTACAAATTAAGTGACGAAAAAAAAAAAATCAAAGACGTCAAAAAACGAAATAAAATAAGTAAATAAAATAATTTCCAAAAATTTCACAAAAACAGACTGAAAAATGGACGTCAGTTGACTTACCACAAGCAGCTAACACTGTAAAGTTGATTTAATTCAATTTATGAAGACAAAAATAGAAATTAAACCGTTTTTTACAGAATATAGTCGAGTTATGTTGCTTGCGTTCACCATGCCAAACCGTTAGAATTCCAATCTCTCGGAGCAAAAAAAATTTAAATCTTCTACAAAGAAGACAAAACTAATGGAAATAATTGAACCGTGATGCTATTTATCATTAGTCGAAAATACCCTTGAATAACAAAATTATTTACAAATTAAGTGACGAAAAAAAAAAAAATCCAAGACGACAAAAAACAAAGAAATAAAATAAGTAAATAAAATAATTTCCAGAAATTTCACAAAAACAGACTGAAAAATGGACTGAATCCCAGTTGACTTACCACAAGCAGCTAACACTGCTGTAAAGAGTTGATTTAATTCAATTTATGAAGACAAAAAATAATAGAAGCCGTTTTTTACAGAATATAGTCGAGTTATGTTGCTTGCGTTCGCATGCCAAACCGTTAAAAATTCAATCTCTCGAAGACAGAAATTTAAATCTTCTGAACAAACAATGGAAATATAGTGAACCATTGATGCTATTTATCATTGAGTCGAAAAATACCCTTGAATAGCAAAATTATTTACAAATTAGAGAGTGACGAAAAAAAAAAAAAAATCAAAGACGACCAAAAAACGAAATAAAATAAGTAAATAAAATAATTTCCAGAAATTTCTAAAAACGAACTAAGAAAAATGGACTGAATCCAAGTTGACTTACCACAAGCAGCTAACACTGTAAAAATTGATTTAATTCAATTTATGAAGACAAAAGTAAACCGTTTTTTACAGAATATAGTCGAGTTATGTTGCTTGCGTTCGCATGCAAACCGTTGGGAATTCAATCTCTCGAAGACAGAGATTTAAATCTTCTACAAGACAAAACTAATGGAAATAATTGAACCGTGATGCTATTTATCATTAGTCGAAAATACCCTTGAATAACAAAATTATTTACAAATTAAGTGACGAAAAAAAAAAAATCAAAGACGACCAAAACGAAATAAAGCCAGTAATAAATAATTTCAAAGAAGGCTACACAAAAACAGACTGAAAAATGGACGATCCCAGTTGACTTACACCACAAGCAGCAACACGAGTTGATTTAATTCAATTTATGAAGACAAAAATAGAAATTAAACCGTTTTTTACAGAATATAGTCGAGTTATGTTGCTTGCGTTCGCATGCGAGCCGTTAAGAATTCAATCTCTCGAGAACAAATTTAAATCTTCTAGAATAAAACTAATGGAAATAATTGAACCGTGATGCTATTTATCATTGATCGAAAATACCCTTGAATAGCAAAATTATTTACAAATTAAGTGACGAAAAAAAAAAATCAAAGACGACCAAAAAACAGAAATAAAATAAGTAAATAAAATAATTTTCAAGAAATTTCACAAAAACAGACTGAAAAATGGACTGAATCAGTTGACTTACCACAAGCAGCTAACACTGTAAAGTTGATTTAATTCAATTTTATGAAGACAAAAATAGAAATTAAACCGTTTTTACAGAATATAGTCGAGTTATGTTGCTTTTGCGTTCATATACTTAAAACCGTTAAGAATTCAATCTCTCGAAGACAGAAATTTAAATCTTCTACAAGACAAAACTAATGGAAATAATTGAACCGTGATGCTATTTATCATTAGTCGAAAATACCCTTGAATAGCAAAATTATTTACAAATTAAGTGACGAAAAAAAAAAAAAATCAAAGACGACCAAAAAACGAAATAAAATAAGTAAATAAAATAATTTCCAAGAAATTTCACAAAAACGAATTTGAAAAATGGACTGAATCCCAGTTGACTTACCACAAGCAGCTAACACTGTAAAGTTGATTTAATTCAATTTATGAAGACAAAAATAGAAATTAAACCGTTTTTTACAGAATATAATCCCGAGTTATGTTGCTTGCGTTCGCATGCCAAACCGTTAAAATTCAATCTCTCGAAGACAGAAATTTAAATCTTCCACAAGACAAAACTAATGGAAATAATTGAACCGTGATGCTATTTATCATTAGTCGAAAATACCCTTGAATAGCAAAATTATTTACAAATTAAGTGACGAAAAAAAAAAAAAAAAAAAATCAAAGACGAATCAAAGACCTATCACATTACAGTCTCTCCTTTGGAGCTTGTCAAGAACACTGAGGAGAATGGCAGGGGCACCTGACCATAAATGGCAGCAGTACTCCATGCACGGAATTGTAATATTAGCCGTTCCCCCTTTATGGAAACACTTGACTTTCATTGACCGAACAGCCAGTATTACTGTCGGATGAAATTCATAAAACCTTTCTTGTAAAACATTGTTTCAGAAAAAAATCAAGTACGTTGGCTCTTATTGTTCTTAGCAGTGAGGATGGAGGTTTCTTTCTTAACCTTTTATTTGAAGTAGTATGGAACATCAACATCTTGATGATGTCATTATTTTGTCTTCGATTTACATGTGGTATCCATTTTAGTTGTTGCTGGTGTTTAAATGTCCTCAAGTGATGGGATTTCGGTAAAAATGACTTGTTTGTGATTCAGTGGCACCAATCTGTAAGGTTCAAAGAAGTGTGATTATCTAAGATCCACCAGCTTTACTCCTTCAAAGCCATTTTTAACCATTAATCTTAGATAGCTGTTGAAAACATCTGCAGTTTTAGATATTTTTAAACGGGTTTGGCGCCATGAATGATGTAACTCAAAGAGAAAATAATTACATAATGAAGACTTCAACTTTCTACACTATTTCAAGCAAAACACATTCTGATCAATATCAGAATTATCAATAACAGCTACTAGTCTTGACAAAATCTTTTCCTTAAAAAAAGATTCTCTGAAGCGAAATATTTTTTTTAAATTTCAAGCGACTGTAACGATAAGTTCAGTTATTTAATGTTTCCTTTAAGAAAATTTATACCTCGCCATTGCTATTTATCAAACAGTTCCTTACGTTTCCCATTCGCAAATTACTATTTGAAATGCAATTTTATGCATTTACAACGAAAGAAAAGTTGTTTAAGTAATGAGATTTTTTTCTCAATTTCTTAAATTTCAATAAGTATTTTCTTTAGATTTGAATTAGTAACCGTTCTCTTTTATCTATTGTTTCCCTTCAATACAAAAGTGATCATAGCGCTCCACGATTTCCTATCTTTTGTATCTCTAAGTAACATTTGCCTCCTTACTCACCAAGCGTCTTTTCTGCCGTCTATTTACATATGGTCGCTAGGTAGCTCATTCTATTTTTCACAATTCTGCGAGTGACAAATTTTCCAAGCTGTCTTTCCTCTCCAAAGTTTCCGATCTTACTGATTGTAGCTACAATTGCCTTTTATGTTTAAAGTTTAATTTAATACTATATAGTTTTTCAGACGTTCCGCACTGTTTGTATTCTCAGCATTCTTTTGTTAAACCGCAAGTCTGTTTCCTGAAGTTTCCTCTTTATCTGAGATGAGGTCCAGAAAGCACCGACTTATACGAAGACTATTTTCTTCGTAATTTAGAATAAATTTAACTTTCTAGCCTAACTTCAAGTAAAATACTTCTCTTCCCTGTATGCAGTCTAGTAAAAAATCGCCAAATTCGCCCAATAGATCCCACAGTAGGTTGCCCAGTAGATCGTCGGAGTTCTACGACAAGACGCAGCCGTTATTTTATGCTGCTGGTGATTGCTTGGCGCTATCTAACTATATACGATATAGTCTATTAGGTTATATATTGCCGACAGTAAAAAAGTGATATATCGCGAAAAGGAATACAGTATAAAATGATCAGTTGAAAAATGGAACTCCACACCAGGAATAAGAAATACAGATTTATTGTCCTAATGTACAATTAACAATAATACACATATAGGCAAGCCACGGTTTGGAGCGGAATAGACTATCGAATAGTGAATGCCTTCACCTAAGTCATTTTCCCCTTCGTACCGCTCATTACCGTCTTTTATAAAATAGAGCATTTTATTCTCGGGGATGGCAGGATGTTCAACTGTAACAAAAAGAATCACTGATCTTAGGTAGTCTTTATTTCGCTAAAGCTATTAATACAATGTTAACAGAATTCGATCTCGTTTCAACGGTTTTATTTTTCCTGTCGTTTAATGATAAAGCAACTCGATGCCATGATTAGTCGCTAAAAGGACGTGCCCTTTTTCTATCAGCTAACCATTTACAATAATAATAATAATAATAATAATAATAATAATAATTGTAACATAGCAACCAAGGAATTCGAAAAAACTGTCAAAATATAAAGACCTGGAAATTGAAATAGAAAAAATGTGGAAATTGAAAACAAGTATCGTGCCATTGATAGTGGATGCACTTGGAATGATAAAAAATAGAACAACAACAAAACCAAAACAAAAAAAAAACACACACACACACACATTGAAAGAATCCCAGGAAACCCCAACTTAAGAGATATGCAAAAATTGTTTTGCTAAGTACAGCTCACACACTAAGGAGATGTTAGGGAGATATGAAAAAATATGAAATGGAGTCATAACAACACACTACTACCTGCCTTAGGTCTTCCTGCACACTTGGTAGGTAGTGCGACCATAGCAGAAATCGATTTATAATGACAAATGACATAATAACCATATCAATCAACAGATCTCGTGTAATTTTCGTATTATTCAAGCTTTCCAACTAAAGACAGGTTGGAAAATGAGATATCCATAATAATATTTTTTCGTATACGGTAAGTTTACATTGAAAATTCTAAATTGAATGTTTGTTAATGTTTTTTTTTATTATTTGAATTAGGACTCTTCTATTTTGGAATTAAATTAGGGTTGGTTGTTTTAATCTTTACTGCCCAAATACGTTCTTGTTAAAAAAAGCGTAACGTACGTACTCATGACCGAGAAGAATCTTTTCTCTTACTTTAATTCTGAAAGACGGACATTATGACGCAGGGAGAAACTAGAAGAACATCATAGATGAGGTTATTCACAACGGAATTAGTAAGAACTGGAATCGGGGCCGATACGTACTACACACGAAACTCATGACCGAGGATGTGACCGAAAACAGATTAGGAACCTGAAGCAGTGCTTTGTGACACTCACTATCGTATCAACATTTGTTATTTTCAACGTACATATATCTTACAAAACAAGTCCAACTGACTGCTTTTCGCTCGTTATTCAGAGGTCCAAACCTGTGAATATGTTTTGGTCATGCTGAGTCTCGTAAAAGCATTATATAAAATTCATTATTTTCATCCATAATATTGAATGGGTTAAATATATATTCAACTTTTAAAGAAAAAATCTCAAACTGATATTAAGAATTACCACAAAACGTAGTTCTAATTTATATTTAAATACATTGTATTTATTTTTCTTCTTTTTTTTTTAGTTGAATTGTTCGCCTATATTACATATGATCTAATTTTGTACATAATTAGGTTATAATAAATTCTGAACTTTATATGAATACTACGTCATAAAAATTGAGATATAGTAGAGTGGGGATTCCATATCGCAGATTCCGGGTGGACCGTATTCTAGATTTGGGGGTGTTTTGTAGATTTGGAGGGGTACAAGACCTTTTCAACGGCTTTGTCTGATACAATAATAATAATAATAATAATAATAATAATAATAATTGTCCATCCTGTCGCGTAAGTGAAGAACCTCCGCAGAAATTTGACTGGATAATATCTAAGTGCGTTATATCTTGGATGTGCATTGTGGTGCATTGGATATCGGCTCGGAACGAGAAATCGGGGAGCCGAGTTCGAATTCCAGCTGAATTCATTGCATTCACTTACGCGCAAATACTCTTGGGAAAGGTATTAATCCGTCTATTCCTTCCAGTTATGGGTTAAATAACAGGACAGATTGGGTTCTATAGCCTTGGTCGGCAACCAGTCTACCGCAGAAAGCAATGGCAACCTACTGCGGGATAATCTTCTGCCCAGTCAGTTATGTCTCTTTCGAGACATGATCGCCCAAGCGTGTATCACGTATGGCACTTAACTGACTGAATATCTAAGTGTAGCCGACTTGCGTCAACAGAGTACTTGAAACGGAATGATGTGGTTGCTAAGTACATACGTTGGTCAATATGATGCGCATTCCACATACCTCGTAAAGTGAATGGCTGAGAAAATAAGCAAAAAAAGAAACGTTGCACGGAACAAAGAGGTTATGATCTGGAATATCAGCGTTCATATTCATAGGTCAAATCGATAATTGTGAAAAATCATATTGAATACACATGTCTCTTGATAGATAATGCAACCGCATCCCAGAAAACCTGTTATATTGAAAATATTTGAGAAATTAAATTCATGCAAAGTGTTATATAATACAATTGTCTTGACTTACAATAAACAACGCGAACACGTATATATAAAAATATAAACTTACTTTTTTAATCTTCGTCGGTAATGTTTTTGTGGAGTGGGAAGTTAACCAGAGAGAATTACGCACACGTAGAAGTTGTCGGGGAGTTCTCTGGTCTCTCTCACTCCTAGTGCTCTCTTTTCTCCTCTGTCTTCTCTTCTGTCAGAAATCCCAGACTTCAAAATTTTTACGCATTTTTGCTTTTTCGGGTTGTCATTAATTGACTTCATCTGTAGCCAAATGCATCTGCCAATCGTTTTTTTTTTTGTATTTATTATCTTTTAAATCGGTTGTCGCCTTTACTTTTTACATTTAATGTCAATCATATCTTTGTCGGCTGTCGCCCCTAAAGACTTTGTTGTCGCTTGTATCTTTGTCGGCTATTGTCCGTGATTTTGTCTTTGATGTTGCGCACCAATTCGACCAACCACGACTGGAATATATTTTTGCCGATTATATTTTTGCTGGTCAAGTTAATATATTACAAAAAGATTTCGGGATGAGATAGAAATCAGTATGATGTGGAATACTAAGACAAGAATATTAACTGCTGTCATTGGAATTTCGAGAATTACATTAAAAGGAGCAAAGAGATATTTGGATATGAACTTTAGTGGTCGTAAAATAATTGAATTGCAAAAAAAAAAAATACTCATGAGTACTTAAATTATTTTCCAGATACTGGCAACAATTATATTATTTTTTTCTCTGGGTGCATGACACATCATCTGCATGTATTTTCTAATTAAAAACAAACAAACAAACAAAAAACAAACTTGTTGTCTCTTGTTGTGATTTGAGACCAAACACAGAGCAAAGGGAAACAACAACAACAACAATAAAAATAAAAATAATAATAATAATAATGAAACTGAAGAAATTTGTTGTGGAGTAGTTTTCGCACGGAAAGTTATAATCTTGCTGTGTCGGTTGCTAATCGACTTAACGCATCCAACATATGAGGAACTTGGTAATATTCCACTGTAAGTTGACTACTTAGTATTCGGCTAACTGCCGACAAATATCAACTGCCTAGTAGTTCTACTGAACTCCAATAGAACTCTAAAGAACTCTCTAGAACTTCTAACAACTTCCCAAGAACTTCTCGAGTAAACTTCTTGTTAACTCTTAATATAGGAGGGAGAGTCCATTATCTGAGGAATAGGTACGTTTCACCATAACAAAATGAGATTCAACAGACATGAAAAAGTAACGAACAATAAGGAAAGCATTGTCTGTTTAACTATGTTTATGCTGCCACTGAAAGAAACCCCAACTTGAAAACTATAGAAAAAATTCTCGAAACTGAAAGATTTGGAAATAGAAACTGAGACAATGTCAAGCATAAAGACCACATCAATACAAGCACTAGTGGGTGAAATCGTTATTCTAAAAAAAAGCGTAGGAAAATACACCAACAAAATTACTTGCCGCACCAATACAAAAAAAAAAAATACAATCCTTGGAACTGATTCCTTATTTCGGAAGACAGGATCGAATAAATAGGCTGCTCTTAACTTGAAGATAGTCCCATGTTCATTGGTTACGCGAGAAAAAATGAACGTTAATAAAAGAATTTTGAAAAATAATACAAAAATACAAATAGGCATTTCTTTTACGGCTTTTGATATTAATTGATTGGTGTTAATTGTTACTTACATGTTTTGCATTGCTAAAGTTGTACTATAGTAAACATGTGGGCCCGTCTCTTCAAAAATGAGGGCAAAATGTTTATATCGATATGCGATCTAAAAAACCTTAAGCGTGACAGGAAGTATATATATATATATATATATATATATATATATATATATATATATATTATAATAGAGAATATATATTTGATTTTAATTACAAATACATTGCGACACGGAAATTTCTATGTTTCAAGATTTCTACCTCGTCATCAGGATTGTTAAATCATTGTTGTGAAAATGATTTTCCTTTAATACAAGAAACAATACGTATGTTAATTATAAATCTGAAAAGACATAAAAATATCTGTGTGTTTTCAATTAAATTAATCAGAATAGAGATTAACTTTACATTTTAATGTCTGGCGTTGATTAAGAAACACTTTCCGAATAATAATTTATTAAGTAGGATTTTCTATAAAAAAAAAGAGAGAGTTGTATGAATAATCTGGGGAAAATTATAAAAAATCATAAGAATAAAATTTTAAATAAAAATTTAAACATAATTGAAAATAAAAATAATTTAATAACTGAAATTAACAATTTGCACAATAATAAATGAAATTGTAGAAATCCTATAGACTGTTCCATGGAAAACAGGTGCCTTACAGAATCAATTTTCTATCAATGTAAAATTTCTAATACGGAAAACTCTAGTAATGTAAAGATTTATGTGGGTAGTACTAAAAGCTCTCTGAAAAAATGATTTCATCAACACACAAAAGTTTTGAAAAATTGTAATAAAATGCACTCTGAATCGAAATAAAAATAGTATATTATATTCAAAGGTCCCTTTTAGTTAAATCAAAAATATAAAATGTTTTCTTTCTTCAACTCTTGTCTGTTTTGTTTCAGAAAATTTTGGGATATGGAGAAATCTAAAAGAAACAATTGTAACAACAATGGATACATCAACGGAAATTGGGTCTAGAAAGGAGTTTTAAAAATTAAGTTGACATAAGATTGACAGAAGAAATCATGTATTCTCCAAAATATAAACTTTTTTTAAAATTGAAAGTGAAGTTCTATTCTGATTAGTTAAATTGAACTCGTAGTATAGAGAATGAACTGAGCCGACGCTACCGCGACATTATCTCTTTCTCCATGATCATGACAGGATATATATATATATACAAGTCTTTTTATAACGAAAAGCATACCCTACTCAGTGACAGATATCTCTGCAGCTAATGTCTCTTTAGATCTAGCACAATATAACCCAGTGAAAAACAAATGGCTGGTTACATTCAATACCTCAAAAATCAAACTAGTTACATTCCATCATCGACGAACGGACTCCTAACTACCGCCAGTCACGACAAACGGATATTTCCTCGGAAAGGCACCATGCTTTGAGATACTGTTGTTACTTAAATTTAACCTGGCCTGAAGCGAAACTCATGCATACGAGACATCAGTAAAGATGCATATAAAATGCCCGGCTCCCTGCACCGCTCCAGTAAGTACCTGATTCTACGTACACTCCTATATCTTCATAAGAGCCTGATCGGGCCATAAACAGAGTTCTGTTGTCATATTTTAACGGGATCTGCATAAACCGCACTCTCCAGCCTCGATAGATTACAAAAGTGTCTCCGAATTCTCGTCGTTGACGAATTATTTTCACCCGCCAACCACTCTCTCAACAGATTTGGCAAGGCCCTCGCTGCTCTGTTGTGACTTTCCTGGAAAGTGCACCAACGATATACATTTCTTGGTTTCATCAGTTTTAACCTTCACGACTAAGACCCGTCATGACACTAACACTAAACCAAACCACCTTTCCAATCTTTTCACTCTTTTCTTTTCTTTTTTTTCAATTGGAGTAGATAAACTAAACTATCGCCCGGTTCACACTCCATCCACATCTATTGAACAGAGGAAGAGGCTCATCCATTGTTTCCTGTTTAGGATGCGGTTTCCGGTTTTCTCTTTTCCAATCTTTTCACTCTTTTATCTCTTTAATTTTTTTCAATTGGCGTAGATAGACTAAACTATCGTCCGGTTCACACTCCGCCCACATCTATTGAACAGGTGAAGAGGCTCATCCCTTGTTTCCTGTTTAGGATGCGGTTTCCGGCTTTCTTTTTTCCATTCTTTTTACCCTTACGTAGCCCCCAACCCATCAGTGGCGTTATCGCCTTGCTTGGGGTGATATGATTAAAAAAAAATAATTTTATCGGTGAGAAATAAGTTGCTCTCAAAGAGCTTTTGTTTTTTAAGATATGAAGTTAATGAAACTGAATCCCACCTGCATGTTATTTAGTATTTTCTTCAAAGTATCACCATATGATGCGTATGGTGACTTTAACAGGTATCTCCTTATCAAACAGCTTATCATAATCGGTATATTAGGCTCCATATCTTTGAACACAAGTGTAACTTTGATGTGCTGCTCTTTCAATAATAATACCACCACCACCACCACCACCACCATGAGATTTCATTAGACTTGCTCTCAATCAATATCCAGTGATTACCGGGTGATATCAGGGAGGTAAGATAAATATTCACATCTGGTCGACTATTTGGAAGATTAGAAAACTGTATTTTCCATTGGCGCCCATGTTTTCGTTTAAGAGCAGCCATAGATTAGAATTTTAATTACTTATTTTCAAAGCTGGACGATTCTTTCCACAGAGTAGACAAAACTCTGTACAATTTCCTTCCTTTGTTTCCTTTCATTTTATTAAACGTTAATTGTATCTGGTGTGTATGTCTTATGCCTGAAGGGCCGAGTTGCAAAAACAGGTGTATAAAAACTAAATCAAGAAGAAAGATTGATGAAGCCAAAGCGTCGAAGAGAAAATAAAATTATTTTCGAAAGTGAATATGTCCTTGTGTTCCGCATGAATCAATTCTGAACAAGTTTCAGCGAAATTAAAAAACAAAATGGACAAGAACTCGACTCCGCGCTGTCTTGCCAATCGCTTTTTTCAAAGTGTATCGATCTTTAAAAAAATGAATTTCATCTTCTATAGTGCTACAACCGATGCAAATCGATTTTCCCTTCCTCTTATTCCATCAAACCGACTCAGGCTATAAAATTCATCTTCAGTTCACTACACGCATGCCCAGTTGTTATTCGAATGATGCTACCATTTTTTTTAATGTCCGTTTTTTAAGCATCCACATAAAAGTAATAACGAGTGTCCATTTTCGTTCTTTTAGAAACTGTTTTTTTATTTTTATTATTACCTAGCTTTTATTTTTCGATTATCGTCGGATTTTATTAACTTTCGCGAGTATTTATTTGCTATTTTTCACCGTCATTCAGGTGCTGGAGAGCATAGGGCGGTCGAGGATTGTTTTTCATTTTATTCCGAATGGGCAAACGTCACTTAGAAAGCCGTTTATGGATTGCATCTCAGCTAGTCGTTCCACAGTTTGGACAACTAATGGCGGTAATGTGGCAAAGCACATATATGTTCTTTAAATTATCGTTCGCAAAAGAAAAGGCCAAATACTGAGGCAAACCCTGCCTCAAACAAGTACACATCCTGAAGAAAATGTTTAACTACAAGTAACAGAATCAATCTGAACTAAATAAAAATGCTATTGGCCTACGTTTTTGTATAACACAGAACTTACATAACAACAGATGAATCTATTTTTTATGATTTTCGCCCAAGCAGGAACAATGATGCCAATAACACACAAAGAAATAAGTGACTTTAAGAGAAAGAACGCGAAAACACAATTCTAAAAATAAAAAAAAAACTTAAAAAAACAGCGTATAAATCTATACTCCTGATTAAAAGATGGAGGAATATGAGTTAAGCGATATTTCTTTTTTTTAATCATTTCACCCCGAGCAAGGCAGAAATGCCACTGATGAGCTGGGGGCTACATAACTGTAAAAAGATTAATTAGAAAAGAGTGAGGAGTACAAACTAATTAGAAAGGAGCAATAGAAAGCTGAGAATGCAGGTGCGATGACAGATACATAGGTGGAGAGAAAGGGAAGGATATATGGGGGTGGGGAGAGAGCTAGAGTCCAGTGGTTAATAGAT
The DNA here is from genome assembly GCA_037127315.1 of Ascarosepion bandense. Classification (NCBI taxonomy): domain Eukaryota; kingdom Metazoa; phylum Mollusca; class Cephalopoda; order Sepiida; family Sepiidae; genus Ascarosepion; species Ascarosepion bandense. The sequence goes on from JBBBDQ010000851.1 coordinate 3,626,187, forward strand.
GAGTATTGACATTGCATTTAAATTTCTGGATATTGTAGCCGTCAGGAAAGCAAGAATATGGGAGCGAGTTCCACAGGCGGGAAGTGCGAGAGAAGAAGCTGCAGGAGTAGAATTGTCGTCTGCATTTGGCTAACCTAACTGTGAATGGGTGGGACCCAGTTGCCAATCTGGTTGCACGAGTAAACATCTGTTGAGGAGGCACCAGTGACTTAAGTTCGTCCGAGCAGACGCCATGAAAGTATTTATAGAACAGACAAAAGGAGGCCACATTTCGACGGTGGGGAAGTGGCTGCAGTCGAGCCGCCGGATCGGTACCTATCACATTACAGACTCTCCTTTGGATCCTGCCGAGAACACTGAGGAGAACGGCAGGGGCGCCTGACCATAAATGGCAGCAGTACTCCATGCACGGACAGATGGTTGACTTGTATATATGCAGGATGGATTCAGGTGGTAAAAACATCCTGGATTGGCAAAGTGACCCAAACTTCTTAGCAGTAGATTTAGATATGGAATCAATACTGCACGACATATATATTACCCCGACAGTAGTATCCAGAGTAATCTCAAAACTCGACCCCCATAAGGCGAGTGGAGACGATGGAATCCCTGTGATAGTCCTTAAGAGGTGTACTCCTGAACTTTCCCCTGTCCTCTCTAAACTGTTTAACCACTGCTTTTCTGCTTCCTGTTTTCTTGCATGCTGGAAGTTCTCCTCAGTCGCTCCTGTATTTAAGAATTGTGGTGAACCCTCGGACCCTTCCAACTATCGTCCTATCAGTCTTCTACCGATATTCGGGAAGTAATTCGAGGCCATAATCAATGCTGAAATAATCCAACATCTTACTGCCCACAAACTCTTCTCTGACAGGCAATATGGCTTCCGCTTTGCCAGGTCCACGGCCGACTTGCTAACAACCGTAACGGAGTACATGCTCCAGGCCCTTGATGAGTCTGACGAGGCTCGCGCGGTTGCTCTGGACATCTCCAAGGCTTTTGACAGGGTTTGGCACTCTGGCCTCCTATACAAGCTACGGGGTTACGGTATTACTGGTCGCATGCTTGACCTAATCCAATCCTTTTTAAATAACAGCAAAATGAAGGTCGTTTTGAATGGGCATGCCTCTTCATCCTACAGCACGAATCCTGGTGTCCCACAGGGCTCTATAGATTTTTTTGTTCTTTTAATCATGTCACCCCAAGCAAGGCATTCCACTGCCACTATAGCGTAGGGGGTTACACAGGGCGATAGACGAGTTAGGATGTACATAAGGGGAGAGTTGGGGAGAATGGGAGGGTTAGTGTTTTAGGAAGTGTCTATTGACCTTACATTTAGAGCTAAGATATCAGGTGAGTTAGTTTGGAGGAATGATTCTACGCTAGAAAGGATAGTGCGGATACCGCGAATGTTAGTGAATGTGACACGGAGGTGTGTGTGTGTGTGTGTGTGTGTGCGTGCATATACTCACATAAATGTCTATATATATATATATATATATATACTTTTTTTTGTTTTCTTTAATCCGAAGTGGAAGAGTAGGAAGGTAAATTCCAAGAACCTGATCCAAATCAACATTAAAAATTTTTAACATTAAAATGTGATGCAGGCAGAGAGCTCAATGTATTAAGAATACAGAGCTAAATTAGAGAAAATTTTCAAAATTAAAAATTTTCAACACCTTTGAATTTTGAAAATTTTCTCTAATTTATATATATATATATATATATATATATATTATTACGTGGTAAGTGTAACCAAAGAAAAAATGATTAACCATTACTCAGAGTTAATTCACAGACAAATATTCAATTTACAAAACACACCAAATAAAATATTTACAAATTTACAATTTTTGTTGCATTCAAAACAAGAAACAGAGTTTACTACTGGCGAGTGTTACGAGGAGAGAAGGGGGGTAAGTTTTCAAATATCTTTACCCAGTTAAGTTGGCGTAAAAGTTAAGTGCTATACTTTTTGGAAATCCTTAAATAAGTATATAAAGAATAATTATTAGCTTGGTCAATGAAAGAGTCAAAAATATGTATTTACCCTTTTTGTTCTAGGAGCTTCTCCTACAGGTTTTAGTTGGTCGGACTTTTCTACGAGATTCTTTCGGCTGGATATATAATCCTTGAATCAAAGCCGAAGTTGATAACGTCAGCAGACTCTGGTAAAAACTAACTCCTTACTGCCCCAAACTTATTTTTATAGGGGCTATCACATAATTTGCATATTTCTAGAACCTTTCGAATTCTATCAACTCTACTGGAATTTTCTCGATTATTCTAGTACCTTCCATATGTTTTATTTTTAATATCATTATTTTTACGACTACTTCATAAATTAAAACTTCTTTGGAATAACAAGTAGGACTCAATAGAATCCCTTACTACAACATTTTAGACATTATTAATAATATTTTTATATATAAATGCATCCTCGTAACTATATATATATATATATATATATATATATATATGTGTGTGTGTGTGTGTGTGTGTGTGTGTGTGTGTGTGCGTGCAAACATTTAACTATTATCTTTCGTACTTAATCTCATAAACTGTCTTTTTGACTTTTCTTACGTTCATACTACACCAATCTAGTCAAATTATACTTACCTGCCCCATTTTGTGTCAGTTGGGGACCAAAAATCATCTCTCAGTTGCGTCTCTGTCCTCGAAGTCAGAGTGCGGCTCAGTTGTAGCTCCGTCCGCGAGGGCAGAGGTGCATCTGAGAAAAATTTTACTGTGCAGATGCCCGGTCCCGGGGAACAGTGTCCCGCAGCCGCTCCAACCCATTGCACCAGAGGGGTGGACCAAGTGCTCGTAACCGGGGAGGGGACGGGGGAATTTTTGTTTCTTCGCTCGTCTGTACGCGGTCGGGCTCCCCACGTTAAAAAAAGACCTTGTGTCACATCTCGCTCAAGTAGAGGAGTAGCGTAAATGTATATTACACCAATCTAGTCTAATTTACAGTAAAGACAGATACTAACAACTTTATAAACAATAGAATATATGGTTCACAACAAGAATAATAACTGAAGATGACAACTACGTAGTGAAGATACAACATTCAAGTAAACTGGTGCCATATTTTGTTGGGTGAGGTGGCAACTACAAATATTTTTATGGCCACTGCTCTGACAAGCTTATTCCATATAAATAGCACGCAGGTCCTACCTTATTACCGTTGAAATAGTCAGATTTAACCGCCACTTCTCCTTGAACAGTTTCGTTTCTCTTACTTCCCGCCTGTGAAACTCTTTCCCGTTTATTAGCTTCCATGATAACTAAAGTCCCCAAAAGTTTAAATGCAGCGTCAATTACCGTCTTTTATCTTCTTGAATCCCTCTCATCTTTTTATCCTTCCTTGAAAACCTTCTGTATCCAATCTTTTCTCTCACTGTGACCACCTGCGCACTAGTGGCGGTCTCACCTTGCTTGAGGCGAAATGATTAAAAAAAATACAAAAAATTAAATATCTCACATGTGTTTTAGCAGAGGACAGAAAATCCGAAAACGTATTAGAATAAAGATGTTTTCAAAAAGCTAAGCAAAATACGGAAAAATAATACGAGAACCAATATTAAAAAGTTCTGAACAGTAATGTAATATCAGTCTTTCTCTATCATAGTGAATTTTGGAAAAATTCTTCACAGATGTATAAAGATCTGAAGCGACAGAAATTGGATTCTATAGAAGGATACTGGGAATACCATGAAATAAACATGTGAATGACAAGAAAGTTCTATGGAAGATGGAAACAAAGTTCACTTACAATTAAAAAGAGATAGTAGACATTTCTGGAACAGATAATGAGGAAAGAAGGCTTGGTAAATTTAGCAATCACATAATATACTGAAGTACAAAAGACGGCGCTAAGCACTGTGTATTCTATCTAAAGAGTTTGTGTAAATGGAAATTAAAATAGAATAATGTAAAGAAAAATTATATTAAGTGTATTTTCTGCAATAGTATTCACTTTATATAAGGGCTCAATAATCATTCGCTGTAAAGTACAGAGTAAGCACTGATGGTCAAAATTTATGAGGGTAAATAAATTATTACTTATGACTCGCCCTATTGTTTGAGGTCATTAGCCACATTTTTCTTCTTTTAGAAAAGTTGCCGCAATGATAAAGAGTCTATTCCAGACTGCTATTCAATCCATAGCTTGATATAAAGTACTAAAAAACCACCATTTGTGAAATCAAGAACATTCTCCTAAACATCATTTAGTAATTCATTTCGGTTATTTTAACGGAGATATAGCCCTGTTTTAAATATATAATTTTATTTCAAAAACTTACCAAGTACAGCATTTATACAACACTAGCAGTTTAGCCCGGTTTCACTCGGGTAGTTTAAGGAATAATAAGAATAAAAAACATAATGAGTTTACATAGCAAATACTTACACCGTCCACCCTCGTCACTTTTATAGATATAGATAACAATGTAGAATGTCTCTATTGGATTAGGGTGGGAGGAGAAGGGGCAACATATATAGATAAAGTTGGGTGATCGATTCTATGTTATAATCAGTACATAAACTGATCCCTGATTTTGTGGGGTGATAATATATATTTTCTACGCCTAATTTTGGCTTTCTGAAAAATTTCAAGGTGTCGTTAGCATTCTAAAACTTGGATCTACATCTGAGCGCAACTCCCGTCGAGCCAGACCGCAAAATACAAACGATAAGTCGAATCTATCAAACAAACATATACTTACACAACGTCTACCCTCGTCACTTATATATATATATATATATATATATATATATATATATATATATATATATATACCAACTATATCCGCTTGTTATGATCACTGCAACTTTGCCTTGACTTATGCATTAAGAAAAAAGTTTCTAGCGGAAACAAAGGAATTTGACCTGAAATTACGAAATATTTCTTGTCTCATCACATTTGGCTTATTATGTCCGGGAGAAGACGAGGAAAGTCCTGTTCAATTAGTTGATCACTAGTACTGAAAGAGCTTGAAGAATTTGACACTCACAAGATATATTGATGGTAAGATGGGAAGGAAAAGGCAGACGCTAAGCTGAATCTATCAAACAAACAAATACTTACACAACGTCCACCTTCGTCACTTTTATAGATATAGATAACAATGTAGAATGTCTCTATTGGATTAGGGTGGGAGAAGAACGGGCAACAGATATAGATATAGATAAAGTTGGGTGATCGATTCTATGTTATAATCAATACATAAACTGATCCCTGATTTTGTGGGGTGATAATATATATTTTCTACGCCTAATTTTGGCTTTCTGAAAAATTTCAAGGTGTCGTTAGCATTCTAAAACTTGGATCTACATCTGAGCGCAACTCCCGTCGAGCTAGTCCGCAAAAGGCAGACGCTAAGTCGAATCTATCAAACAAACAAATACTTACACAACGTCTATCCTCGTCACTTTTATAGATATAAATGTGTGAATTTAACTTCTTATTTTATAACGACAACCTTGTCAAAAGATAATTATAACAATTCTAGATAAAAACTGCTTTTCTCAGAAAACCCTTGAAGTCTGCCTGATAAATATAAAATATTCTTTGCTCATACAATGAATCAAATTATACATCGAATTGGTTCTCAGTTCCCTGCTTGAATATTTGAATTGCTAAAAAATCGAAACGTGCATGTTCAAAGTACAGCCGATTGTGGCGTTTAATTGCTCGGGCAATCGATATTTGGCGTAGCTTAATCCCCTGGATGGAAATCGAGTTGGTTTACTAATTCTTTGCCCGACCCCTTCGCTCAGCTGACCTTTTAGTTTCAGATAGGAATTCGGATCAGTTAACCTCAGCTCAATCATCTTAGTTGGATTTACTGGAAATACTTAATCTTTTTTCATCTAAACTGCGCTAGAATACCCGCTTCAGTAGTCGATATACCCAGTTGGGAAAAAGTCTCAATTTCTTCTGTATAAACAATTTTTTAACGACAACACGCAGCCTTAATTTGGTTAATGGCATGACTGAAAGTAAAAAGTGCCGTGTTGATTAATTTTAATTCATGCACACGTACGTGCGTGCGCAAACACACACACACACACACACACACACACACATGCACATATACAAATACATATTAATGTATCTTTGGACAGCACATATTCTTTTAAACATGTTTCGTTAAATATGATGGACGAGGAAAATTTGAATATAGTTTTTGCTTCTTATTGTGCTGACCTCTTTTTGACGTGCTGAAGCAATAAAAAGCAATTAACCAACTGAAATTCCTAAAGCACTTAAGAAAGAACGTTCTTCAACCAAAAAAGAAAAAAAACATGAAGTGCACACAAAGATATCAAATTACACTAAAGTTCATTTAAATACAAAACAGGGGTAAACAACAGCAGGTAAAGAAAACCCTGATAAATGATACAACAATACCGTCACGAAATGTCGAAATCGGCATGATTTAAACAACAATACTCATCTTAGTGACAAACTTATCCACATTAATTCTTTTAATGGTTTCTTTCCATTTTGATATCGAGCACTTTATGACAAAAAATCTGCTTGCCAAAACTGCATTAAGCATTTTTAAAACTAACACTATATAACGAAAATGACATGTAGGTAAAATCCCAAAACAGATCCTATTAATATTAATCCTATTCATATTAAAAATGCTACTAGTAGAGGGCTCTAAATAAATACTATTATCTACTTACTGAGAAAAATATCTATATTTCCAAATCAGTCTGTCAGTTAAGTGACATACGTGACAATCATGTATCGAGAGAGACATAACTGACTGGGAAGAAGATTGTCCTACAGTAGGTTGCCATTACTTTCTGCGGTAGACTGGTTGTCAGCGAAAGCTATAGAACCTAATCTGTCCTGTTTTTCAATTCCATAACTGGAGAAAAGAGACGGATTAATACCTTTCTTAAGAGTATTAGCGGGTAAGTGAATGCAACGAATTTAATTAGAATTCGAACTCGGCTTTGTGATTTTTCATTCCAGATCGATATCCACTGCAACACAATGCACATATCAAACCCCGAAAATCACATATGCCGTATGACCATCTCAGCGAAGAAAAAACCTACTTCTTCAGCGGAAAAATTCATTTATTTATTATTCATATATATATATATATATATATATATGTGTGTGTGTGTGTGTGTGTGTGTGTGTGTGTGTGTGTGTGTTCATTCGAACCTGTGACCATTATCCACATAGGGGAAGCTACCATGTGATCTGGCACGTCTTAGACCTCTCGACCAAGAATGACCATCAGGCTAAACGAGGTTTTAATTAAGCCTATACAACAAAAACTTATCTGCTCTGAAATGTATCGTAATGACAACAAATGTAAACATGCTACGGAAATTAACGAAGATTAACGAAACTTGGTTATAAACAACCGACAATTTGAAATGATCTATTAAAATTTTTTTTGGTCGGTACTCGTATTTAAGTAGATATTGTGTTTTTAATTAAACAGTATTATATATAGATACCGCCGTCCATTTTCGATATCTAAATTTAAATTTAAATTTTACAAATAAATAAGTTATCTTCAAGCTTTACAATTAACTTTCATTGAAACCCAAAAGATTAAATTTTAATTCCAGAAAGAAAAATACACTGGTGTATTTTAAACCGAAATCATATTGATTTTAATCTATTTTTTTTTCTGAATTGGAAAATAAAATTTAAATTTCCCACCATTTTTGATTGATCGACACATTACGTAAACAGTAACCAAATTTCTGTTTTAAAAATCTTGCAAAAATAAAATATACCTACCTGACAAGTCCTTCAAGTCAATTTTTAAAATTCAAACTTACGTTAATCTGATTTCAGTTCAGTAATAATTGCTTACTGCCAGAAATTTACAATAAAAAATCTTTTTACCTCCGGTAGCTCTCTTTTATCTTCGTAATAGAGATGACGAAAGATTTTCTTCTTTTTTTAATCATTTCACCCCGAGCAAAGGCGAAAATGCCACTGATGTGCAGGGGGCTACATAACTGAAAGAAAATTAATTAGAAGAGAGAAGAGGAGTACAAACCAATTAGAAAAGAGCAATAGAAGATGAGAATGCAGTTGAGATGACAGTTTCAAGCTAGGAGAGAAAGGGAGGGATATACGAGGTGGGGGAAGGGCTAGAGTCAGGTGGTTAGTAGGTGAGTATTGACATCGCATTTCAACTTCTGGAGGTTGTAGCCGTCAGGAAAGCAAGAATATGGGAGCGAGTTCCACAGGCGGGAAGTGCGAGAGAAGAAGCTGCATTTGGCTAACCTATCAGTGAAAGGGTGGGACCCAGTTGCCAATCTGGTTGCACGATAGACCTGCTTAGGAGGTACCAGTAACTTGAGTTCGTCTGAGCAGAAGCCATGAAAGTACTTATAGAATAGACAAAGGGAGGCCACATTTCGGCGGTGGGGAAGTGCCTGAAGACGAGCCGCCAAGTCAGCACCTATCACGTTACTGACTCTCCTTTGGAGCCTGTCGAGAACACTGAGGTGAACGGCAGGGGCGCATGACCATAAATGGCAGCAGTACTCCATGCACGGTCGAATGGTAGACTTGTATATATGCAGGATGGATTCAGGCGGAAAAAAAACATCCTGGATCGACACAGTGACCCAACCTTCTTAGCAGTGGATTTAGCTATGGATTCGATGTAGCTGTTCCATTTGAGATCAGAAGAAAGGGTAAGGCCGAGGAGGCGCAGTGTATTGCACTCAGAGAGAATCGCTTGGTCCATGCTTATGGGAGGCAGGAGAGGTTGCATGTGATGGTTGACAGACAACAGCTTGGTCTTAGACGCGTTGAAATTGTCATGCCAGTTCTTGGCCCAATTCACCACAGAGTGTAGATCCCGTTCAAGGTCAGCAGCGAGATTATGTCTGTCCGCCACGCCAGGTTTCTTACTGATGCCTACTTGGGACTGGATCTCATCTGGGAGGTCGTTGATGAAAATAAGGATGAGCGTCGGGCCCAGGATAAAGCCCTGGGGGACACTGGCATTCGTGTTGTAGGATGAAGAGGCATGCCCATTCAGAACGACCTTCATTTTGCGGTTGTTTAAAAAAGATTGGATTAGGTCAAGCAGGCGTCCGGTAATACCGTAACCCCGTAGCTTGCAAAGAAGGCCAGAGTGCCAGACCCTGTCAAAAGCCTTGGAGATGTCCAGAGCAACCGCACGAGCCTCGCCTGACTCATCGAGGGTCTGGAGCATGTACTCCGTAACGGTTGTTAGCATATCGGCAGATATGGCATCTGGAATTTGTCAAGAAATCTAAAAGGAGGTGCGACCATACGGGGCAAATTTTCAATTACGTTAAAACATAAATTTTTCAAAATTTAATTTCTTTTTTTTGGTTTTTAACTAAATAGTAAAATTAAAAATTTAACTTCATATTTTCAGAAGTTATATAATAATTTATAGAACTTTAGTTTAGATTTATAGCCAAACATTTGAATATGCTTTCTGAATAAAAACAATTAAAAAATTTAAATTTCTTTCAAAATAATTTTAATTTAATACGGAAAGAATGAAATTGAAATAACCGAACTGAGTTATGTTATTTATTAGTTATCATTAATTTTAAGGCATGGTACAAATATTCTAATTTAATTTTTATGGAAACATGTTATGACTCTTATGAAACATCATACTTAATCAAATAGAACATCGTACTTAATCAAAATGAACATATTTACACACAAATTCTTTTTTATAATTACTTTAAAATATATCTGCAAAACGATTTTTATTAAACGTTTCAATTTTGGATAGGCAATATAATAATCAGTTCTTAACTAAAAAGTCTACGCTCAATCAATTCTTTGGATATTTTAAAAATATTTTTAAAATTTTATATATTATTAAATTGTTTAATAATAAAAAATTAAAAAATTGAAAACAATTTTTTAAAATTTTATTATTAATCGAATTTTTTTTTCTTCAGAGTATATTGTCCTCGATAGTTATCATTTATTCCTGCGATTAAAAGCTTATCAAATTATATTATATCAGCGTTTTATTGCATTTTTTTACTCTTCGGAGAAGTTTTTAGGATAATTATTGCATACTTAAAATAGAAAAAAATAGATGATTTATATTCCGTAATGTGTCCTGCGTTAAAATAATAAAACAAGAGTTAACCATCAGTGTAAAATTTATGAAGATTTCATGAATTTACATGAAGTGGGGGAACAGAGGTAAAAAATGTTTCTATCAAGATCTTTAACACATAATAATTTCATAAATAATTGTATTCATTTGTGAATGAGTATTGAAAGTTTCATTAAAATCCGACAATTATTTGAATTTTGCGAGAATTTCCAAATTAATGTGTTTGTAACCGAAAAATGTTGGTAATGCAATCATTAGGTGTCCATTGGAAAACAGTAGTAAACGTTTCTTTAGCCGTTAACGCAATCAAAACAAAACTTTCTGACTAAATTTCGTAAATGTTAGAAAGGATTAAAATTAGCAAAAAATAATTAAAAATTACTTTGATCTTTCTTCTTATTAATAGTATAAACATTTTGAGGGAAAAGTTTGTTTTATTAAGTTTGGGACCTTTCTTATTCATACTATGCTGTTTTGTTATCGATTTGACTGGCGGTACCTAATTATATATTTATATCTACCGGCCTGATTATTCATACCCTATGTGGATAGGGGTCGCAAGTTCAAATCCTACCGAATGACACACATTTTCGTAAAAAAAAATATCGCAAATAATAAGACTGGTAGATATAAATATATAATACTGTTTAATTAAAAACAGAATATCTACTAAAATATGAGTATCTATCAAAAATAATGTTCAAACAAATCATTTAAGATTGTCGGTTGTTTATAACCAAGTTTCGTTAATCTTCGCAATATATATATATATATATATATATATATATATATATATATAGGGTTGGAGATTGAGCGTTGATAAATAGAAAGAGTTTGTCTGTATAGTTGATCAGATTTAAGCCGACTTCGAAGTTTCGTAAAGAAACAGTTATAATACTCTCACTCGTCAGGGATATTTGCTGTTAGGTACCGATTTGTTCTTGTTTATATAGAACATAGTGTAGAGTTTGAGGAAGTAGTCTTTTTTGTGGCTGTTAGAATTTTCTTTTTGTTTATGCTTGGTTGATTTTTCTTTTTGTTCATTTTTTCTTTTTATTGTTTAGCTGTTTGATTTATTTTTATTGTTTGAATTTTTAGTGTGTGCGTAAATGAGTGTTTATTTAATTAAAATGTGTGGGAGTGTGTGCATGAGGCACTTTTCTAAGGATAGAAGTTGTTCAAAGGTTATTTAATGCACATATTTATAAAAATGTTGTAGAATGTAAAGCGATCTAACTACAATTATGTAAAAGCAAAAAAATTAATAAAACGTGAGGTATATTAGCCAAAATGGATTTAAAAAGCATTTATTAAGAAGCATATTTGTATCTGAGAATCTTTTTTTAGCGAGTACGCATTCGTTACGTCTCTCAGTGATACTTTTTGTTACTTTTCATATTTTTACATTCCCAAGTAGAATTTTGATGGAATTTCCATAATGTCGGATAAGATCCAGCATTTTTGATCGATGTACATTTAATTATTCGCTGAAAGGTTTTCTCTCCAGCGTGAAATGATTGGAGAATGTTGATGGTTCCAGTCGGAAACAATAAATGATATATAAAAACATACTCGTATTCTATCTGTTTGAAATCTTTGAGAGCGAAAGATGTAAAATCCATTGGAGAGGGAATTTCATGTGGCTTTCTGCTCTAACTATTCTGAAAATATTTACAGCTAGAGATACATTAGAAGTATTTTTAAAGCTCTTTGTTATTTACAGTCGAACTAATATTCCTATATTGGTTTTTACTATCGCAACCATTCTGCCGTTTTGTCCTTCGACTATATTCCGTTATGTTTTGACCCCGATAACCTTCAGGAAATTTCGAAGCATACGAATTATTCTAAGGAGATAGACTGTTATTGTTCAGTTAGAGATATTGGCGGACCTGAAGCAGACTACCACCACGTTTAATTTTGTTGTTTTTCATTTTTTTTTTTTTTACTTTTTTCAGTGCAGTCCTATCGATTAATTTACGATTAACAAAAAATTATTTTGAAAAAATTCAATATTTAAACATTTTCTGGGATGAACAGTTTCTCATACAACGTTATAGTAAATCAAGCCTCCATTTTGAAACCAGTCGCCGGTACATTACCGCCACCTGTAAATTTGTTCATTATCAAATTTTTATGACTTTTTTCAGTGCAATATTATCTTTTACACCTTAAACTTTACGAATGACGAAAAGAATTTGCAAAAATTTCAATATTTAAACATTCTTAAATGGGGGGACTAGTTTCTCAGACAACCTTATAGTGGGTTGAAAATGAAGGATCGATTTACTTTAACGTTGTATGAAAAACTGACTCCCCCAACCACAATTTTTTTTAAATATTGTAAGTTTTCAAAAAAAAAAATTAATAATCTGAATTTGTAAGTAACAATCGATAGAACTTCGCTGAAAAAAGTAAAAAAAAAAAAGAAAAACAACGAAATTATACGTGGTAGTAGCCTGCTTCAGGTCCGCCGAGTTATTTTTTCTCGATTTATTGCTAGTCCGGTTTCAAGTGCGTTTAAACCAGTACGACCCGACACAGGTAGTGAAATCGCAGTTAATATGCCACCAAATTTTGAAACCACCATTTTAATTTTCTCCAAATAGAAAACTTTTTAAACATATTTCGTCCACAAGTTATAAACTTTTGACAGTAAATTAAAAATTAAGGACGGACATAAAATACACATGGAATACTGGTTCTTTTTGTCGTGGACCCGGTAAAATGTCCAGCAAGAAAAACAACAGGACAACTAAATAGAAAATAACGAATATATATTAATTACAGGAAAATAGAATTCTCAGAACTCTGTTAGTAGAACAATAATACGGGTTAGTAAGAGATAATATTATTTGACCCACGGCCTTAGATCTGCGACTCGTAATGGTCGTTAAGATAACCGTGCTCGTAGACCGAATCTAGGCTGAGTTCGGGCTTCTCTAAGGGCTCTCTTCTCAAAATACTACCTTCACCTCCTATGAGGGGTGGTATATGTGATGGTTGGAAGAGTTTATTCCGTCTGTAGAAGATGCCGCCATGGCACTTATTTAATCTGGGAGAAAATGCAGAGAAAATGTAGCAATTCGTGGTAACAAAATAAGCACATCTAATCTTCCCTCTGCTGTTGTTCCCAGGCCCACCCTGACCCGGAGTGATAGCAGCTATTAGGGTCCCAGCTATGGGCAAATAGTTAACCCCCAAATTGGGATCAAAGCACAATGAAGATATAAAAATACACTTTTATAGAAATATATACATAAAAATAGACTTTAATAGAAAAATATACATTTTTGAAGGAAAAATATTACCAACAACACATTTTTGAAGGAAAAAAATATTCTCAGCAAAATACTTTTGAATACAAAACTAGGAGACATTTTCAGTTTTCTAAAATAAAAAAGAATAAAAACAAACAATTTCATTACAATCTGACTAAATCAACCTTTTAACCAAACATTAAAAAATAACTTAAGATCCCACCTTTTTGGCATTAAATAACCCATAAACTTTGATATACCGTTAAACAAAACTCTCACTCAAACTCATCTTCTCTCTCGCTTCTAACCATCCGCTATAATGAAACAAATGTTTTTCAGCTAAAATCTGAATCTGTCAAATTAAGCTTCATAAGCTCTTACTTAGGGTTGTTGCTATATTACACAATAAGTCACTGAAACTTAAGCTAACATTGCAGTATGTGCAAGCAAGTGTCCAGAATGGGTTATGAAATTTAAAAACAAAGACACTGAGCTCAGTTAGTCAAAACGTTTTTGAAAGCATTTGACATTAAAAACTGAATTATCGGAATTATCTTTAAACAAGACCGTGCAGTATAAGCAATACCTTACAGAGGAGCTAACGCTGAATCAGTCAAATGACTAATTTGAATCACACCTTAGAACAAAACAAACTATCACGGCATAGAAGTTCTTCGGCATGGGGAGTATTTTACAGACTACGAATTCATTAACCTTCTTTGTCTAATCGGATGTTCCAGCAAAACGAATATGTCGTAACATTTATCGATAAATTTGTCCTAATTTAAATAGGGATCGTAATGATATGAATTTATATCTATAAGAGATTTTGTGAAAATTATTTGACAGTAATTTAAGTTTCAGTATACCATAAAACCATTTTTATATTTTTGTAATTACGCGCAATGTTTGTTAGATATTTAAATGGCGGCTATTCTTATTGCTGTGATGTCAACCTGTCATTTCTATTTCTGTTAAATGTCAGAATGCATTGTCAGCAAGTCTTTTATGATAGGATCAGCAAAGGGCTGTGTACATAAGTTCCGTGCCAAACCCTACCTTATTATACTATATGGTCGTTGAACCTGCCTAAAGTGCCCTCCTGGCTTTGATAGGTCTTGTATTTAAAACCGGTTGGATGTCATCCTCTCCACCAGATAAGCTGAGTGGGGAAACCAGTTTAGTTGTCAATTGTCTGATCATAAGGCAGCCAATATCTGGTGACATGACTAAATGATTTCTCAAACAAAGAAACAAACTGAAGATATTTTATGTAATATATATTTTTGCAACATGCTTACGCTAACATTTTATCGATATTTATAAACCTTACGTTTCGTTCAATTTCACAAAGCAATCGATGAAATTTAAATAAGCTCATTTGTTTGAAAATATATATTGACAAAAACTCTACTCCGCGGCTTAAAAATTACTTTAATTTTATAGGACTCCATGGTAAACAATATTTTTAAAAAAATGTATTTTCCATTTTTAACAGTCAATAAAAGATTTTCATCATTATTTATTCTTGAGCAAAAACATACAACTAGCCATGCATACATATTTTTTTCTGGCGACAAAGTCCAGCCTTTTGAAGTGTTTATTTGTAATTATCACAAATGCAGGGTCAACAAGAAACTGGATTCTTTTTCTATCTATCGCCCGGTTCACACTCCACCCACGTCTATTGAACAGGTTAAGAGGCTCATCCCTTGTTCCCTGTTTAGGAAGTGGTTTCCGGCTTTCTCTTTTCAAATCTTCTCAGTTTGTTTTTTGTTTTTCAATTGGAGTAGATAGATCTATCTATCGCCCGGTTCACACTCCACCCACGTTTAGGATGTGGTTTCCGGCTTTCTCTTTTCAAATCTTCTCACTTTGTTTTTTGTTTTTCAATTGGAGTAGATAGATCTATCTATCGCCCGGTTCACACTCCACCCACGTCTATTGAACAGGTGTAGAGGCTCATCCCTTGTTCCCTGTTTAGGATGTGGTTTCCGGCTTTCTCTTTTACAATATTACGTAGCCCCCTGCACATCAGTGGCGTTACCGCCTTGCTCGGGGTGATACGATTAAAAAAAAAAATTATATAAAACTTATATAAAAGATATGCAAAAACAATATTACATTTTCATTAAATAAGTATTTGTTATTTTAATTATTGCTTTGGAAATAATGAGAGTATTTTGCATGTTGAATAATAAAAAACTTTTTCTAAACAATTAATGAAAATTTATTGTACTAAAGATATGCACAAAAAAAATGTACATTAGACCATTTGCCTGTTTGTACTTCTGCCCAAAATTTGGCTTCGATTGGTCAATGAAATGCTATTTTAGAGAATGCATCGGACGGACTACCAGAAGTCACATAATTTTATATGTAGATTATATTTGTACGCTGCGCAAGTAAATTTATAATTTCTTTTACTTTATATTTACGAAGTGAAAACGCTGTTCAATGAACATAATTCCTAAAATGGTAACGCGATAAGAAATTGAAATATTAAATTGCTGTAAAATCTGAACTATGTTTTGCACAATGCTAGATATATTTCAGGAACGAGTTTGAATTGTAATAGATCTTTTTTATATATTATGTTGAATCAGTAGATATTTCCATTTTGGGGAAGCAATTGTAATGACGACATTATAGTTCTAATTGCTAATAATACGTGCCAGTTATAATTCCATAGGGAAAAAATAATGCTAGAAATATTTCAGGAAAGAGTTTGTATTATAATAGATCTTTTTTATTTATGTTGAATCAGAAGGCATTTTCATTTTGGGAAAGCAATTGTAAAGACGAAAGTATAGTTCTAATTGCTAATAATACGTACCAGTTATAATTCAATAGGGGAAAAATGATTTACTGACCACCTTGAAAAGTGGACATTAAAACGTTTTAAATCGATTACAAGAACTACATATCTTTTATAGTGGTGTATTTTAACATTTTAACACGTGGCAAAAATTTATTATATATGTAATATAACGGTCTGGCCCACCCAAGAAAGGCTGATACAAGCCGTGTTGTTTCCGGTCGGTGAAAAGTAAGGGATGTCACTTTGACCCTATTTCCGGCAGATGCGGAAATAACTCAGAGGCAAACAGACAGGTGACTCTGAGAATTACGTAGGCGTCGTGTGGGCGTCGCGTGATCAAGGCAAAGCCGGAAGAAACAAGTCCCGGTTTTGGAAGATATATAAAGATCGCGAAAGCACGGATTCGCCAGTCAGTCAGAAGAAGTGAGAGCAGAAGTAGCAGCAGAACCACAGAACACGAAGGAAGGCAGTTCACAGATGCCCCCAATAGCATGCTGCTATTGCGGGGTACGCATTCGTCAACCCGTCAACCCTAGAAGCGCGCTCTCACTCTCTGTTCACTAGGCTACACGGTCCATCGTTCATTAATAAAAATATAACTCATATTTTTATATACACCCGTGTTTGTTGTATATGGATATATAACATATATATATAAATTTATTTTATTTTATATTAGCTTTGTAATTTGAATTACATTGAGCTCTCCTCTGTATCATTTTATAATATTAAAGTATTTTAATATTAATTAGAATCAGATTCTTGGGATATACCTTCCTACTTTTCTGTTTTGTATTAAAGTAGTTTAATAATATATATATATATATATATATATATATATATATATATATATACATATATATATATATATCCTGAAAGATGACATAACGGCGTGTATTTATATACAGCTAATGTGGAAATTTTGAATGCTCAATGCTTTTACGTTAAAAAAATGAGAGAAATTGATTTGCATTTTCGTCAATTCATTATCTTTTGTTTCAAGAGTAAGAAAAAAGTAAAATCACTAAGCTGAACAAACATTACAAAAGTGGTGTGCCATTTATGAAGATACTGGGAAAATTGAAAATATTGTTCTTACTGGTTCTCTAAGTTCAGAAGTGAGAATTACAATCTGGAAAACAGAGAACTTTCTGGCAGATCTACATTCGTTGATGATGACAAAATCAAAACGATGATTAAATCCAGGTTAATCGACACGGGGTATCACAGAGATAAAGCAAATATGTTATGGCAACATTCTAAGCGTAGCATAGATGTGGAACAGGACCGAAAGTATGGGGAACCCAGTGAGAATTAAATTCACGGCTCGTATTCGTTCTATCGAGAGGAGCTTGCTAACCATAGCACCACACTCAGATTTCCTAAAATGTTTTTTATGCATCGCTTAGATATGGTACAAGACCGAAGGTACGGGGAACCCAGTGAGAATTGAAGCCACTAGTCAGCTGTAATTGTTCTATCGAGACGACCTTACTCATCATAGCATCACATTGAGATTCCCTAAAATGTTTTCTTTGCGTAGATTAGATGTGGTACAAGGTACGGGGAACCCAGTAAGGATTGAAGTCATTATTCAGTTCGAATTGTACTATTGGGACAAAATTATGAACCAATAAACTACGTCGATATTCCTCTCATATATGAGCATTTAATGTATGTACAACATTTAAGGTTTAGGCAAAGAAAAATGGGTTGTTTACAACAGTATGGCGTAGGAAACGTCCTGATGTAAAGAGAATAATCTATTGCTAACTACTCATAAAGCCTGTCTTCATCCGAAGGTAATGATCGTGTATCTGGTGGTATTAGAAGGGCATTGTGTATTACAAACGTCTTCTGCAAAGTAAGACGGTGAATATCAGAAAGTATTCTTTCCGACGCTAACTTTTTTTTTTTTTTTAGACTGAGGACGGAGAGAGAGAAAAAAAAGTTCATTTTAAATTCTATAGAATCCTATTTTTATGGTAGCTACAGACAAAAAGAAAAAAAAATTCAAAATATAGTCACTCTGAAAGAAAATATGTAATAAAATATACATAGCATAAATTAAACGAACATTTTCTTTAACTAGTCTAAATTATAAGAACTTCACAGCAGTAATTACGATCAGCATACGTTACCAGTAGTCACAAGAAATAAGATGCATATTCGACATTTTTGCAGAGATCTTTTGACTTTCTTTGGTTCCGATTGAAGCGATTAAAGACAGCAGTCAATGGAGAGCATCCGGAATTAGCCACTTGAAATGGCTTTGTCCTCATTCAGAACAACGTCAAGCATAATATAATGTTCCTTGCTTACCCGATAAGAATTAATATTTTTTGGCTCGTATGTTCTAAATTAGATTTGCCCTGTTTTTACACTTTTATCTTAATGAGAAAAACTTTAATTATTTGGAAGACTATACGTAATCTTTAGACCAGTTCCTCAATGCCAAAGTTGCCCATTTTTGAGAGGATAAAACCAAGAAGCGGCCTTAAATATGTTGATTTGTGGCAGAACAAATTGGCACATACAGTGCCACGCAGAAGTTTACAACAGATCACAAAACATATTAATGATTATAAAAAATTAGTCCCTGACTTTATATCCAGCACTAAAATATTCTGATTAATTTATTAATTCTGTGAAAAACGAACGAAAGTATGAAATTGACATTTATAATTTGAAATTTTACCATTATTAAAAAGTTTTCACATGTAAGGTTTTTAAATATTTTTCAGCATATCTTACGTGACAATAGCCTAGTGAAATAATGCATTAGTCCTGTTGAGTCTGAGTTTTGTTTAAACGGAATATTAACCTGTGTGTTTTATTTGATGCGAAAAAGGTGGGGTTTTAAGGTATGTTTTTAATGTTTGGCTATAGTTAGCAGTTTGATTTAATCATATTTTGATGAAAAATTTAAACAACAATTGATTTTTGAAAACTGAAGATGTCTTCTAGTTTTATATTCAAAAATATATTGTTGATAATAATTTCTTCCTTCAAAAATATATATTTTTTCTATAGAAGCCCATTTTTATATTTTCACAGTGTTTTGACCCCAGTTTGGGGGTTAACTATTTGCCCATAGTTGGAAACCTAACAGGTGCTACCATTCCAGATAAGGGTGGACATGGAAACAACAGTATTTAAGAGGTGGTTCAATGCGCCTCAAAACCTCCCAGTCAGAGGCCTTGCTGCCAGATGCAGTTTGCCATCATACCCAGGACCGCATTGGTTCGTGATTTTAGTGACATGATATGGGTGAGTTTAAATCCGAGGTCGGGCAGTGTGTTGTTGTATTCGATCAATAACCGACTGGTATGACTTAGATGATATCCCGAAATTAATAGGAGCATTCTATCCACGTAGATAAAATAAAGAGTTCAGTTTAAAAAATGCTTCTAGGTTACCTAGATCGATATAGACCTGAGGGCAAAGGCCGGAAGATGAAGACAATAATCCACGTTAATGATGATTAATCCTTGTCCTAGAAATTGGTTTGGTTGGTTGATTTTGTTTAGTGGCATAACCTCTATGAGTTATTTAATGCCTAAATTTAAATATTTAGGACGCAGTTGTATGCTTTCAGGTGCACATAAAATATATTGTTGGTCATTTTGCTATAAAATGTGTTGGTAATAATTCTATTATAAAATGTATTGCTTGTAATTTTGCTGTAAAAATGTATTATTGGTCATTTTACTATATAAAATGTATTGCTTGTATTTTTACTATAAAACTTCATTTTTATGCTTTCATAGTGTTTGTTTTGTTTGAGGTTTTATTATTTGCCCATAGTTGGGACCCTTACAGGTGATACTACCCAAAGTAAGGGTGAACCTGGGAACAGCAGCAATTAAAATTCTCGAAATCGCCAATCTCTCCAACAGAGTTTTTGCTGCCGGATATATCTTAGAAATTTGAAGAAATATTACATTCGTAAATGGTAATGTTAGCTGGGAATTAATTTATTAATTAAATTAAGCTCCTTCTTGATATCCTATACAAAATTATTATTATTATTATTATTATTATTATTATTATTATTTCATTTTTCATCATATTTCTATTTCTGCTATGGTCGCACTACCTACCAAGTCTGCGGGAAGACCTAAGGCAGGTCGTGGTGTGTTGTTATGGCCCTATTTCATGTTTTTTCTGTCTTCTCTAAAATCCCAGTGTTTGTTTACATATTTTCCATAGTGTTTGCACATTGTCCAATGTACATATTGCCCCACTCTATCGTGAAGATTTTTATATTCATTTGGAGCAAGTACAGAACATCCTGAGATTAGCTGGTCTATTGATTTTGGCATTTATCACAGAACCTGCATTTTGGATCCACATTATTACGTATAACACTTGCCTGAAAGTTTCTAGTGAAAACATTTTGGTCGCTGCAAGAATAAAGCCTTCAGTTTCAAACTTTAATCCAGATGCACGTAACCATCGATGAGTATTAACTTTATCAACATTGGATTTATTGGCACGTTCTGGATATTGGCTATGCAGAGGTTTGTCTTGCCAGCGTTGTTTCATCTGTTCAAAAGCTTTATCCTTGGCTTTATTATTATCATTATTATTATTATTATTATTATTATTATTATTATCTTAGCTACGTTCTCAAAAACTACAGGGGGTATCAAAATTGTTTTAAGTTTTACCATTGCTAGCAGCTTCTCCACTGTGATAGTTTGAATATATTTTTTCCAAATATTATTTTTGTATTTAATGTCTGCGAGTTCTGTTGGTTCCATGTGATTCTGGCGTACCTGCCGAATCGTCGAGTCATTATCGACTAGATTTGTTCCCTCACCAGGCTTTCCGAGTGAGGAGAGTGTTTCAAAACCCATCAGAATTGCCGAAGTGCGAATGAATCTACTTGTAATGCCAACGACCATCTAAAGAAATGTGCAGCAGCGCTTACACAAGGTATTAAAGGAAATTAAACATCGATTAGAAGAACACAGAATCTATGTTTGTCAGCAAGAGGAATATCGCAAATTCGGTAATACGTAGTGGACATATTGAAATCAAGGAAGTAGGGAAAATTTGAATATCTGGCAAATGTTCTGAAAGAGGACAAAAAAGGGGACAGTTGAGGAATAGTGAAAGTGCTTTTCAAAAAGTACTATGAAACAAGAAAATTTAGTTCAAAACGAAAAGAATTCTATACTCCAATTGAGCAATTTCCCTTGATGGTAGTGAACGCTATTTTCTCAAAGATATAGAAAGACTACAGAGAACAGAAATATGGTTTTACAGAAGGCTGCTGGGAATATCATGGATTGAACATGTGAGTAACGATGGCCTTTTAAGGAAATTGATCCAAAAATAACACTTATAACACTGCTCAACAAAGAAAATATTTGAAATAGTGTCGAGACACCAAACTTCATTTTTATTAAAGATTTTGAATGCACTGAATCTAAAAATCACCTTACGTTTTCTTGGATAACTACTGTTTTGACTGTACAGAAATAACACCTTTTTCGAAAAAAGGAATTTTTCATTTGCTTTCTGTATATATGATATTGACCAATGGCGATATTTCTGAAAGGAAAATCGTACAAACAACTCAATTCTTATTTAAATCAAGAAATATTGGTCTGGTTATTGAGAAATACTATTTTTCAATAACAATCCGAATGCATGTCTATAAAAATAACGCATGTGAATATACCAAAACAAACAAGTATTTTCATAAAATCATTTAATAAAGTAAAATATTAAAAATGGATCAAGAAAAATCAGCGCGGGACTTATAAAATGGTTCGATGGCAATGAAAAACAAAGACGGATGTTAAAAGGTGATAAATCACACAGAGTAACAAAAGATGTTGTTCAGAGCCTTGAACGCATAAGATCTGAAAGAACTTAGCGCATAAAATAAGGAGAAAAAGGAATTATCACAATACTAACATAATTAAAACTATAAAAGAAAAAAATATGGAGAATTTGAGAGAATTTGTGGAAAATACAATCAGACATGTGAGTTCAGATTACGGATAGAAAAGAACGTTCCAGTTTTTACTCCAGAGTTCAGTGTACGAAGGATGAGACGGAAAGTTATTATGCTAATGACATGGATAGTCGTAGTTGCGGTAAGTATTCTTCTTCTTCTTCAGGACGTAGGTGATCATGGCTTTCCATGTCTCCTTATTCATGGTGACTCTTGGC
Organism: Ascarosepion bandense; assembly: GCA_037127315.1. Lineage (NCBI taxonomy): Eukaryota > Metazoa > Mollusca > Cephalopoda > Sepiida > Sepiidae > Ascarosepion > Ascarosepion bandense. The sequence goes on from JBBBDQ010000851.1 coordinate 3,648,584, forward strand.
ACACTTTCTCCTGTAACATCACGCAACGCCCGTTCTGTCATCCACCTGCTCAGGCCCTTCAAATATGTTATCCGCTGTCTCTTTTCCCCTTTATCTGTCCTGTTAGTATCGGGTTCTTCAAGCCCTCCTTTCTTATTTCATATCTCAAGAATTTTAGTTGTCACTTCCTGATGCTCAATATTAATTTCCTTTTTGTTTTCATCCTTTCCAAAACCTCACATGCTCCGCCCATGATATCCGCAGCATCCTTCTGTAGAACGACATTTCAGCTGCTTCAACCTTTTCCTTCATCTTTGATGATATTGTCCAGCATTCACTGCCATATTGAAGAACTGACATCACATAGAAATCTAGTGTTCTCTTCTTTGTTTCTAGCGAAATTTTCCTGTCTCTTAATTCTTTACTCAGCTTATGGGGGTAAGAATTATGTTGTACAAAAATAACATTATTTACAAAGTATTTAAAGAAATATGAACTTTGCAAAACAGAAACTGTGATCCGGAATTAGAATTATGGCAATGGTGATACTTACGGAGAACTCATTATAAAAATTCAAAAAAATATAATTAATAAATAATAAACAATTAAAATAAATGGATCAGTTTTAACCTATTCAGTATAAGATATAAAGAAATTGACTATAGAATAGGCTGCGTTAGGGTTAGTTTTATTCAAACAGCAAGATACTATACAACTTCATTAACCAAAGATTCAGTCGTATTATTAAATTGCTCTGTCAGATCTTGACTCTCATATAGATATGTTTAAATGTTTAAATTGTCAGTCATATACAATATACAAATATTTTTCAAGATCCATTATTAAAAACGGCTTCAAGTGGTGACACCCTGTTAATATTGAAGAGAATTGTCCTTCGTCAGATTTCTTAGACTGGTGCTACAGAATGCCAAAGAACTTTATTAAATAGACTTCCAGAAGCTGCACTAATTTAATTTTTAACACATGTAACTTAAAGAGAAGAGAACTATATAATCAAGACGTTGATTTTCTATACTATCTTAAACAAATGTTTAGGGAGGTAACTCTCTTCGATACTAGAAAAAGAAATGGCAGATACTGGAGTTTAGAATTGTATTTTCCATAAAACTATTTGAACAGAATGATTTTATAAATTTCAACTGACAATATGGCTAACGTTTCGGTCAATGAATGCCAAATGTTTCTTTGTAAGGAAACCACTAATTTTACCAGTAAAATTGCTATGGAATCATTTATAGTTCAAATCGAAGTTTTCTACCCGCAGCTGTGACTATATTTCAAAAAACGTCTTATCAATTTCTGAACACACGCAAATCCTTTTCGGGTTTCAGTCTAAGTCGTGGGGTGCTATCTTAAGAGGAAATCAGCATTGCTTATTATCGATCAATATTTTACACTAACTGAGCTATTCCATGGAATAATTTGTCTTTGATAGTTTCTCTATTCAATAAGGGAAAACTCACTTGTAAAACTTATTACACAACTAAAACAAACTTGTAACGTTCCACCAGACCCTGAATGTTTTTCTGTCATAATAAACGATTTTTGTAAGGAGGCTCCTTGATTTAAACGCCTACCGGGACTCAAGTTCATCTGAGGCCTTAAATGAAACTGATATATACAATCTACCGCTAAAGATTCTGGGAAAATGCATGGTCCTTTGTGCTGTTTCAAAATATACATGATTTCTTCTGCTATTTTTTACTTTTACAAGAGCCAGGTCAGTGTAGCATTGTATCTTAGACTTGGCACCGGGTTTGTTCTCAGGTTACAATTTCTTCCACTTAAACGTTTGCGGCTTTGTTGTCGATCCCGGGAATGGGAACCGCACAAAATAAAGAAACAAACAACCAGATATTTGAGATAAATAAGTATATTAACGCAAATAATACAAACTCAAACGCTGGTTAGTAATCCAGGAATACGGTTTAGTACGAAGTATATATACAAGTAAATGAAGTGAAGCCGTAGTATGTTTAGTATGTCCACGTCGGAAACTGACGGGTGCTGTGTAATAATATTCTGGCTGAGTGGAACTCAGAGCTACTATAAACTACTGACGCTGTATTCTCCGTGAAACCTCAGTGTCGTTCGGTATAGGTCGATCTCTCTCTATGGCAGTAGTATATATATGCTCAAGTCGAGTCCATATCATGGAAAAAGGGGCGACCTCACAACAGGTTTAAAAATAACCCTGTCGCCAGATCATTACCAACGAAATAAAACCATGTGCCGATTGTAGAATTAAGTAAATTTTATTCGGTTGTAACTTACTGTTGATGAGCGAGGTAGAGATATAGCAAGGTTAGGAGAGGTGAACAGTCTAACGGGCGTGTCTTCCTCGTGTCGTGTCGTGTCGTGTCGTGTCGTGTCGTGTTGTCTCTTGTTCATTTCTATCTACTGTTTGCTGTGGGTCTCGTCTCTCTGATTTCGGCACTGTCTCTGCTTGTGCCCACTGTCTTATATAGGACAGAGTTCTTTGTCTTTTGACCTTTGTCTAAAAATTAATTTATCAACAAACCATAGTTCTTCGGCTCAGTGACCTATTTTTGTCAGAGTCGTCAGACGTGGTTCTAGTGAGGTTCTCTTTACTTAGCTCATAATCAGCAGCGTAATAACTTTCTGAAACAATTTCAGTAACATTTTTCAGATGCTTCAATTTAACAATATATCGGCTGACATTAATATCAATACAGCAAGCCAAAAAACAAGTACTGCTGCTATATCTGGGTTGCAGCTTCCTAGTTTTTACGTACCAGGCTCAACAGAATTCAGAAGCTTCTACGTGGCCATGTGGATGATATATGATTTTCTGCACTACCACCCTCCACAAATCTCTCAATATCTTATTACTATTTCTATAAGAAATGTTCGACTAAAGAACATCCATTAGTTTCACCATTTCAGACATTAACAGCTAGAATCCACGTAGGCATTTTCATTCTCTAGTTAGGAAAAAGTTTAATTAGAATTGCTCGTTTGCAAGTTACTCTGCTTTATGAAACAAACTCCCGAGAGGATGCTTCCTCGATAGGGAGTCTTAACTTTTTCAAGGCTAGAGTCAACTGCATATATTCATATCCTAATAATATACACTTCTTACTTCGTATTTTTACATACTTACAGCAAACATTCAGCCAGACTCTAACATAAGTCAGATTTGTGCCTTGTATTTAGTAAAAAATTGCTAAAAAGAAAGTTTCAGTTTTTAAGTCTGATGACCCCTGGCAGCATTCAGAGAAAGAATAAAAAAAGAGCTCTTGACAAAGTTGAATAAATTCCACAGTAAAGTGAATAAATAAGAGAGAACAGACAGACGGAAGCGTCGAGGTAAAGAAAACAAAGCAAACATTTGATTTTGCTCTTTCCAGAAAATCAGCAGCACTTACACGAGATCAATAAGATTTTTACTGTCAAATTCCACATGAAAATCGAAATGTCTTCGTACTAAAACCGAAAACAAAATCTGCTGAAATCATGCAACTGGAATATATCTGTCGGGAAAATTACTGGCAAAAAATCATATTCGTTGCTATTTTTCTGAAAACAGGACACTTATTTGCTGAGCCTATTCGTCAATTAGCCGATTGATGATCGGTTCGCGTCGACTTTTATATTGACGTCTTTGTTTGAACTCTGAGCAATAAAGAGATTGATTGATTGATTCGTATATAGATTCTGTTGTCCATTGTATATATATATAAATCAATGATATTATTTTCACAAGATCCAATATATATATATATATATATCAGCATGCAGTGTGGGTATAGAAGAATCCAAAGGAGTATCCCGTACATACAGTGATAGGATAACTCTCTAAGAGAGCTCTAAATATATATGTATATAAATACATATAGAGCAAATATAAGAAAAATTAAGGCAGATACGTTATTTCATGATGAATCGGAAAAAAGGCCTATTTCAGGCGAGCCATCATCAGCTTCCGTCTTTATTTTACAAAGGATTTAACAAGAATCGAAGTAAAATCCTTTGTAAAATAAAGACGGAAGCTGATGATAGTTCGCCTGAAATAAGCCTTACTTCCGATTTACCTTGAAATAACGTGTATGCCTTAATTTTTCTTATATATATATATATATATGTGTGTGGGGGGAATATCTGTAATGTATATACACGAAGAAACGGTACCGAAAATAACGAGACTGACATAGAATCTTAACAATCATTTTCATAATGGTTTATGAAAGCCGAATGTACACATTAAAAAATCCAATTTGAAATATTCTTGAAATACATTCATAAAATGCAATTGTAAAGGTCATCAGTTACCAGGCCGCCGCTCCTCTTAATTCGATCCACAATGCAAGGACTTAATTGTATCAGGCGGTAGATATTACTTTTATAATGGTATCGATATATATCCATATATCCATTTTAATAACCACACACGCCCCCCACACACACATATTAAATATTTTTAGCAAGAAATTTTTTTTAAAATAAATGTTTGCCAAAATACAAAAAACAAAGAGAAAACAAAGAATGTAACATAGTAATCATTGACGATTTAAAAAAATTATATTTTTTGTCATATCTAAATTTCAAACATTTTGATAGATTGCAGTTACCCATAGTTATTTTAGGTATATATATATATATATATATATATATATATATATATATATATATATATATATGTGTGTGTGTGTATCATTTACTGTTTTTAGACTGTTACTGTTATGTCATTTACTGTTTTTAGAATAAAATCATGGATAATATTTCTTCTGAAACTAATATAAGGTTGTGAATTTGAGTGGAAAGATAAGAGATAGCCAGGTGCATGGAAAAATCAAGAAACAGTATTCGGACCATCCAAAAGTTTGTTTTTTTTTGCTACCATCAGGTCTTTTTTTTTAGTTAAAAGAAAACCGGAAAACCAAAAGCATAGACAAGCGAGATGAGAGAAAAACAGTGAGAATTTCGGCAAGCAATTCATAATAAATAGCCAGACAAGTGTAGAATGAATGTGGTCTTCACCATTGGGGATTCAATTGATATAGTACACAGTAACGTCAAAGTGCATGCGTTGCTGTGGGTCGGTGGAGTCCGTGGAGCATATCTTGTTTTATTGTAGCGTCATAAGACCGTTGTGCGAACTGATTCAATATTATGTTGTTCGCATCCTGGGCTGAAAGAATTTTTGTTCTCGAAGCCAATTCCGTCTGTAGCAATGCTGTGCTGCAGGTGAAGAAGAATGGACACTGTTTTGTTGCGTTTACTTATCATTATGAGAGTTGTGATTTGGACGCCGCAACAGAAAGAAATTTCATGAAGGTGAAAAGTTTTCTTCTTTTCCACTAATTTTGTTCTTTAATTACCACCAAGTAAAATTAAAACGAAAATAGAGAGTAACGTTATTTATTAAAATTCGACAAAAGGTGGCTCAATATTTTCGTGTTTGGTTTGAGAGACGCCAATTTAGCCTGTATCTGGTAATGAACTAGGGGTAAGATATATTCGTCTACCTAGTCTTAAGTTAGAGTAGGACGTTTTTTGTTTGCTTTAACCTGCTTTTTTTAGCGATCCATTTTATATTTGGTTTATTCCTTTTTCCTTCCCCATTTAGAAGACAGGGATGGCAGTTCCTTCTCATAACTGTGAGATCGTTTCGTTTCGAGGGTTATCTTTCGTAATTGTTATTGCGTCTAAGTATGTGAGTGATAGTGTGAGAGATTCTGGAACGTGTTTATAAAATTTATTAATTCCACAGTATTTCTCGTTCGGTTAACTTTTATCTTTGTCCCATACTAAAACTAGTTTTGTCTAGTGTAAATACTTTTTATATCATTAACATTGGGGAATTACTTTATTTTAGATCTTCATCAACTCAGCACTCCTCAAAGATTGTACGTATGGGATTAGGTAGGAATTCTTAAGGAGAATGTGTCAGTTATGTTTGTGTCAGATAGTATTGTGTGGATGAGGTATTTTGATAAAAGGAACAATATACAAACGATTGAGTCAAAGGCAGAGGCTAGCTAAGCTAGCCATTACCATAGTTGGCTATTGTGACGCATTTGTATATAATACAATAAATGTTACCCGTTGGTGTCAGTCTGATTAGTTGGAAGTATTGTTACTAGTGTGTTCAGACCTATTTCAAAAGGTGAAGTTTCTACAAGTTAGAAAACGCCCAAAAAGTTTACTTTCGTGCTCTAAAATATTCTGCGTTGAGTTGATTTTGATTTATTTTTACTTTTATATTTGATGATTGAATCTAAAATTTTGATTTTTCCTTTTTAAGGTTTTTATTTTCATTTTTTCGGTGCTTCAGGCAACTATTTTTATCTTTTATTTTTGTTTCTGGTTGAACAAAGAATTACCAGACTGTTATATTTTGTTTTAGTTCATCTGCGTTTAATTTATAGCTTAAGCTTATGAACTCTTTTATTTGAGAAAAAATTGAACAGATGTCCTGTTTTTATGAATTTGTTTGGGGCGTTTTGTTTTATATATAAATCTTCTTGACACGTTTAATCTTTTCATCTTTCGGTTTCGACCGATATTGATTTTATTTCTATGGGTTTTCCGGTTGTTTCTGCTAAATTTCCATTACCTGAAGTGTATTGCTTTAGTCAATTTGTTTTTTTGTTCCCGTCTTTTCGGCGAACTATAATTTTTTGCTTTCGTCTTTCGAAGAGTTTTATTTTAAATTTAGGCGAACTTTGTTTTCTTTTTCTTTGCTGGGCGAATTTTATTTTACGTCGTTTCATTACTTCATCCATTTATTACAAATGAGCAAGTCTTTTTTTTCAGATGAAGTCAAAAAGATGTTTCTTTATTGCAGTATATACTTTTATTTGTATTTTTAATTTTTACTTAACTTTATTTTTGTGTTGTTCATCTGATTTAAGTTTTTTAACTTCTCATTGTACCAGAAGTTATTTTTAGATTTTAAGGTTTATTTTGTGTTTTATGTCGTCTAATTACCAATCCGCTTACTATTATATTTTGCAAGAGGAATTTTTCTCGTTTGTTATTGAAAATCGAAAAGTATTACCGATAAAAATCAGTCGGTAAGAAAAGACTTTTTCGAGTCTTTAAGGCAAAAAAAAAAACAACAAAAATCAAGATAACGCATCTTCAGTGGAGACAAACCAACAGTTGCAAAAATCTAAAAGTAAGGATGTAAATACTAATAAAAATAAGTTTCAAGATGATAAAAGCAAAGACAAGAGTTTTCCGAATTAAGTGAGGCACCAACTAATTCGACCACCGGGAACTGTTGGAATTCCCCCGCCAAGCTGTATAATAAACATCCCGGAAATGTTGAAAAGGTTCAAAAGTTATGAAGATCTCACAAAAGAATCTGGGCTGTTGGAGAACCCGTAATAACTACGGTGATTCGAAAAGGGAAGGCTGGCAATCTTCTCGGTGGACAAGCGTTCGCGCAAATTTGTCGCTCCACAAAAAGCAGTGATTCCATCACTGATACTACAGGATCTTTCGTGAGGGACGTACTACTGCCCATATCCGAAGATTGCCTTGAGGTAACCAGACGTGAGCGAATAATTAAAGACTTTATATTACGGACTAAATACAAGGAGTTTTTGCAGGAACAGATTAACAGTATACGAGGTCGATCTTATTTTCAGGAAAACACCTATCTGCTATTTCAGTCACTTTTTCGAAATACTAAGCGCCACCTCTAAAAACGTGAATGGAAGATGAAACTTCTATATAATGCTCGATCTTAGCTTTCATTTCCTTCGACAACAGTTTAGAATTTTGCAGCAACAACAACACGTACTTCCCAGCAACGACAACACAAAAGAAAGACGTGCCCATTGGGAAAAGATTCCACAGTTTATCTTTTAATCATATCACCCGGTAACGCCACTGATGTGCAGGGGGCTACGTAAGAGTGAAAAGATTGGAAAAGAGAAAGCCAGAAACCACATCCTAAACAGGGAACAAGGGATGAGCCTCTACACCTGTTCAATAGACGTGGGTGGAGTGTGAACCGGGTGATAGTTTAGTCTATCTGCTCCAATTTTGCCGAATTAAAAAAAAAAACATGCACAAAGCGACAGAAGAAACCAAAGCCGGTGATGGTGCTGGGCCTTCCCTCGTCTGCCCTGTATTCTGTTTCCTTTGGAAAAATAATTTGCCCTACATCCAGTGGCATGATCATTGACCCCTATCCTATCAAAAATAAAGACCGTAAAAACAAGAAAGTGTCTCCATTTTCTTAAGTTCATTTCACTCCTACTTCTACACCTTCATTGCCTTCGCAAAAAAAAAACTCGTTCAAAAAGCAAAGAAATGCATAAAAATATGACACAAGTAGAAAAAGAAACAGAAAAGATTAAACCACTTCATAGCCTTGGGGAAGACGTTTGCCGCGTATATGCGGAACAAGGTAAAAAAAAAAAGGCTTTGAACAATGCTAAAAAATTAAAATACCTGCCAAATGAAAGACTTTAAATGGGAAAGAAATCAAAATTTTCCCTAAACTTTTCCCCAAAATACTGCCAAACTCTGGAGAGCAGCAGACATCAGGCATAATAGAGGAGGTCAACATGGCCTCCAATAGCCTATTTCGACAAAGAAAACTTTAGAATATTGTAACAGTATTGTGTTGGCAGACTTCTATTTTTTGTACACCCCTCCCTATTTAAAGTACTAAGATTAACTTTTTCCTTTGACTTTAATAGACTGTCTCATGTAGTCATCTTAAAAAATGGAATTGTCTACTCTCATGGGCCAGAGTCACTCCAGTCATTTTTAATGCAGAAGAGCTATCCTAATCGGTCTGAGAATCACTCTCTAGTTGGTTAGTGTGAATGCCCGGGACCTCAGCTCGGAGTCTCGCATGAACGTCAGGATTAATGAATATTGTGTACAGAAGATCCTTTTTTTAACTCGCGATCATGAAGGCATAGGGTTTTTTCGATTTATTTAGCACTTTTAATGGATGCAGGGAACGAGTTTCCCGGCTAGTGAACGGGTTTTGGATACAGCGTGTGCTCTGTCTTCGCAGATGCGACGGACAGGCTTTTTGTACAATGTTAATATAAAAGATAAGGCTCTTCGTCTCATTGGGGTTTATGTGCTAATAACTATGTTAAGGGGCCTAATTCGTTTCGGTTTATCGAGAATGTTTTTACGTTATCTCGTCAATCATTGTTAGCAGACGACAAGAAATGTATAGGGTTATATTTGAGTACTAACAACCAGTACGTGAAACCATATCGGGGCTTGTCGATATATATCATAATAAGCACCTACGGGAGGTAATATGAACTTGAATGAATAGGGGCGTCTAAGCTACGAGTTGGCCTCCTTGCTTATCAAGAAGGATTAAGTTCTGATACTTAGAGATAGGGTAAAAAGAATGTTTTTTCGAAGCGACGAATATCGTTAGGAAACAGTCCCATCGTCATATCGTGTGCGTCACATTGACTTTCTGGCTCTGGTCATTAGAGAGACCAGTCTGAAAACTGCTCAGTTCGACACCTATTTAAACGATTTCTCTCGCCACATGGCGGATGCAAGGGTGGCATTAAAGAATCGTAATTATACTTGAGTTTACCCGTCCTTGTTTTTTTTAAGTGATTTACAGCAATAGATGAATCAGGTATCTATACTCAACGCTTCATCAGGGATGTGAGCAAATTTCTACGTAAGGATCAGAACGGTGGGAATTGGATAGGTAACTTTTGTTCATTAACGATGTTAAGCACAAAGTTAAAGATTTTAGTTCGAATCTTATCCAGCCGTTTACAAGCTTTTCTCAAGTCTGATTGGCTTCGATCAGACTTGTGCTGTGAAAGGCAGGGCTATTCAGGACAACCTTTGTATAGTACGTTCGATCATTAAGCAAGACGACAGTGAGTAAGCGCTGATCAGACCAAATCATTTAATAGACTTGACTATTAATTTCTGGAGGCTGTCCTATCGGCCTCGCTGGATCCAATTTCCGTGTACTCTCGTGGAAGTGAATAGAGTTTGATCGTAGCCTTTTGTATTGTCTCACTTCATTCGTCAAAGTTTACAAATTTCGCCTTTGCTGACGAATCTAGTCTTATGCGGAAATTATCTTCTTGGTGCCACAGCATTAGACAGATATTCCACTTATGCTGACGACGTATCAGTTCATGTGTCGAGCTGAGCCGAGATTGACGAAGTTAGCAAAGAAATCAGAGGATACGAGGCGGTGATAGGTGTTATTATCAGACGCCATGTCTCTTGGCTTGCGATTTGATGCTAGGTAGAGAATTTCTCTTCCCGGACTTTTCTCTTGACGGACGAACCGGTCAAGATACTCGGAGTATGGTTTGGTCTCGATCACTTCTTGGAAATGAATAGCCAAAAGATAAAATAATTCTTTTTCTCTACTGGCGTTAGTACAGGTGCGTTTGGTTTAGAATCAGCTTTGAAATATTCTTAGAAGTAAGTCATAATTTTTCTTTGATTTTATTGTTTTATTTTTGTGGCTAATTTGAAAATAGTTTCATGGTTATTTGAACGAGTGTTTAACTTTTTTTCCAAGAAATTCCTTTGACCGTTAACTCACCACCATTACCTTTTTATTCTTTTCTTTCTTCTTCAATTGGAGTAGATAGTCTAAACTATCACCCGGTTCACACTCCACCCACGTCTAATGAACAGGTGTAGAGGCTCATCCCTTGTTCCCTGTTTAGGATGTGGTTTCCGGTTTTCTCTCCTCTAATCTTTACACTCTTACGTAGCCCCCGGCACATCAGTGGCGTTACCGCCTTGCTCGGGGTGATATGATTAAAAAAAAAGAAAAAAAAAGTCGAAGGCGCAGCGAAAGACGAAAATCGCAGTTTGTTTGTGCTGCCGGGGTAATATTTCCTTAAAGGTGAAGGCGGAAGTATAATATACCCCATTTTCTACTAAAAAAATGATGTGACACAAGGTCAAAGTTTTACGTGGACAGCCCGAACGCTTTCGCACGGGCAAGGGGTAAAAATTGCACAGCCCTCGAACCGTCGGTCGCGCAGGCCCCGGTGGTGACCACCGGTCTACCCCTTTGAACACTGTTCCCCCGGACCGTGCACCTCTGAGTATAATTTTTCTCAGTTGAGAGATGTTTTTACCTACCTGCCATCTACGTGGCTTGCACATCCGATTCTCCTTTAGCGACTTTCCGTACTTTCACTTCCGGGTGCCATACTAATGAGATTATTTTCTGACTTATTCCACTTTTATACATGTTTCATTAAAAACAACGGACAAGAAGTAGAAGTTTTTTTTATTTAGTTTTTTTATTTTCTTATAAATTTCTTCTTTTCTAATCATAAATTATGTTGAAATTGTACGAACATTTTGTATGTTCGAGCACTTTAGGCTATACTTTTAGCTGTTATCATGGATGAATTTTATTTTATTCATGAATGTGCTAATAGTTTCATGTATCTATTTAGACTTACGGGAATATTTTACTTTTCAAACCCAGTCAGCACATTGTTCATGGTTGATATTATTGAATTACTAGCAGTATAGCCCGGCGTTGCTCAGGTGTAATGAAAGCTTTAAAATTAATACATGCTGCTGTAGCTCAGACTCTTTGGACGTTGGCACGAAAGACTAAAAAGCAATAGTTGTTTCCAGTTAAAGCGAAATCGTTGATTGAAAGAACAATGAATAGATGCAAGTCAAATTTCGATTTCCTTGTATCGATATCAAATAAGTTTTTTTCGTCGTAAACTGAATTTTGAAGGCTAAATAAGTCCTCTGAGTAAATGTTATCATGGCTGAGACTAAGAACTACAATTCTACCTACTTAGAGCCAAACCCGAAGGAAAAACTAAAATAAAAGGGCTGAAAAAATGCTGACATACAGGCACCTAAACAAACAGACAGACACACACACACACAAACATCTTGCCTTTTATATATATATATATATATATATATATATATATATTATCGATTTTCTGCACTATTGTAAGAACTACAACCTTGAAACTTCTGAATATCGTTTCTTCTGTCTTTATCTATGAGTTTATCAAATTTGATTAAAATCGGATCACTCCTTCTATAACCCGATTTTTTCGATTATCAATTTTCGATATTTATCGGGGGTACCTCGACACAAAACCTAGCTAAGAACACTCGCAGACACGTATAGTACAACTGTGTAAATTTTCAAGAAAATCGGTTCAGCCGTTTCGGAGTCTATAGGTAACGCACACACACACACACACACACGCACACACACACACACACACACACATACACACACGCAGAGACAAAGTTCCATTTATAAATTTATAAAGTTTAGATATATGTAATTTTCTTTTCATTTGTAAACGAGTTATTACGCGACTTAGGTTTCTACCATGTGGTGTCTTCAGGCGATTTGCAATAACTGATTTTACCGTTTTTTAAAGAACGCTCGCTTAACGGGGATTATTTTTTGAACGCGAAGTTTTCAAAACTAGAAGAAATTATAATGTTTTCATGCATGGTTGTATGACCCTGATAGGTATTTTATGGTATGGTTACATTTAGTCATAATTTCTGTTCTTTCATTTAGTAATTCATTTTTGTTTCGGAATAGCATAATCACCAACTTTTCTTCCTGGAACAGTCGACATATTTTTACCCAGTTGTAAGGCTTGACTGTTTTTACTCCACGTTATGACTGGGTCTTTTCTATATTTTAATTTCAATTTCCACACGTGGCTAGCCAATTTCGTACAATTTTTAAAGTTTTCTATTTTAAATATAGACCTGTGATTGAACCATCTGGTCTTAAAAGTATCTTTGGGTCATCCCAAATATGTTTTGTTTTGACTATTTTAGTTTTGTACTTTTGCTTTTTAAATTACTTCTTTTGTATTACAAAGTCCTAGAAGTGGGCATATATTTTTGTCCCTGCAGTTACATTCCTTATTAATGATGTTTTGTACAATACTATCTAAATTTCTGGAGTTTTGCTTGTTTATGAAATTTTCTAAATTACTAGTAAAGCTATAATTCAGCATTCATCTTGAAAATGTTATATATATATATATATATATATATATATGAATCTAAACTTATATATAAATGGAACTTTGTCTCTGTTTGTGTGTCTGTGTGTGTCCGTTACCCACAGACTCCCAAACGGCTGAACCGATTTTCTTGAAAATTTAAACAGTTATACTATAAGCGTCTGCGGGTGTTTCTAGCTAGGTTTTGTGTCGAGATATTCCCGATAAATATCGAAAATCGATAATCGAAAAAATCGGGTTATAGAAGGAGTGGCCCGATTTGAATCAAATTTCATACACTCATAGACAAAGGCATAAGAAACGATATTCAGAAGTTTCAAGGTTTCAGTTCTTACAATAGTGCAGAAAATCGATAATATATATATATATATATATATATATATATATATATATATATATGAAAGGCAAGGTGTTTGTGTGTGTGTCTGTTTATCTGTCTTTATGTCCTTTATAGAAATCCACAATTTTTATCCAATTCTCACCAAACTTTGCACAAATATTCTTTAGGCCGAGTCTGAGCTCCTGGACCATGGATTAGTTTAAAGCTTTCATTACACCCGAGCAACGCCGAGATATACTGCTAGTATATATATATATATATATATATATATATATATATACCGTGGGGATCTTCATATCGAAATGGCCATTCAACATCATTGAATTAATCCTTTTTTATTTCATATATATATATATATATATATATATATATATATATATATATATATATATATAATGGATAAAGAAATGTATTATTTTCTATTATCCTAATAAAACTCTTCATATGGGTATTTGTTATGACAAACAGTAAAACATCAACAGAATTTTAATTTATCGCGTCGTCGCCATGTTTTAATATGTTAGCAAAGAAACACAACAACAACAAAAGGCAATGAAATAAATTACATTACGAAAAGGCGGTGATTAATTGATTTTCTGCTTTTATGAATAAATCGTAATCATTGCCGAGATCAAAATCTAGAAAATTGAACATTTTGCTTTTCATTTACTTTCAAAACTTTTACGTTATTCAGCAAGCAATATTAAGTATCTATTGGTCTTCCATATTTTATTGCAGCTAAGAAAAGTAACAGAAATATCTTAAAACGTAGGGAAAAATTAGGGCAGCCATTATATTTTATAAAATGCGTTGCACGGTGAATTTTCTGACAGTAAAGAGAACGCCTAACAAAAATTTATGGTTATTAACTTTCGGTTGGAGACTGGCAATAACTCCAGACAAAAGTCGGTGAAGTTTGTAGAAATATGCAAGGAAAACTTATTAATTGAAAAAGCGATAAACAGAAGCATTTTTAGCCGTATAAGATTGTCTAAAGCAACTTAATCTACTCAAATATCGCCTTATTGATGAGAGATGCAGAAAGAAAACTACAGGTTGTAGCGAAAAGCAAGAACTAACCCTAACTGAAGAAGAGAACATAAAAACAACAACAAAAGAATGTAAAGTCATACATAAGAGGGATACTTAAAAAAAGAAACTACTTTAAAATCCTCTCGTTAGAAATTTCCATATATGTAAATTGTCAACTTGTTTGATTTCGGGATATTCATCTTCTAATTTGCATGCTTGTCTTTTCATTTTGCTAAGATATATTCATTCCATTTTCTTGCTATCGGTGTTTAGTCATTCATTCACTATCTTCGGTAACGGTTTCTGTAGTTTTCAATCCATCTATGTTATCAATATCATCCGAATATCTTATGTTGTTAATATTGTGGCCGCAAATATTGAAACCTGATATGATTTCTAATTCTCACAGAAACATATTATTCTGTAGATTTAATAGGTACGGTGAGAAAACACATCATTGTCTCACCCGCCTTTCTAATTTTGTATATTTACTCTATTTATTATTTGGATTCTAGCAGTTTACTGACAGTGGGCCAGAATTAAAATCAAATTTCTTCTTCACTTTTACAAAAATTCACAATGACGTGTGAAATTCTGGTTTTTCTCAAATAGAAAACCGATTAACGATGTGCTTAAAGAACAAGTCAAAACCAGATTTCGCAAGTAGATGTTAAATTAATTTTCTGACCAATGGAAGCGATTTGCAAGACCAAAAAGGACTTCGCGATCTAGTGGGAGAAATATTAAGGATATATAAATGACTTCGATCAGCGTCATTCAGTCAGAGATGGTAGCAGTGAGACGACAAGCTAACCTTTAACGGGAGTAGCTTCAAGTTGACCCGGACATTGATTTTCTTTCTCCTTCTTTCTCGTATGCTGATTCCTTTTACTTCTTCATCTCCATACAAAGACATTCCAACCAAACAAACGCTCATACATACATGCATACATACATACGTACGTACGCATAAACTCTTTACAACAAATTACTACTGCGAACATTTTTACATTCTTGATACCCTTAACTCATTACTTGAACATTAAATTTTATGAATTCTTGTCACTATTTCCTTTTAATAAATTTCTAATTTAACATGAAAAATGCATATTTTTTCTTCCACACTATTCCAATCTTTCACACTGATTCACACATACCATTTTTCTGATGACAACCTTCTGATAATTCTAGTGATAATTCTGAATAAATTTGTAAGTTGGAGAAATTTGGTTATTATTGACACAAGGACGTATCAATAAACATAAACCATCTTCCTATAGCTTCAATAGTATAGGCTCTGAAATATTCTCATATCATATTTTTTACGCTTTTGTATAAAACATAGGTACATATCTTTCTGCATTTGTATTGTATAATTCTGATCACAAATATTGCATTCCCTGTTCAAATTTCTTTAACGACCACGCCCTGTTCTTTTCCTATTTTCGCTCTGAGTCTACTACAAAGCTTATTATTTAGAATTTGGATAATAAGTTTTGTTGTATGACTTGATTGTAAACTGTTATATAACATTTTTCTTTATTGTCAAATAATCTATTGATTTCATTATTGTAAATTTCTACTAGCCTACTCGACTGTCGAGATATTTCAGTGAAAAATCTGAAGAAATACCTTTCTTTCGTCTTCGAGATTCATTATCATAATATCTGGATAAAAATGCCTAAAATGTTGCTTATTTACTCACACTAATACTGTTAGAATTCAACGGTGTGATTTGGCTTTGTTTCGTTTCGATTGATTTTCTTTGGAAGCGTATTAACCTCGATGTTAAGATGTGGGTTGTGGTGCAGTGGATATCGGCTTGGAACGAGAAATCGGGGAACCGACTTCGAATTCCAGTTCAATTCCTTGCATTCTTTGGATTCACTTAAGGGCAAATACCCATGGGAAAGGTATTAATCCGTCTCTTCCCTCCAGTTATGGGTCAGGGCAGATTAGATTCTATAGCCTTGGTCAACGACCAGTCTACTGCAGAAAGTAATGGCAACCTACTGCGGGATAATCATCTGCCCAGTCAGTCATGTCTCTTTCAAGACATGATTGCCCAACCATACATCATGTATAGCACTTAACTGAGTGAACCTCGGCGTGTTATTTAACGCCAATGTCTATATATTTTGAACACAATTATATGGCTACAACTACAAAATATTTTAAACGTAAATTGTATGCCTTCAGATAAACGACAGATAAAATGTATTGCTGATCATTTTGCTTTAAAATTATATTGTTGATAATTTTACCATGAATAACTATTGTTGGTTATATATATATATATATATATATATATATATATATATATATATATATATATAATTATTGCTGAAAGTTTTACGCTATTTGAAGCCCAAATAATTTTAGATTACATTTTTTTTTGAGATTGCATCTCTTTAGTGTTACAAGTCTTACTGTTTAACCCAGTCTTAAGATTTAAAATATTTCGTGATTATAATTAACATGCAAAAGCCTGATTATGCTGTAAAGGATCTATCAATCATTTATTACACGCTATAATAGTATTATTGTTAAATTACTCGAAATCGAAGTACATTAAACGAATACTCCTTTGATTTTCTGCAGTATGATTAAACTAATTTGAAACTCACAGAATGTATTGAAGACAAGTGAAACAGACAGAAACACACACACACACACACACACACACAGAGAGAGAGAGCGAGTGTTTTAACAATATTGTGTAAGTCCATGGCGGAACACAGAATGGAAGCGATGATAAAAATATAAAAAATACTAAGAGTTAGGAAGGTTA
This sequence comes from Ascarosepion bandense, assembly GCA_037127315.1. Lineage (NCBI taxonomy): Eukaryota > Metazoa > Mollusca > Cephalopoda > Sepiida > Sepiidae > Ascarosepion > Ascarosepion bandense. The sequence goes on from JBBBDQ010000851.1 coordinate 3,665,739, forward strand.
GGAAGTAGTGGAGAGCCTTATCGTCTCATGAGATTTGTTCCAAATAACTTAATTAAAATAAAAATTCCTACAGTGTGTTGATTAGACGCAAACAATCGGATGCATTTATCATGAAGTAAAGTAATTAAGCTTGTAAATTATTATGCTTAGTGAATCATTATTGCAGTCAATATTACAACAGCATTGCCTGTGAAGCGTTACACACCTATATAATTAAGTTTCCATTTGGAAGTCGATAATATATCACGTCATTTAAGAGTTTCTGTAATCGTGTCAATTACAGGAAATGTTACAATCCGCCTTTGACTAATTAATTCAAGTTGCGAAGAAATTTAACTTCAAAATGTCACACACAGAGACACAGATTCAAATGTACACACTTACACACACAGAACACACACAGAGACACACACACACACACACACACACACACACTCTCTCTCTCTCTCTCTCTCTCTCTCTCTTTCTCTCTTTGCCTCTAGCTCGTCTAGGAGATTGCACTGCGTAGCCAATTCCAATAGTCATAAATTCACAATAAATTATTTCCTTGGTCAGGCTATTATGACACTCACTCATACGTTAATTTGGCATTCATCACAAAATTGTTAAAGTGATGACCATATTGATCAAGGAATCACAATTTTAAGACTTATAAATGTTTGTCTAAATTCCAACGAAAGTTCCGTGTTATTTTTTTTCAATTTCTGATTAATTTAAAAGAGTTTTCTTTCCGAAAAAAAAAATATATATATATCCCTGGGTAAAAAGCAATTGGATGTCTAACCGTACTGATGAGCTGTGATACAGCGAAACAGATCTGTCTGTGGATGACTATTTACGCTCTTATACCCTGATTGAGCACCCTGGAAGAATGGTAGACTTTGAAAAACAGTAGCTACACTACCATCTACGCATCGCTCATTCAGTAATGGATTAGAGCACTCTGGCTATTGGGCGAGTATAATGATAATATACACGCTAAAAAGTCTGCCTCTTTCTACTGAGCGCCCATAACTCAGAGGTAGAATCGCCGACTGACGCCAATTCGCTCGGGTTACAATCCTAGGTAAAAAGCAATCTGATGTCTAACAGTACTGATGAGCTGTGATACAGCGAAACAGATCTGTCCGCGGATGACTATACATATATATTCTTCCTGCTTTTCTACATGGAATTTCAGGTCAACACTCATCCTATTTTCAGAATGACTCGAAAGTAAACGATTCATATAGCCTTCTCTAAAATTAATTTACAGTAAATCCTCATAAAATTTTTCACAGTGAGTTGAAACAAAAGATTTATATATTTTCTAGGTTTGTCTATGTGTTTATTGCTTGACGTTTGGGTGAAGCATGAAAACAGACTGTCGCCTCCTGACGTGAATGTCCATTTATTGATGTGTGTTTGCGTGTAATGAAGTACTTCCGTCATTTTCGTCGTATGAGTGTTCAGTCGCTCAGTTCATAGAAACGAACTGCCAGATTAAACATACATATCTAAACTTATTTATAAATGGAAATTTGTCTATGTGTGTGTGTATGTGTGTGTCCGTTACCTATAGACACCGAAACGGCTGAACCGATATTCTAGAAAATTTACACAGGTGTACTATAAGCGTCTGCGAGTGTTTTTAGCTAGTTTTTGTGTCGAGGTACCCCCGATAAATATCGAAAATCAAAAAAATCGGGTTATAGAAGGAGTGGTCCGATTTTAATCAAATTTGATACACTCATACACAAAGACATAAGAAACAATATTCAAAAGATTCAAGGTTGCAGTTCTTTCACTAGTGCAGAAAATCGATAATATATATATATATATAAGGCAAGATGTTTGTGTGTGTGTCTGTTTATCTGCCTGTATGTCTGTAATTTTTTCAGCCCTTTTATTTTAGTTTTTGCTTCGGGTTTGGCTCTAAGTAGGTAGAATTGTAGTTCTTAGTCTCAGCCATGATACCATTTACTCAGAGGACTTATTTAGCCTTCAAAATTCAGTTTACGAGGAGAAACTTATTTGATATCGATACCAGGAAACAAAATTTGACTTACATCCATTCATTTTTCTTTCAGTTTACGGTTTTGCTTTAACTGGAAACAACTATTGCTTTTTAGTCTTTCGTGCCAACGTCCAAAGAGTCTGAGCTCCTAGATCATGGATTAGTTTTAAAGCTTTCATTACACCCGAGCAACGCCAGGCTATACTGCTAGTCCTCTTTATAATAGCCGGATCAGAACGAAAATGGAGTACTTGTAATATCTGAGCAGGAGCTGCACAGTCCACATTTTCTAGTCTTTTAGAGTTCAAAAGCGACTTGTTGGAAAATAATTATTTTCACACTTCAAACTTTCTATCACAGGCGGCATATGGCGAGTCTCTCACTGCTCTTTTGCTACTATCATTGAGAGGGATCGGAAGAACTTCCTCTCCTGATTTATTCAGTTCTGATCTTCACCCCCACTCCCATGTCCCTTACACATCAGCAAACCATCATATTCCCTCCGTATTGACAATGCGCGTTCTTGTTCTATGTGCCATGTTCTTTCAGGGCATTGGTAATCATGGCCGTCCACGTCTCCGTATCTTTGGTAGTTCTTAGCACGCTTTCACCTGTTACCCCACCCAATCCCCTCCTCCCCTACACCTGCTCAGGCCTGTTAATGTTACCCGCTGGTTTCACTGTTTCTCTTTCCCTCTATCTGGCCTGTGAGTATCAGATTCTACAAGCCCTCCTTCCTCGTTACATGTCCCAGGTACTTTTTTCCTGATGATCAGTATGAATTTCATTTTTATTTCCATTTTTTCCAAAACCTCATCATTATCCACGTGCTCGATCCAGAATATCCGCAGCATCCTTCTGTAGAACCACATTTCAGTTGCTTCAATTTTTCTTCATCTTTGTTGAGATTGTCCAGAAATCTTCGTTTCTAGCGAAATTTTTCTGTTTCTACTCAGCTTCTGGTATGTTTCCTCTGCCATACCAACTCACCTTCGGATCTCAGTGTCACACTTTCCATCTTCTGTTAGGACACTTGCCAGGTATTTAATTTTTTGTACCTGCTTGATTTTATTATCCCCCACCTTTATTTGGCATTTTGGGTTGCTATTTTTGCTGAGGACAATGCATTTGGTTTTGTTGCAGTTTATTTGTATTTTTATTCACTGTCTCCAGTTACCTCTGTAGGAGTTCTTGCAGTTTCTTTACCGTGTCTGATATCAGCACTGTATCATCTGCATACCTTATGCTGTTCAGATTGTGGCCTTCGATGACGAATACTGGCATGATTTCTAGGGTCTTCAGAATAGTTTGGCTGTACAAGTTGAATAGAACCGGTGAAAAGACACATCCTTGTCTTACGCCCCATTCTATCTTTGTATATTTGCTGCCAGTGGAGTTACTTGACTACTCTATTGCCTTTCTCATCTATGTTAAGGTTACTGAGCATTTTTATCACTTCTTTGTGGCGTACTTTATCGAACGCCTTCGCATAATCGATAAAGCATAGGTACACGTATTTTTTTCATTTGTATTGCACTTTCTGATAGCATCCTAATCATACATATCGCGTTCCCTGTTTACGTCTCTATGAGAAACCCGCACTGTTCTTGTCTTATCTCTGGCCTGATTCCGTTTCGGCTTCTATTTATCACGATTCGAATGACGAGTTTTGTTATGTGGCTCATCAAACTGATTGTTCGATGGATTTCGCACTCCTTTGCACCTGGTTTCTTAGTAAGTGCTATGAAAATTGACCTTCTTAGGTCGTCTGCTATACACCACTGTTATAAATTTGTGTAATTTTGTCTGTGCCGAAAGTTCCACTAAAACAGCTTCTTCACGCGAACCACGGTCCTATGGAACAGACTCCCAAGAGGATGTTTCCCAGATCATTACAATCTTGTCCTGTTCATGTCTAAAGTCAAGCATTATCTTCCCCTCTTATTTATATAAACCATCCATTAATGTAAACCCCTACCTCGAGTGGCACTCGAGCCTTGTACAGGGTAAACCATACTATAAAAAAGGTCTTATTTACGGCGGTGAAGGCTTGTGTAGAACAAATTACAACAGTCGCAGAAGCCAGAACTATCATACGAAAGCAGGTGTCCCTCAAGGCTCTATCCTAGGTCCTACGCTCTTTCTGATCTACATTAATGATCTCCCCGATGCCAAAAGATCCCAAGTAGGCATGTACGCCGATGACACCACAGTTTACTCTCGCCTCGATCAAAAATCTGGTGTGGGCGACAAAGCGAACCTCGTTGCCGAGCTTGAAAAGAACCTCCAATCCGTAGTGGACTGGGGTAAGAAATGGCTCGTAAATTTTAATGCTTCCAAAACGAAGATGCTATCAATTAACCATCATAGACAATTGCACCTACCTCCCATTAGCATGGAACAGGCTTGCCTCTCAGAGAGTAAAACACTACGCCTCCTTGGCGTCACACTCTCAGCGGACCTCAGGTGGAATGACTATATCGAATCCATTGCTAACTCCGCTGCTATGAAAGTCGGTTCTCTGTGCAGGGCCCGGAAGTTTTACCCGTCATCCTGTACATATATAAATCTACCATCCGCCCGTGTATTGAATACTGCTGCCACATCTGGTAGGGTGCCCCTGTTATTCTCTCTTAGTTCTTGACAAAATACAACAGAGAATCTGTAACGGGATCGGTACCGGCTTGGCAGACCGTCTACAGTCACTATCTCACTGGCGTGACGTGACTTCCCTTTGCCTCTTTTATAAATACTTTTACGATTGCTCCGATGAACTTAGATCACTGGTGCCCCGTACGTACAAATTTGCACGAGATACTAGATTAGCAACTAGCCCCACACTTTTACAGTGAAACCGATAAAATGTAACCGCAATTTCTACTCCAACAGCTTCTTTTCTCGCAACTCCTGCCTGTGGAATTTCCTTCCACATACTTGCTTCCCCGACAGCTACAATCTCCAAGAGTTTAAATGTAAGGTCAATAGACACCTCATAACACACTAACTCCCACCCATTCTCTCAAACACTCTTCCCATCTACATCCTTACCCGTCTATCACCTTCCTTTTGACATTTCCTATATCTAACCACTCTTTTTCATCACCTTCACCTATGTCACCCTCTGCGCAATAGTGGCAGTGGAATGCCTTGCTTGGGGTGAAATGATTTAAAAAGAAAAAAAAAGCAGAACTGGTGGACCTGGTATGCTAAAAAATCCCCGAACGACCTTCCCAGTTTTAAATTTAGAGTGATCATTCTTCAAACTGGTTGAAAAACTATCTTACGGCAAAACGTTTATGCTATTACTTAACCCATAGGTAAAAGCAAAATGTATAGATTCTATTTATTTCAAGTTTTTTCGCCCATCAATGACTGTGACGAAGACGATTAGAATTCGAATTCATGTCGCCGAATTTCTCTTTCCAAGTCCCCTGTTCACACTGTTTTTCTCTCTCTATCTATTACACAACACACACACACACACACACACACACACTAAACCGATTCTTGCATCTAAGAACTGATGGCATCGACTGGATAGTAATGTTGGTTGTGGACAAGGCAGATTTTGTTGAGTCTTTCCCTCTTGTCCTTTGACTTCTTCTGGTGGATTCGAATTTTTGGGTTCTGATGGTGATGGAATACCACCAGTTGGTACGGTCTCGGGCTTTTGTTTCAAATGATTTTTTTCTTTTTGTTTCTCAAAGAAAGTGATGTATTTTAAAAGGAAAATTTTGAGTATATTAATTATAGACATTGTTGTACAGCGTATAATTCTAAATTATAAGGCTCGCATTCTCTTCCTGTAATCTACCTAATGTTCGTTTTTAAGATTTGCGTTGTGGTCCAGTGGATATCGAGAGATCGGTGTTCCGAGTTCGAATTCCAGTTGAATTCCTCACATTTCCTTACGCCCAAATACCCTTGGGAAATGTATTAATCCGTCTCTTCCCTCCAGTTATGAGATAAATAATAGGACAGATTAGATTCTATAGTCTTGGCTGGCAACCAGTCTACCACAAAAAGATAATATTCTGTCCAGTCAGTCATGTCTCTTTCGAGACATGATCGCCCAAAACTTGTATCACGTATGGCACTTAACTGAGTGTTCGTTTTATGAGTGTAGTCAAATATGTATGGGTATTTTGGGGCTTTTTCGTGTACGTGCAGGAGTTTATATGTCCCTATGTGAGTTTATACACATAAACAGTTAAATATAGTCTCAATGTTTGCACTGCCAGTCAATTCAGAAGATAAATCTTCTCAATTGATTGCCACTTGCGTTGCGACTAATGACCCAAGTGTTTATCGAATGCGTTCTAGAAGTCAAAATTGACATTAATGAGCAACATCCGTCATATGGTAACGGTTCAACAGAATTATGATGTAGCTTTCATGGTATTACTCACCTCGGCTTATAATTCACTGTATGCTTAGTTTGTTTTCGAAATTCGGGAAAGCGTAAAGTATCTGATGTCGAAAACTGACAAGTAGTAATATTCGAATGTGAACCTGGAATTTGGAAAAGTCATATTTTTGGCAAAGGCCAATATAAATAATTCATAGTAGCAAGATTTTCCTCTTGTAGAACTTTCTTCCGGTTCCATAGATTCTAGTCAATTTTGAAAAATTTTAAATGCAATCTCAATTGTTATCTGCTGTCTTCCTGGTTACTTTTCTATTGCTCTTGTTCTTTCATAATGTTTTCTGTTTGATAATTCTTTCACACTCAGTTACTCATTCTGATTTAGTGGCTTTATTGCCATACTTTGTGAAAAAAAATTCTTGTCTTTAACAATATTCTCTCATAATGTGTATGTACAGCCTATACATGGTCCTGGCTATAATTACAAGTCTTTAAAAATCAATATCTAAACTTATTAATAAATGGAACTTTGTCTATGTGTGTGAGTATGTGTGCGTGTGTTTCCGTTAGCTATAGATTCTTATGTAGACTCCTGCGCGTCTGTTGCGGTACCGCATTGCTTGGGATGAAACGATTAAAAAAGATCCACACAAAGCATCTTTAAAACTGAACAAAAGTTAAACTGTTTTGAATGGTAAATGAATCAGCTATAAACGCTTGTAACAATAATCATTATTGGCAATTCTTGCGCTCGCTTAGCTCCGCACTCGACCTCAAATCTAACCAGTAAAACCATAAGAAAAAGTTAATAAACTAAACCGATAAAATTTTCCTTGTCTGCCATATTAAATGCAACATGTATAAAAGAAATATTTGCTTAAACACTAACGGAAGTTTATTGTTATTTTTCACTTTGTTTTCATGTTTCGTGTTCTTTTGATGAGCGTTATGGTGCAGTAGATATTGGTTTGGCTTCTATAGCCTTTGTTGGTAACGAGTCTACCGCAGAAAATAATGGCAACGGACTGCGTTAAAATCTTCTGCCTAGTTAGACCGTGTATCACCTACGGCATTTAACTGACTGACTCCTCTTCCAATGAGATTTCTCTTGAAATTTGAAATTCACAAATTTCAGAACGCAACCCATCGGAAGTATCCAGAATATGGAATAAATAAATAAATAAATAAATAGGAATGGATATTCGTTGGTATTTAGACAATCCTATATATCTATAAAAATATAATCCTTTAAGAAATGCATTAACTCAGACATATTTTAATTTATTTGTTTAAACAATATTTTTAATGAGTACTTGTGTTTGAATAGATACTGTGCTCTTTTATGATCAAACAATATATTTATTTTATCTTCTTCTTCTTCTTCTTCTTCTTCTTCTTCTTCTTCTTCTTCTTCTTCTTCATGTGTCGTGTTCTTTTAGTACGTAGGCGATCATGGACTTCTAAGCCCCGCTCCGCCAATCATTTGCTCAGACCTAACAAAGACGTCTCGCGCTGCTTTCCCTTGTCTCTCCTTCCATTTATCCGACCTGTAAGTATTAAGTTCTCCAGGCCCTCTTTCCTCATTACGTGTCCCAGGAACCTCATTTGTCTCTTGATATTTATTATCAGTTTTCCTCTTGTTTGCTTAGTTTCCAACACCTCATCGTTGCACACGAGCTCCGTCCATGGTATCCTCAACATCTTTCTGTAAAACCACATTTCTAACTGCTTCAAGCCTATTCTTCATCCTTGATGAGATCTTTCAGCATTCACTTCCATAGAGAAGGACAGATATCACATAGCAATCCAGCACTCTTTTCTTTGTTTCTAATGAGATTTTTCTGTCTTTCAATACTCTGGTTAGCTTCTGAAGTACGTCAATGCGTTTTTGAATCTTCGTGTCGCACTTTCCAGCCTCTATCAAAATACTTCCCAGGTATTTAATTTTTTTACTTTCTCCGACTTTTAGTTGGCATATTGTTCTCCTCTTTTTGCTGATAATCATACATTCATTTTTTTTTAAGTATATGCGCAGTCTTTTCTTCTCACTTTCTTTTGCTACCTTCTGTAGAAGGTCCTGCATTTTCCTTTCTGTGTCTGCTATCAGCACCGTGTCATCCGCTTATCTGATATTGTTAAGATTGTGGCCACCAATGACAAATCCTGGCAAGGCTTTTAAGTCTCTCATAATTGCTTCGCTGTATATTTACCCTTTGTGAATAATTGAGAAATATTCTTAGGAAAATATGCGTCTTCCGGCAGGATTCGAACTTGCGTTCCCTTCTCCTGGTGGAGACACGTTAGATCAATTGACCATTTCCACTAGACGACGCAATTTCGAATACTGCCAGAAGACGCATACTTTCCTAGCAAAATTTCTTGATAAATTCAGGCCGGAGATAAAAAAAAATAATGTTTCATTGTAAAAATAAAACAGATCATCTACTCAAATACGCGTATCCATTAAAAATAATGTTTAAACATGTAAATTAAAAATATGTCAGAGTAAATCCATTTCATAACGGATTTCGTAAACTTTCGTAAATAAATCGGTTTTGTTCACATTTGTTTACATTAGATTGTTTAAGTTTGAGTTTTGTTTAATGGCGTATCAACACTTCTGTGGGTTATTTAATGCCAAAAAAGGTAGGGTCTTAAAGGTATTCTTTTTAATGTTCGGTTAGAGTGAGAAGGTTGATTCAGTCAGATTTTGATGAATACTTTTTATTTTAAAAACTGAAAATGTCGTCTAGTTTTGTACTCAAAAATCTATTGCTAATAATCATTTTTTTCTTCAAAGATGTTTTATGGCAATAATTCTTTTTGCCAGGTTCTTCAAGCACTCTTTTCTCATTGCACGTCCCAGGAACTTCAGCTGTCTCTTCCTGGTCCTCAGTATTAATTTTCTTTTCGCTTCCATCATTTCCAAAACCTCATCATTGCTCACATGCTCGATCCATGATATTTGCAGCATCCTTCTGTAGAACCACATTTCAGTTGCTTCAAGTTTTTTCTTTATCTTTGATGATATTGTCCAACATTCACTGCCATATTAAAGAACCAACATCACAAAATAATCCAGTACTGCCTTCTTTGTTTCTAGCGAAATTGTCCTGTTTCTTAACAGTTTACTCAACTTCTGGAATGCTTCCTTCGCCATGCCAATTCGCCTTCGGATCTCTGTGTCGCACTTTCCATCTTCTGTTATAACACTTCCCAGTTACTTAAATTTTTGTACCTGCTTGATTCTAGTATCGCCGACCTGTATTTGTCATATTGGGCTGACTTTTTTTGCTGATGACCATATATTCGGTTTTCTTGTAGTTTATTTGTAGTTCTTTCTTGTCACTCTCTTCAGCTACCTTCTGTAGGAGGTATTGCAGTGTCTGCTATCAGCACTGTATCATCTGCGTACCTTAGGTTGTTTGAATGGTGGCCTCCGATGACGAAGCCAGGCAAAACTTCTAGGGTCCTCAAAATATTCTCGCTGTACAAATTGAACACATCCGGTGAAAAGACACATCCTTGTCTTACGCCCCTTTCTATCTTTGTATATCTGCTGAATTTGTTAACTGTCATATACAAGCGGTTTCCTGCCAGTAAAGATTCTAAGGAAACACAAATTGAATCAGCGTTAAAACACGTCGCCTTACCTAAGAGTTTCATAGATTTTATTGTTTTCAGATTCTGATAGCGGATCATGGAAAAGATAATTTTGCTAATTCAGTATCTAAGACTTTGACCCGTAAAATGTTATATAACCTAAATTGATTACAAGTCAACCTTCTACAACATACATATTTTCTCAAAGGATATATAGTGGTTTTGAATATCAGCGAACATATCTAGATAAGGGTTGAAACAAGTAATTTTACAACATATAAGTTGTTTTTAATGTCGGTTTCTCTTGTTTTTCTTCTTGCATGTGGATGTGTTTTTTAAAGGACCTAGGCGGACATATTTAAGAAACACTTATCTCAAAATGTTAATGGAATTTTCCAGACATTATTATTATTATTATTATTATTATTATTATTATAGACTTTACATTTAGTCAGTATACGTGTGTAAGCAGAAGTTTGTTTTATTAAAGAAAATTAATATCCACTTGCATAGTTAACGAAAGTCTTATTAAAGTAAACGTATCTTTATTTTTTTAATAGGCTTAGTAAGCATTGTTTTTCTGTAACCGCTTCTCGTAGCATACCGGTGGAATACCCATGGTTTGAAAGTTGTTTCTGAAGTTAAAAAGCATCATATGTATGGCACCTATCGAGAGTTACTGTTTCTTGAACAAGATTTCGATCTATAAGCTGTCAAATATTAATAGCACAGCCTAAAAAATGGATATCTATTTAAACAGAAGTACTTTGCAAATGAAGATTTGCGAGGGATTCCCTTGACTAATAAAAAAGGGTTTGACAGTGCTAAAACCTTCAACTTCACTGTTTTATTATATTAAGAGGTCAGTCAGTTAAGAATATAACTCAGTAGGTTGCCATTGCTTTATGCGGTAGACTAGTTGCCATTCAAGGATATAGAACCCAGTGTGTCATATTATTTAACCCATAACTGGAGGGAAGAGACGGATTAATACATTTTCCAAAAGTATTTGTGCATAAGTGAATACAAGGAATTCAACTGGAATTCGAACACGTCTTCCCGATTTGTCGTTCTGAGTCGATATCCACTTCACCACAACGCGCATATAAACCGTAACGGAAATAAAACGAGCGTCAAAATGTCTATAATTCACGCAGAGTGTGAATAAATACGGTGCATATAATATTAATGAGCATCATATTTCATTTGCATTCATCATCTCACTGAAGAATTTCTATTCTTCCATTGTAAGTTGGTTTGATGCATGACTAATGTAGGGATTTATTAATAAGTTCTATGAATATGCCATCAAATCAATCTTTGAAGCTCGTTCATAGATACATTTTTAACAGCCTCTCAATCTTCCTGAGATTCGTAGGGAATAATGTCTCTTCGATTTATGATCACCCAAGAATGTCACATTCACTTCTAACAGTGCGCATTAGAACAACGGGTAGAAATACGTCTTGTTCCGTCTTGTGCATCTATGGATCTTTCGGTTCATGATCGCCAAAGCGTGTCGCATCCATCCCTAACTACACGCGCTGGTACACCCGGTAGACTTGTTCCATCTTGTGCCTCTGTGGAAGCCTGGACGATCAAATCTCTTTTCGATTCAGGATCGTCTAAGCCTGTCATATTTATCACTACCAACATGCATCAGAGCAATCGGGTACTGGATCGCTCTGTTATGTGCCTCTTGGAAGCTTGGGTGATCATATCATTTTCTATTCATGATTGCCCAAGCTTGTCACAACCATTCCTACGCATTGGGGCAACTGAATAGGCTCGTTCCGTCATTTGCATCGATTCATGATCGTCCAGGAGAAGTTGCGTAAAAGATTGTAACGAACTGGAAGTCGAACTTGGATTTATTATCTGGAGCCCGCACATCCAAGCTTACACACACTGGTCTTCCCAGGTGGTAATCCATCTCGGTGCTTGCCAGGCTCGACGATGATTTACTTCATTGTTCGAACGAGTACCCGTATTTCAACGTGTTGTGACCGTTTGTTTCCCAGTGAGAAGAGTAAATAAAATCACAATTATGACATAGCGCTTAAAAGTGATGGTTCACTGAAAGTTGAAATCTCATTTCTGATATTTGGTTTAAAAAGTTTCAGAGATTAATCTGTATGTCATACAATGGAAATCAGGAAAAAATAAATCAGAAATAAAGGCAAATATGAATTTGTGGTAAAATAAGGCTATTAAGTCTATAATTATCTTTGTACGTTCGTAGAAAGAAGTTTCGATTATAATGATTTGTTTATATGTTTGATGAAAATAGTTTTGATCAAAAAGGCGCATTTTGTTAGCCCTTCTTATGTTCGACACACTATATGATTAAGTTACTAAAACTATTATGATCATTTTAGTTATTTGCATATAATACATAATTCTCAGTTCCCACAAGATATTAAGACTTAAAAATAAAGGGCGAACATTATACACACAACTAAAAACTAATAACATTTTATGGCTAAGCCTGTTACAATATTCGAGATAATGTGATTGTTTGATTCATTTTCTACTTTTCAGGATATTTAAAGCCATAATTTTTATATATATATACATATATATATATATATATATATATATATATATATATATATATATTAAAAATTCACCCCATCCATGGGAGTTTTACTGCCACTGGTGCGCAGGGGGTTACACAGAAGTGATAAAAAAGAGGGACAGGTTATAGGGAGTGTTAGGAAGAGCGTAACAGAGAGATGAGAATACAAGTGTGATGAGAGTAGAGTGGATGGAGAAAAGAGCATGAGAGAAAGGACGCGAGTCAGTGAGATAGGAGATGATTATTGACATTACATTTAAATTCTTGGAGATTGTAGCTTTCGGGGAAGCAAGTATAGAAAAGGGAATTCCACAAGCGGAAAGAGTGAAAAAAGAAGCTGATGGAGTAGAAGTTGCATTTTATTGGTTTCACTGTAAACGAGTGGGACCTAGTTGCTAGTCTAGTAGCTCGAGTAAATTCATGCATAGGAGGCACCAGTGAGCTAAGTTCATTGGAGCAAAGCCTGTAGAAGAGACACAAGAAAGCCGCATTACGCCGGTGAGAGAGTGACTGCAGCTGAGCTGCTAAGTCGGGATCGATCACATTACAGATTCTCCGTTGGATTTTGACAAGAACCCCGAGGTGAATAGCAAGGACACCCGACCAGGAACAAATATTTGGGAGTTTATAATGGTTTCGTTATACAAGCCTTGCTAATTAATCCGTAGCTGCAGGAATATGTGATTTCATGCCATTCCCAATGGTATTTGCGCGTAAGTGAATATAATGAATACAACCGAAATTTGAACTCCGCACTCTGATTCATTATCCCTTTCACCACCCGCACATCCAAGCTTATACCACCTAGTATTTATAAATGGTCACACATCGAGGCAACGGCCAGGCTTGACGTTTCTTAACTACAAGGATGGTTCGAGAGCTGGTGTTTCAACTCGAAGTGTCTATCAGCTTGGTTGGTAAGCTTGTTTTTCTAGAATCATTATAATTGACTAGTGAGTTCGATCCTCACTGAGGGTTCCATACTTTTGGCTTTTTTACACATAAAATCTACGCTTTGAGACTCGGCATATTAATACATAAAAAGCATTTAAAACGCTCTCAGAAAAAAACAAACATTTTATTTTATTTTAAATATTATTCGCATAGACATCAAACGTTGATAAAAGATAGAAATTATGTGAATTTTACTCATATTATCAGCGTAATAGAGATACTTGTCATCTTTGAAGTTGATTTCGTTCACAGTATTATCTTAACTTCAACATTTGCGGGAAGCTTTGAGAGACAAATTATATCTAAACTTATTTATAAATGGAACTTTGTCTTTCTGTGTGTGTGTCTCCGTTACCTATAGAATCCGAAACGGCCGAACCGATTTTCTTAAAAATTTACACAGTTGTACTATAAGCGTCTGCGAGTGTTCTTCGCTTGGTTTTGTGTCGAGGTACCCCCGATAGATATCGAAAATCGATAACCGAAAAATCGGGTTATAAAATGATTATTCCGATTTTAATCAAATTGGATACACTCATAGACAAAGACATAAGAAATGATATTCAGAAGTTTCAAGGTTGCAGTTCTTACAATAGTGCAGAAAATCGATAATATATATATATATATATATATATATATATATATATATATATATATATATATATATATACATAAAAGGCAAGATGCTTGTGTGTGTGTCTGTTTATCTGTCTCTATGTGTGTATTTTTTCAGCCCTTTTATTTTAGTTTTTGCTTCTGGTTTGGCTCTAAGTAGGTATAATTGTTCTTAGTCTCAGCTATGGTACCATTTACTCAAAGGACTTTTTTAGCCTTCAAAATTCAGTTTACGACGAAAAAAACTTATTTGATATCGATGCAAAAAATCAAAATGTGACTTACATCCATTCATTTTTCTTTCAGTCTACGGTTTTGCTTTAACTGGAAACAACTATTGCTTTTTAGTCTTTGGTGCCAACGTCCAAAGAGCCTGAGCTCCAGGACCATGGATTAGTTTTAAAGCTTTCATAACACCCGAGCAACGCCGGGCTATACTGCTAGTTTTTTGATAAAGCGATGACACAAGCCAACAATAGTCAGACATTTTTCGTCTTTTACTGTACATGTATGTGAGTGGATGGTCATCACCAAAAAGAGAACCCCAAAATTCTAACTACAAGTCAGGGACACTAAAATCATACAAGTTCAAAAATTTAAATACCTGGGAAGCATTCTCACAAAGAATGCGAAGTGCAACACTGAGATCCGAAGCGGAACTGGCATGGCCAAAGACGTATTTCAAATGCTAAGCAGAGTATTGAGAGAGATAGAGGAAGATTTTGTTGAAGATAAAGAAAAGAGTACTGGACTGTTATGCGAGATGAATCCTCCGATATGGCAGCAAATGCTAGATGATCTCCTCAAAGATGAAAAAGAGACGCGAAGCAACAGAAATATGGTCCTACAGAAGGATGCTGAGATCCTATTGACCGAGCAACGACAAGTCTTTGGAGAAGAAACCAGATCTGGACGACAAAGTGAACCTCGTTGCCGCACTTGAAAGGGACCTCCAATCCGTGGTGACCTGGGGTAGGAAATGGTTGGTAAATTTCAATGCCTCCAAAACAAAGCTGTTATCAACTAACCACCATAGACAATCGAATCTACCTCCCATTAGCATGGGACAGGCTAGCCTCCCAGAGAGTAAAATACTACGCCTCCTTGGCCTTACACTCTCGGCGGACCTCAAATGGAATGACTATATTGAATCCATTGCCAAATCTGCTGCTATGAAAGTCGGCTCTCTGTGCAGGGCCCGGAAATTTTTCCCACCTGAAACTATTCTGCACATATACAAATCTACCATCCGCCCGTGTATTGAATATTGCTGCCATATCTGGTCGGGTGCCCCTGCTGCTCTCCTTGGGCTTCTTGACAAAATACAAAGGAGGATCTGTAACGTGGTTGATACTGACTTGGCAGACCTCACTGCTTACTTCGTCTTTAGCATGAATTAATTGTTCGTCATCTCTCTCAAGTGGGGGAGAAGAGTAAATATGGAGTAAGTGAGAGAAAGCTACTAGCCTTTCCACTAGTGATCTATTGGTCTACTATTGACTACGCCTACGTCTCAGGACAGTGCATACGACAAATACAACGATTACGTCAACGGACTAGATTGTTCTACCGGATTACATTTGCCTTAACCACTTAACAACCTCGTATTGATATATATCCCATTCCGGGACATATCAGTAATAAAACTCTTAATTCTTTTCATAACTGATGTAAGATGGTTTGTTAAACATTCCGATCAAAATAATCGCATTGCCACGTGCGTATAACTGTTTGATTAGCGATAAAAAAAAAAGTGCCAAACTGGATGTAACAGGGGAAGCCATAGAGTTCCTGGCTGAAAGTATAAAGAGACAGGTAATTGCCACGCCGTTGGGTGCCAACCGTAGAGAAGCCTGCTACCGATCGACCGAAAAGACAGACAAGAAGTGATTTTGCAGTTAAAGTCTTGAGACGGCCAACCAGAGTTAAAGACAGACAAGAAGTGATTTTGCAAACGAAGTTTGAAACGGCGAAACAAAGTTAATGACAGACAAGAAGTTATTTTGTATACCAGTTGAGACCTAGCTCTGATCATAGAGCCAGTCCGAAGTACGGAACCAAGAAGTTTTACCGCCGTTGCAAGTCTTACCCACCACACTCAATGACAAAACTTCGGCAGTTTCCGTAAAGCTTCGGTGTGAAATGAAACAAAGACATTTTGAATCGCCACAAACTTAAAAGTCCGATTGGAGTGAAGTGATATCGCCAACCGGAGACTTGAATTAATGATAAGAAGAAAAGCGCTTCGCAAAATACTACTTAGAGAAATTGGTCGAAACTTACGTTCCGTTCCATTACGAACCATCACAACATGTCTGACTTCCAGTGGCGAATAAATTTCTGTTTTGTTCCTTTCTTTTATATGCTCTCCCCAGAAATAATGGTAATGTCTATTTACACTGCTACACAAATAATCCACTGAAATCTGTTTGCTTATAATTTGGTTTTATCTTTTGTTAGCTTCATTTGACAACAAAAGTTTTGAGATTTTTTGTATTCATATACACCCTTGTGCAAAGTAATGGAAACGACTGCTTTAGTCTTATTTCTACGGTCAGTTTCAGACCCAATAGACTGTAATCGATTACTATTTTTCTCTCAGATTAGGTCATTTACAATGACCGAATGATATAAATCTATTTTCAGGGTGTATGATAAAATTTGTTTAGCCTTGAAAAATATTGCGTCATCTGTGATTGCATCAGACATTTATCTTGCCCAAACACTATGGTCTCGGCTGTCGATCAGTTGTCCTACGGCAATTGTGTTCGATGGACGTTACTCCAAGGAAGCGTACGAAAATTGTGCACTGCAAGAATACAATGTCAAGCCTTGCAAAAAGTTCGTGGATATTGTTGATGTCAATTTTTCAACTCTCATTCGTGTCATCAAGGTGAAGAAACTGGATCCATCAGTCCAAATTGTAATGGAAAATCCTGTCGGAAGAGAAAAAAAAACAACGATATGAAACGACGTATACGTAATCAGGAAAAGAGTGAAAGATCTAATAACGACATCAAAAGTTAATTAATGTCCATGTTTCATCCACAAAATAAAAAAAATGAATATTATATTAATAAAAAATAAACCCATACAATACTAAAAAGTCACTCTATTTCATCCACTCATAGATAGTAGTCAAATAAAAATTGTCTAGCCATTTAAAAAATCTAACGTCTCACTATGCGATTTACACAGACAAAACTAAATATGACCTGTCCAGAACTAAGCTACCTCACCTCCTACTCCTAACCCAAATCTGTATCTCTATGGTTACAAACGGCTGACGGACCAGTTTAGACATACTAAATTCCTATCCCCCACATCACCTACATATCACATTCTCAAAAATAAATCGTTTCCACCATTTATTTTCAGTTCTACATATCACCCGAAGAGGAGCGGTTGTGCTCCGAAACTTGAAAATGTTTGTGTAGTGATACTATGCTTTTATAAATCATTGTAACAACTATTACAATATATATATATATATGTCATGTACATAAAAGCTTGTTTCGCTGTATCACATCTCATCACTGTGGCTAGACATATACTTACTTCTGGCTGGGATCAAATCTCGAACGATTTGGTGTCAGTCGGAGTTTCTACTCCCTAAGCCATAGGTGCATAATATGAGAAATGAGAAATTTTAGCGTTTTATATAGAAGCGGTGTATACACACGCCAGTATATATATATATATATATATATATATATATATATATATATATATATCGTTCTTTAAAGCAAATTTTATTTTAACGGTTTTATTTTAACGTCTGAAAAGGTTGATATAACAATGATGCATAAAAACAGTCAGAATATTTCTAATTCCAGCTCCAAGGACTATCAGCTGCTGTTCAAAAGTGTTCTGAAATCTTCCATCACCCACTTAATCAATGAATCTGAGGTCCTCCCAGAATCAGTGGACAAGGCCGATTACTTTGCTAGCAGATTCTCATCCAACTCCACATTTGACTCTAGGTTGAAGGGCAGAACAGACTGTATTCTATAGCCTTGGTCAGCAACCATTTTACTGCAGAAAGAAATGGCAACCTACTGCCAGAAAAAAGTTTCTGCCTCGTCAGTCATGGATCGCAAACGATATGATCGCCCATGCGTGTATCACGTATGGTACTTAAGTGATTTACTGAAATTATCAGAATTATTAACCCGTTGCTGTGTTTTGAAGACGGTGCAAATTATTCTTTATCGATTACCCTCGAATAAGCATCTTACTGATTTAATGCAGATATTACAGTCCCATGTGAGATTATACTCCTTCTGAGGAAATCGCTTATAAACACTTGTTACATCAAAGCATTATTAACAGCGAACTTTGTGACATCTGAAAGAAAAATCTTTTGATTCTGGTAAAACTTAACAAAAAAAATTCGATTCAAATATATTTAAAGCTGATTTCCAGATTTTGTTTCTTTTAAGATCGAAACTTGAGTCGAAGATAATTTTAAATGACACTTGAGTTTATTTTAGATTTTAAAATTGATTTCTTCTATTTTGAGTGTGTGTGAAACGCATAATCTGTCAGCAGTTCGGAAAAGTAAGCCTTGGATCAGTTCCTTGTGATTTGCGGATCATATTCGCAAGCTGATCATTGGATTTCTCTCCTTGGCTCTTAATCTACAAAACTGTCAAGGAGAGGCTGTAAAAGCGTTGACAAACCTGGAACTTAAAATTAAAGAATCGACTTACCAATTTTAAGCGTGTTCATTAAAACTTATCAAGAGTTGTATTAGTCCGCATATATTCAAGGTCAGTTGAAAGTTAAAATGAAAGTGGAAACATTTTTCAAATAAATTTTATATATATATATATATATATATATATATATATATATATATATATACAATTTATTTGAAAAATGCTTGAAAATTAAAAATTTGAATTATTTGAAAAATTATATATATATATGAAAATTAAAATTGGCTGGAAAGCATGAAACCAGAAGAGTGTCCCATGACCAAGAAAGGGAAAGAAAAAAAAACTGCTATCACAGAATTTACGGTTATGTCTAAACATCGCAATTGTACATTTTTGAGACCTAGTTGCCTGTCAAGTACTGCGTTTAAACTCGAAGAGTCTAGACACTATAGCAAAGAGCTCATCAGAAAAATGACCATGAAATTATTTATAGAAATGGCAAAGAGCGGCAACCTTGCGATGGTGAGAAAATAACTTAAGCCCAGACGACGGATCAGGGCAAGTAATATTGTTGATTTTTCTTTGGGCCATCGGTCCAAATGTGGCAGTAATATCCTAAGCACTGATGAATGGTATATTTATAGATATGTAATATAGTCAGTCAGTTACGTGCCATACGTGATACACGCTTTGCGCGATCATGTCTCGAAAGAGACATGACTGACTGGACAGAAGTTTATTCCGCAGTAGGTTATCATTGATTTCTGCGGTAGAGTGGTTGCTAGCCAAGGATACAGAATCCAATCTGTCCTGTTACTTAACCCATAACTGGAGGGAAGTGACGAATTAATACATTTCCCAATGTGTAACTGAATGCAAGGAATTCAACTAGAATTCGAATATAGACTGTAATACAGATTCTAGAATAAAACATTTAGCACGACAGAGTGATCTAACCTTCCTGGAATCTATTTACCAATGGATTCAGTGTTTTCTTTCTACTTCGTCAGCTATGAACGGTATGTCACGAAGCCGCAGTGAGTCTTTGTCTTAGAGGTGTCACCATCAACCATGTTGATAGGGAAACAGAAATACTTTTCTTAGTTAATTAATCGAAAGAAGGTTAGTTTTAGAAGCGTTAAAATTAACAATCCATCATTTTTCAGTCGGTTATTTTTTCTTCTGCAGTTAATCCTAGGTAATTTTTTATATTCCGGTGAGTGAAATCCAAGAATTCGTTATCATCAATTAGTTCGTAGGTAAACAAAATATTATTGTACAATTTTTGACTACATACCGATGTTTATCGATGAATTAGTTAATTATTGCCGAAACTTAGTCGTCAATATTAAAAGGGCAATTTTAGAGGGGAAGATTTAAAAAAAACATTTGCCAAAATCAGTTGCCTCCCCATTCATTTTGGAATCCATGTATCATGGAGTGTTTGATATGGATCCGATTAGATTTAATTTTAAAAACGTAAAATTAATAGAAAATTTAACCGTTCTCATGTTAGGTAACCATTGGAATATAAACACATAAAAAAGTTTATTTGTCTTAAGTATAGGAAATTAGATGTGCGTTGTAGTGCAGTGGATATCGGCTCGGAATCAGAAATCAGGGAGCAGACTTCGAATTCCAGTTGAATTTCTTGCATTCATTTATGCGCAAATACCCTTAGGAAATGTATTAATCCGTCTCTTCCCTCCAATTAAGGGTTAAATGACAGAACCGATTGGGTTCCACAGCCACGGCTGGCCTTCAGTCTATCTAAGAATGTAATGGTAACCTACTGCCTAGTCAGTCATGTCTCTTTCGAGACATGATTGCCCAGTCGTGTATCTTGTATGGCACTTAACTGACTGATTGGAAATTGCTTTAAAAAAAACATGTCCAAAATTTGATAGGACTTCGTTTCCAGTCGAATATATAGACATATTCTAGTAAGAGGAAAATGATAAAAGAAACGAGATTAACATATCGGAAATTCTGAAACATTTCTTAAAAAATATTTATTAATAAAGAAGATACTAGATTTTGAGTAATGGTTTGAACAATTAATGGGATCCCCTTTGAACATATTGGAAAGTGGACTGCAATTTAATATCAAGTAAAATGAATTTAATGTAATATAAAAGGAGAAAAATTAATATAAAAACTGTCATTAATACTTTTAAAGATTATTCATACTAACAAGCATTCTTTAAACCTTAATTGCATTGCTATTTATCAAAATTATTACCGTGATATATTAAAAGGCACAAATCGGAAATAAAGACGCCCGCAACAGTACACAAACATGCATCCCGTGAATATGAGTCTAATAAATACAAAAAAGAATAAACTATTATATAAACCCTTCATACATTGCTATCAACAGTTTTATATACAGATATTAAATTTCTGGCCTATATAATAGGCATATATATATATATATATATATATATATATATATATATATATATATTATAGTGATATATTTTAGTGTTGAGTTGTGATTATGTTTAGTGCCAATATTGTTCTTTTTTCAATGATTTACTGACCAAGAGATATTTTGGCTAGCAGGATTTTTGACTGAAAGTGCTCGATATTAAGATCGAGATAGAGCGTTAGTAGGAGGCACCTGCAAATAATACAACACACTGAAAAGAAGCCAACACAAAAAATCCATACAAGTAATTAACCATCTGTAGAATCACTCACATACAAAGCATCAAATTACACCAAGATCCGTATGAATAGAAACAAGACCGGGACACACCAATAGATTGAAGCGCTGAGAAATGACGATATTATAATGGTGTTTTCACAAAACTTTCAAGTCGTCATGGCCCTTTTCAGTTAAGTGACAAACTTGACAACATTAATCTTTATATATATATATATATATATATATATATATATATATATATATATATTTCTGTGTAAGTGTGATAAAATATAATTTTATGTTTCTCTAATAATAATGAATTAAATCCTCACTATCAGGATCCCGACGTGGTTAGCAAGCTTGTCTCGCTAGAATCTATTATGACTGAGTGATGAGTTTACTGCATATATTAATATATATATATATATATGAATATATATAAATATATATATGTATACATGCACAAATATATATATATATATATATATATATTTATGTACGATTAAATATGTAACAATATAGATTTATATTTTGCATGTCCTTTATATAATAATTACCTATATTAATATCTGAATAAGTATAATGCGAATATCTAACAATATATTTACAGATGTCAAAGAAGTTATTATATATATATGTTGTCTGTAAAATTTTTTAGATATTCTACAAAACCTGCTGCTCGGCAGAACCAAATGATACAACAGTTAATATTCAAAATCATCCAGAAATGAATCCCATACAGACATTCACGTGACCAAAACGAGAATAGATATTTGTAACGCAATCTAAAAAAACATTTCCTCGTTCATTTAAAAAAAAACAAAAAAACAAAAAAAAACAAAAAGAAAGAGAAATAAAAATATAGAAAAATCATAAACGGAAAAAAGAAAAAGAAAAGAAAATAAAGGAAAGGAGAACGAACATTATAAAGAGAAAGGAAGTTAAAATTAACGTCTTAGATCGACATCAGCGTCTATTGCAATTCATCTTTTCTTTTCTTTGAAAAACATGACATGACATGGAAATTTAACATAATGGGATGTATCTACGGCGTAAAAATAAATGGTAAATCGTACTTAAAAACAAATTAAAATATTACTACTAGCAGTATAAAATTATAAATATAGTATATAATTAAAAGCATAAATTAAAAATATAATATGTAAGAACATGATAAAAAATATTAAAAAAGAATCTTAAAAAAATGATCTTAAATAATATTAATAAAAATAATAATAATATTAATAATAATAATAATAATAAATATAAAATATATTAAAAAATTTAAAACAATAATAAACCTAATAATAATAATAACGATATTAATATTATGAAAAAAAAACTCGTAAAGAAGCTAATATACACAAAAAATAAATATGTTATACAAGACTGAAAAAAACAGGAAACAGTAAACGTAAAATATATATACATATCCTAAAAAACGTGACATAAAAAATTTAACATTAAATTTAGTTTTAAAGATAATGGGATCTATCTACGGTATATATATATATATATATTGGCGACAGAAGGTCAGCCGGATAACATTTGTACGACCTGTATTGATTCTTGACAGCCCAAAATAATGTTAATGAATTTTCCTGGCATTTTATACATGCTGCGTGCCACAGTAAAATATAAAAACGAGATAGGGCGATAAAATATGTGATTCGCTACGAAAAAATATTGCTGAATGTCAAAACAACTCTCACGCCGAATGCTAAAATTAAATTAACACATAATATACATAAAAAAATCATTCCTAAATATTGATAAACAGATACAAACTATTAACTCAAAAGATTTTTCCACTGGAAACCGTCTAGGCTGATTACCAAAACATGTAATGAAACAATTTGGTGTATATATATATATATATATACTTAAGAATTACTTGTACATTGCGACACGGAAATGTCTATGTTTCGAGATAGTTTCTCTTCATCAAGCAATGTTTGATGTTGGTTGTACATTTAAATATAAATACAAAAAACCTTTGGTTTGCTGTGTATGTATGTGGGATGATATAAAATTTTCGTGTCGCAATATACAATTAATTCATAACTTTATAATTATATAAGACTCTATAATATTTATTTTATTGAGCAGTGTTCATAATAAAATCAATGCCAGGACTCTCACTGAAAATGGTAAAAGCTTGAGTCCTCTCTCTGTACCATATATATATATATACCCTGACTGAGCACTCTGGAAGACTTTGAAAAACAGTAGGTACTCTGGCATGTGCGCATCGCTCGTTCAATAATGAATTATATATATAGCTTCTAAATATATATATATATATATATATATATATATATATATAGAGAGAGAGAGAGAGAGCTTAAATATACATAGCATCTATATATAATGATTGTTAATAGAAAAATATTTCACTACCTAACGACGTGCTAATAAGATAAAAACGAAGCACAGCGGCTGTTGTGTTGCAGTAAACTATGTTTTTAATATACACCTATAATAAAAAACATTACTGTATATATATATATATATATATATATATATATATATATATATATGTATGTGTGTGTGTGTGTGTGTGTATGTGTGTGTTTGTGTTTGTGTGTGTGTTTAAACATTCAGGATAAGATTGGTAAATAATCTAAAAGGATCCTCGTAATATCGTTTAGATATTAAAACTAATTCAAGAGAGAGCTCAATGTAAATTTGCTTAAATTTAAACAGCAGATATTTATTTGTTTATCTGTAAATTCAGATCATATTTAGGGGGAATAGCTATTTAAACATATCAGTACGAGTCATACATTGACAACCCCATTCAATCAAAAAATTGAACAAAATCTTATAACGGAAGTCGGAGTTAGTAAAGAAACTAGTAGGGAATGTTGTTAACTATAGTTTTAAACTCCAGTGAGTTGTAGTGTTAAATTCCATTTTGGTAGTGGGAGGCATGTAGTTTGACCATTTGGTTAGCAGCGGTAGGTAGGAGGGAAAAAGTTACTGCTTAACCAAATTTAAAACCTAATTTATGCAAAAGGCAAATTCTGTTAAGAAAGAGATAATTATTGAAATTTAAATTTATTACGATGACGACACATACTAATGATTTCTTTACATTACATCTATCACTTGGGTTATTAGGAGTACGTGCCGTAACTATCAGATTCCACTTTATCTGTGGATTTAGGCCATTCTCCTACAATTCCCAGTATTTTCGGGAGAGGGCTGTCTGATACCTTAAAAAAGGCTTAGTAAAGGAGTGCCTATGATGAGTATTGTGGTGCAGTGGATATCAACTCGGAACGACAAATCGGGTTGCCGAGTTCGAATTACAATTGAATTAGTTGCATTCACTTACGCACAAATACTCTTAGGTAATGTATTGAAACCGTCTCTTCCCTTCAGTTATGGGATAAATGACAGGACAGATTGGGTTCTATAGCCTTGGCTGGCAACCAGTCTACCGCAGAAATCAATGGTAACCTACTGCGAGATAATGTTCTGCCTAGTCAGTCATGTCTTTTTTGTGACATGATCGCCCAAAGGGTGTATCACGTGTGGCGCTTAATTGAAAGGGGTGCCTGCGAAAATTCCGATATAAACTTTTTAATGTTTATCTTAGGGTAGATGGTAGCATGATAGATCACATTTTTATATCTACATTTACATTCAACCGGACAGTTTTCTCTGAATCTACAATTACAGGGAGGTATAATCCAATTGTCTGTATTGGATTTACTGAACTTCTTCAAAATTTGGATATTGTGGTATCTAACATTTTGTACATATTTTTAATACAAGTATAACTAATCTTAATCGTTTTCTTATTGAATATTTTACTCAGGGGTTTCTTTACACAAATGCTTGCTTATTAACTTAAGAAAGATTTTTAACATTGGGAAGGTCTTTCTTAACATTATCCTGATGAGATGTTGGCCGAAAAACATCACCTAAAAATAAAACAATGTGTTTTGTTTTTTCAAAACTACTTACAAGTTCTTTGGTATCAAACTTTTGTTTATATATAAATAGAACACGTTCAAATACACACATTTAGAAAAACAAAATTTATCTTCCACATTTTAATATTTATGCGTTAATTTATAACACGTGACATATCTGGCGCTCACTTATGTAAACCATAACACACACACTTACACACACACACACACACACACACACACACACGCAGCGGACTGACGTGATGTCAAGCTCTCCCACCGTTCTGAAGATGAGATTCTGATTTCAAAATATTAATGAATAATAAATAGGTAATAACAAACACTTTCCTTACCTTCCTTTATTATACTAAACGCACTGTGATAGCCTTCAAATACCTACCCATACACCATATATATATATATATATATATAGTACCTTGCAAAATTGTTAGGACAAGAACTATTTTATCTTTTATGAGGCATATTGACAGAAAATAATTTAAATTAATTTTATTTGATTTACTCAACAAATGCTTTACCTGTTAGAAGATAAATTTAATATTTAGTATAATAACAGCCTTCATTCTGTCAGGCATTGACATCACAAGCTTCTTCAATGTATGTAATGTAGGTACCTCCAATTAATCGCTAAAAAACAACATGAAACAGCATAGTATGAATAAAAAAGTTCATAAACTTAATAAAACAAACTTTTACCATCAAAATATTCATATTATTATTAAGAGGAAAGGTTAAAGCAATTTTTAATCATTTTTAAAAATTTTTTAATCCCTGCTAACATTTTCGAAATTTTGTTAGAAAATTTTGTTTTTATTTGAGTTACCGGCTAAAAATAAGTTTACAACTGTTTTACAATGGGTAACGTAATGATGACACAACCCACTTTTTTTCCCGTTTACAAACACATTAATTTGGAAATTCTCGCAAAAATCAACTAAAAGTCAAATTTGAATGAAACTATCAATACTCATTCACAAATAAATGAAATTATTTTTGAAATTTTTATTTTTTTAAATATCTTGGTGAAAATATTTTTTAAACTCTGTTACCCCCTCTACGTAAATCCATGAAATTTTAATAAATTTTAATTAGCTGTAAAAAAAAATTTTATTAGTTAAATGCAGGACTCATTGGAGCATAGAAATCATCTATTTTTTATTTTAAAGTGGGCAACCTGACCGAAAATCTGCTCCGAACAGCAAGATAAAAATGCAATAAAACTCTGATATAATTTAATTTGATAAACTTTTAATTGCTGGAATAAATAATAATTATTAAGGACATTATAGTCTGAAGAAAATTTTTTTTTCGTTTATAATAAAATATTGAAATAATTGTTTTTATTTTTTATTATAATAATTCATAAAAGTGTTACAAATATTTTAAAAACCTTTTATAGAAACGTTGTTTAATTTCTTTTTTAATTAAGAATTGATTATTATATTGCCTATCGAAAATTGAAAAGCTTAATAAAAATCAGTCACCAATTTTATTTTTAAAATAATTAAAAAAATAAATTTTGGTAATTTGTATGAAGTACGGTGATTCCATAGGGGTCATAACAAGTTTCCGTAGAGGCCGTATTGTTTTTAGAAGTTAACAAGTGTTTGGAGGAATTCCCCTTACATCGAAAACGTCACAAACCTCACTTTGATTCTAATTTCATTCATTTTTTATTAAATTAAAATTATTGTAAAAGAAATTTAAATTTTCTAGTTTTTCAGAAAGAATATTAATAAATAATATTCAGAAACATATGTAATATTTAAACAAAAAAATATTTAATATTTCATTCTTTCTTATTTTAAAAGAAACTTAAATTTTTATTTATTCAGAGAGCATATTTTTATTTATTCAGAAAGCATATTTTAATTTATTCAGAAAGCATATTTTTATTTATTTAGAAAGCATAGTCTGGCTATAAATCCAAACTAAAATTCTATAAAATATTATATACTTGCTGAAAAAATTATGTTAAATTTTAAATTTTACTATTTAGTTAAAAAACAACAAAAAACATTTAAATTTCCAAATGTTAGATTTTAAGCTACATGAAATTTTTGTCACTTTCGGTCGCCATCCAAACGTCATTGACACTTACTGCTTGTCAATAAATCATTTGTCACCCAAGATAACGCAGATAAGAGGGCTACCGTAGTTAAAGAGAGATTTATATCGTAAATTTTCAGGCAGTAAGCACTTACTACATATTTGAAATCAGATAAATGTAAGTTTCAATTATAAAAATTGACTTAACCCTCTAGGGCCATTCGTATCATATTTGATACAGTATTTCCCTATAAGGAAACATTTGGTATTTCCCTATAAGGAAACATTTGGTATTCATTGACTGAGCAGTCAGTACTGCTTTCATTTGAAATTTATAAAATATTTCTCTTAAAAAATTTTTCAGGAAAATATTTCTTTCAAGGCTTGTTTTTATACTGCATCAAATATGATACGAATGGCCCTAGAGGATTAAATAACGTGTCAAGGAGGTATATATATTTTTGCAAGATTTTTAAAACAGAAATTTGGCTACTGTTTACATAATATGTCGATCAATCAATAATGGTGGTAAATTTAAAAAAAAAATTTTCAGCAGTTAAATTTTTGATTCCGATCAATATAATTTCTGTTTGAACTAAACCAGGGTATTTTGCTTACTGCAATTAGTAAATTAAATCTCTTGGCTTTCAATTAAAGCTAAAATTAAAGCTTCAAGAAAACATTTTTATTTTTAAAAATTAAATTCAAATTGAGGTATCGAAAATGAGCAGTGATTTATTGGAGGTACCTAAAATGGTATTCCCTGCCAAGCAGCTTGTATTTGTTCCCAAAGTGTGTTTTGCGAATAACATTAGATTTATCAATTCGAGAGGAGAGGAATAAAAAGAAAGTCAGTTGCAATCTGCCAAAACGCTGCTATAATACATTAAAACGCACGAGACGACAGTAATATGAAAACAAATGCCATAATAAGCTACACAGAAATTATGATAAAATTATTTTCGTCGGAATAATGATAACAATGTAAAAATTCTCTCGAGAGTCTGTAAATGCCACCCGAAAATTCGTAATCTTCAGAAATGCTCGTGTGGAAGTCGAAATTATTTCCTTGAACTTTAAATGCTATTTTATAAATAGCATTTTAAAGAACAATAAAGCGGAAATCTTGTTGCATTAAAAATTAATGGCTTTCCGCTTTATTGTTCTTTAAAATGCTATTTATTATTAGTCAGTTAAGTTTTATACATGATACACGCTTGGGCGATCATGTTTCTTTCGAGACATGACTGACTGGGCAGATTTTCTAGTTAACATTCCCTTTTCCGATAAATATGTTGCCAACAAAGGCTACAGAACACAAGATGTCCTGCTATTTAACGCATAGCTAGAGGGGGAAAATATGGATTAGTGACATTCCCAAGGGTATTTAGGCGGAAGTGATTACAACAAATTCAATTGGAATTTGAACGCGGCTTTTCGGTTTCTTCTTCTTCTTCTATGTGCCCTGTCCCTTCAGGACGTAGGCCATCATGGCTTTCCCCTTCTCCTTATCCCTGGTGGCTCTTAGCCAACTTTCTCCTGTTACACCATGCAATCCGTCCGTCTCTCACTTCTAAGCTCTGTTACCTATCTCTTCTTCCTCTGCCGCTCCCCCTCCTCCTCTGACTGTTCGGTACTTGACAGCATCTCTGACAATATCGACAAGGCCATTTCTTTGCACCCATCTGCCCATATTTTTGTGTTTGGCGACTTTAACGCCCACCACACTAAGTCGCTGGAAAACTCTGTAACCGACCCTGCTGGTGTCCACGCCTTTAATTTTTTGATCTCCCAATCCCTTACGCAAGTGGTGGACTTCCTCACACGTTTCTCCAATAGCCCTAATGGAAAGGACTCGTTACTAGACCTCTGCTTCGCTTCCACCCCAAATTCTTGCTCCACCAGACAACTCTGCCCTCTCGGAAACCCTGACCACGCCGTAGTTTCTGTCAACATCTCGTTCCACTCCACCCCTACCCAAGAAACCCAGACCAACAGAATATCCTACTGCTATCAAAGAGCAGACTGGGATTTGTTCCGTGACTTCTTCTGCGACCTCCCTTGGAACAATGTTTTTAGTCTTCCCATCGAAGACTGTGCATCAGAGGTCTCTTCCTGGGTTAAGGCTGGCATCGATGCATTCATCCCTGCCAGGAAATTTCAGCTTAAATCCCATTCGTCTCCCTGGTTCACGCCCGCTTGCTCGGCCGCCATTGCCCACCGGAATCACTTTTTCAGGCTTTATCGCAGCCACGTGTCGGACCATAACAGGCGCCTTTTCGCCTCAACTCGTAATAAGTGTAAAAAGATATTTAACGAAGCTAAGATGTTGTTTGCTGCCAGGATGAAGCAGCACATAGCATTCTCCAAGTTCGGTACCAAAGACTACTGGCAAACGCGTGCTTAGCAAGAGTAAGTCCTCAATACCCCAACTAATAAACGAGTTTGAGGTCCTCACCTCCTCAGCGGGCAAGGCTGAATGCTTTGCCCATAGATTCTCGACCAATTCCACTCTGGATTCGTCTGGAATCCATACAGCCGATTTCCCATCCAGAACTGAGGCTCAATTGAATGACGTCCACATCACGCCCTCGCTGATTTCTAGCATAATCTCAAAACTGGACCCTCAAAAGCGAGTGGTGGGGATGGAATCCCAATCATAGTTTTGAAGAATTGTGCCCCTGAACTCTCCTCTATCCTATCTAAGCTCTACAACCTCTGCCTATCTTCCTCCTGCTTTCCTGCCTGTTGGAAGTATTCTTCTGTGGTTTCAATATTCAAGAACACTGGTGAACCATCGGACCCCGCAAATTACAGCTCTATCAGCCTTCTCCCGATCTTCGGCAAAGTGTTCGAAGCCATTGTCAATGCCGAGGTCGTTCAGAATCTCACAGCCCACAGGTTCCTCTCGGACAAACAGTATGGCTTCCGCTTCACCAGGTCCACTGCTGATGTGCTAACGACCATCACCGAGTATATATACCAGGCTCTCGACAAGAATGGTGAAGCCCGAACCGTCGCCTTGGATATCACTAAAGCATTCGACAGAGTATGGCATGCCGGCCTTCTACGGAAACTGCGAAGATATGGCATAACTGGACTTTTGTTGAACTTAATCCGGTCATTCCTCTCTAACCGCACACTGAAGGTAGTATTAAACGGACATGCCTCCCAGATCTACCCTACAAACGCGGGTGTACCCCAAGGCTCTATCCTAGGTCCTACGCTCTTTCTAATCTATATCAATGATCTACTCGATACCATAAGATCACAAGTAGGCATGTACGCTGATGATACCACAGTTTACTATCGCCTCGATCAAAAATCTGGTGTTGGTGACAAGGCGAACCTGGCTGCCGAGCTCGAGAAGGACCTCCAATCTGTGGTGGATTGGGGTAAGAAATGGCTCATAAAATTCAATTCTTCCAAAACGAAGCTGCTGTCAATTAACCACCACAAACAACCGTACCTCCCTCCCATTAGCATGGAACAGGCTTGCCTCCCAGAGAGTAAATCATTACGCCTGCTTGGCCTGACACTCTCAGCGAACCTCAAGTGGAATGACTACGTCGAATCTATTGCTAAATTCGCTGCTAAGAAAATCGGCTCTCTGTGCAGGGCCCGGAAATTCTTTCCGCCTGAATCTATCCTGCAATTATATAAATCCACCATCCGCCCGTGTATTGAGTACTGCTGCCACATCTGGTCAGGTGCCCTTCTATTCTTCTCGGGGTTCTTGACAAAATAAAGCGAAGAATCTGTAATGTGATTGATACCGACTTGGCTGACCGCCTGCAGTATCTCTCTCACCGGCGTGACGTGGCATTCCTGTGCCTCTTCTATAAATAATTTCATGGCTTCTGCTCTGACGAACTTAAATCACTGGTGCCCCCTAGGTGTGAATTTGCACGAGATACTAGATTGGCAACTAGGTCCCACCCTTTTAGAGTGAAACCGATGAAATGTAACCGCAATTTCTACTCCACAGCTTCTTTTCTCGCACTTCCCGCCTGTGGAATTCCCTACGCATGCTTGCTTCCCCGACGGCTACAACCTCCAGGAGTTTAAATGTAAGGTCAATAGACACCTCCTAACAAACTAACGCACACCCACTCTCTCCAACTCTCTCCCTATATACATCCTATATCGTCTATCACCCTCCTTATGACATTTCCTATACCCAATCCCTATATGTAACCCCCTGCGCTATAGTGGCAATGGAATGCCTCGCTTGGGGTGACACGATTAAAAAAAACAAAAAAACCTTCGTTCCATCATCCACCTGATTAAGTCATTCAAATATGTTATCCGTTGCTTTCCCTTGTCTCTCCTTCCCTGTCTCTGGCCTGTTAGTATCAGTTGGTCCAAGCCCTCTTTCCTTATTGCATGCCCTAGCAACTTCACTGTCTCTTTTATGATGCTCAGTATTAGTTTCCTTTTTGTTTCCATCATTTCTAGAACCTCATCATTGCTCACATGCTCGATTCATGATATTCGCAGCATCCTTCTTAGAACCACATTTCAGTTGCTTCCAGGTTTTTCTTCATCTTTGATGATAACTCAAGAAGCCATTTCGTAGTGTTCAGAGGTGTGCGCAGCGTAGAGTTTTTCTGAGTTTATTTCATTTCAGTTTTTTCCGAATATATCACTGATGTTTAAAGCTACAACTATATATACGGACTCTTGCTTGATCTGATTCAATCTTTCCTATCTAACCGCTTAATAAAGGTCGTCCTGAATGGGCATGCCCCAACATCTTACTTTATAAACGCTGGTGTTCCTCAGGGTTCTATCCTAGGCCCGACGCTCTTCCTTATTTTCATAAATGATCTCCCAGACATGATCAAATGCCAAGTAGACATCTACGCAGATGACACCGCAATTTACTTCCGCATCGGTAAGAAATCCGGCGTGGCAGACTAACATAACCTCGCTGCTGATCTTGAAAAGGATCTAAACTCAGTATTTGAAGGAGGAAAGAAGTGGTTTGTAAATTTCAATGCTTCTAAGACTAAGCTGCTGTCTGTCTATCATCACAGGCAACCCCCACCTGCTCTCCTTATGTATGAATCAAGCGAGTCTCCCTGACAGCAATACACTGCACCTCCTCGGCCTTACCCTATCTTCCGATCTCGAGTGGAACCATTACATTGAGTCAATAACGAAATCCACTGCTTGGAAGGTTGGATCACTGTGTCGGACCAGAATGTTTTACCGCCTTAATCCATCTTGCACATATACGGAATATATATGAAATACTGCTGTCATATATGGTCATGCGCCCCCGCTGTTTATCTCAGTGTTCTCGACAGGCTCCAAAGGAGAATCAGTAATGTGATAGGTACCGGCTTAGCGACTCGAGTTCAGCTACTTTTCCACCGACGGAATGTGGCTTCCCTCAATCTGTTCTATAAATTTTTCAATGGCTTCTGCTCCGACGAACTTAAGTCACTTGTGCTCCTGCCACATGAGTTTACTCGTGCAACCAGACTGGCGACGTCCCAACCATTCACAGTTACAGTAATCAAATGCAGCTGACTATTCTATTCCATCAGCTTCTTTTCTCGCACTTCCCGCCTGTAGAACTCTCTTCCATATTATTGCTTTCCTGATGGCTACAACTTACAGGAATTTAAATGCAATGCTAATATCCATCTCTTAACCACTTGACACCCTGTATATCTTTTCCTTTCTCTCTACCTTGCAACTGTCATCACAGCTGTATTCCCATCCTTCTCTTGCTCCCTTATATGCCAACCCCTCTAGATGGTTTGTCTTTCTCTTTACTCTCCTCCTATCTAATCTTTTACTTTAATGTAGCCCCCCTGCGCATCAGTGGCGTTACCGCCTTGGTTGAGGTGAAACGATTTATATATATATATATACTTTACTATTCAGAACTATTCTAATCATAGTTATAATATTCATGGCGTTTCGGTTGGTGTAACCTCAGGGCTTCTACAGGTGTGTATGTTCGTACTCTATAACGATAACACTGTTGAATTTCGAACCTGAAACTAATTCAATTGATTCCAATTTCCATATGTTTTATATAAATAAATGCACCTTAGCCTTTTTTAACGTTTGATTGTTATTTACTTTTAAAGATCCAAAGTATATGACATTTCACACTTTGAGAGTGATTTCACCTAGTAACCAAATATGATTTAACCAGCGTTTTAAATTCAACTTCAAATAATCATAAACGTTTGTTGGTTGGTTTATTTAACCAGCTTATCAACTTTCATTAGGTCATTTAATGCTGAAAATCGTTTTGAGTGTTTTGTTATTTAGTTTATTTGTCAAAATTCATTGGGATTTGTTTTTAAGGGCAGGGTCCCCACCCTTGTTATTTAACCCATAACTGGAGGGAAGGAATAATACCTTTCCCAAGGGTACCAGTGCTTAAGTGAATGCAGGATACTCAATTGGAATTCGAACTCGGCTCACCGATTTCTCTTTCCGAGCCGATATCCACTGCACCACAACGCACATCCGTCATTATACGCTTAGAAGACCTGGTATTCCCAAGCGGTCACCCATCTAAGTACTGACCAGACTCAACGTTGCTTAACTTCGGTGATCGAGCGAGAACCGGTGTTTCAACGAATAATGTGTTCTTATAATCATTCACACGTTCTTTGTCCACGTATATTTTGTCACTTGGCGTTTTTTTCTCTTACAACAGCATTTTCCTTTACGTTTTGAACTGGTGGATTCAGTTTGTTATCTAGCATTGTTGACACCACTGAGAGTTGAAAGGCTGACATCAAAATTATCCACGATCTCTCTGTAAGACTAGCCAGGGTGTTCGCACAGCGCTACAATTTTGTAACCTTCCTTGGAGTAATGCCCATCGCAGACATTGGCCGTCAGACAACAAATCGACAGTCGACGCAATAGGGTCTTAGCGTGATAAAAATCTAATGCAAACATGGATGACGCAATATGTTTTAAGGATTTAACAAATTTCCTCATACACTCCGAAAAGAGATTCATATAACTACAAACTACTGCATATGATCTAATCTGAAGAAAAAATAAAAATCGATTACACCCTGTCACACCAGTCGGTATAAAACTAACCGTATGGTGAAAAAAAGTAACTAAATCAGTTATTTTAATTCTCACAAGGATGTCTGATAAAGTAACTAAGCGAGAACTATAAATAAACGTGAAAAGGTTTTGAGTAAATTACATAAAATAATTATACAGATTTATTTTATTTAAAGTTAATATTTTTAGCTGTATGCTTTTCTCAGTAACTGTGTGTGAATCTTGGGGATTGGAAAATAGGTTCTTGCACTTTTGTAGGTGACAAGTAACGCCAAATTCACCGCTTTAATTTGCCTGAAGCCCAAAATATGCAAAACTATCGGGCCAATAAAATATCTGAGTGATATGCAAATTTCTAATTAGAAATTATCTTATCTTATTAATATAAGTGCAAGGTACCTTATCAAGTCATTGTAGTTTTTCCCCTTTGAAACCACCCTGACATATATAAATCTACCATCCGTCCGTTTAATGAATACTGCTGCCACATCTGTTCGGGTGCCCTTACTATTCGCCTAGGGGTTCTTGACAAAATCCAACGGAGAATGTGTAATGTGATCGATCCCAACTTGATAACTCAGATGCAGTCACTTTCTCACCGGCATGAAGTGGCTTCCCTATGTCTTTTATACAAATACTTTTACGGCTTCTGCTCTGATGAGCTTAGATCGCTGGTGCCCCCCTATGTATAAATTTACTCGAGTTACTAGATTAGCAACTAGGACCCACTCTTTTACAGTGAAATCAATAAGATTTAACTGCAACTTATACTCTATCAGTTTCTTTTCTCGAACTTCCCGCCTGTGGAATCCCCTTCCGTATGCTTGCTTCCTTGACAGCTACAATCTACAAGAATTTAAATATAAGGTCAATAATCATCTCC
Source organism: Ascarosepion bandense (assembly GCA_037127315.1). NCBI lineage: Eukaryota > Metazoa > Mollusca > Cephalopoda > Sepiida > Sepiidae > Ascarosepion > Ascarosepion bandense. The sequence goes on from JBBBDQ010000851.1 coordinate 3,701,094, forward strand.
TGTCTCTCTGACTCGCATTCGTTCCCTCATAAGTTTTTCTCCTTGTACACCTGTCCTTTTTTACCCACTTCCTGACACCCCTTACAACTTGCCCGTCTTTCTCATCACTTTCTCCTTTGTAAAACCCTGCGCACCAGTGGCGGTGACGCTACCTTGCTTAGGGTGAAATGATTAAAAAATAAATTTGAACATTAAGTTACTTTTTTACATTCGGATCAGGGCTACAATTTCTGTTCAAACAAAAATCAAATTTGTGACATTGGAGGAGAGAAGGTCTCAAAAAGAGATAACCAGACTTCTGGGAATTTCTAGGAACAGTTGTTAAACCACCAAAAAATGTTAGATTCTATTGGAAGTGTTTTTTTATCAAAAGTAGACTCGAAGACCACAAATGTTAAGCAAGAGAGTTGTAAGAAGGTCTGAGTAGGCAAATCAAAATTTAAATCCCATAAAAGCGATGAAAGAATTCATTGAATTGTTCTAGCCAAACAATGCAAAACTAATTATTAGCGTCATACTTTGACATTTTGTAATTTCTATAAAAATAAAGATAATTTTATTAAAAAAAATCATTTGTAATTTAAAAAAAAGCGATGAAAGGTGACGTTCTTGCTGGTGGCGTAATATTTTCCACTGCCTTTTTTTCAGTATCACTATGCTTAAGATGGTTTATCGTTTATCACACTGCATTTGATTTTATTGGAAGTGTTTTTAACCAAAAGTAACCTCGAAGACCACAAATGTTAAACAAGAGAGTTGTAAGAAATTCTCAGTAGGCAATCCAAAATTTAAACCGCATAAAAGCGATGAAAGAATTCAGTGAGGTTTCAGTTGATAAAAAACAATGCAACATATACCACAAAAACGGTTAAATCTGGTGGTGGATACGTAATGGTGTAGGTAGCATAAAAAGCATTGGTAGAAGAAAATTAGTAAAATCTTAAACAGAGTTAACTATATTAAAATATTACGCTCTAATCTTCTGGCAGACGAGGAAGATGATGAAATCTTTCAGCATTGCCACATATCACGTGAAATAACATTATTTCTTGTGTAGAAAGATGTTTTTAATGACGGTCTAGCAGTAACACGTGACCTCAATATAATTCAGTCATCAGAACCTCGTTTAATTCAATACCAAGTCGAATTGATTGAATTGTTTTAGCCAAACAGTGCAACACTAATTACTAGCTTCATACATTGACATTTTGTAATTTCTATAATAAAAGATAATTTTTAGTAAAAAAAATCATTTGTAATTTGAGAAAAGAGATGAAAGGTGACATTTTTGCTGGTGGCGTAATATTTTACACTGCATATTTTTTTCAGTATCACTATGCTTAAGATGGTTTATCGTTTATCACACTGCACTAACAAAAGTACTTTAACTTGTTTTCTGGCCTTCAAAGATCATAAAATATACTTAAAACAACATATTGCTAATCACTAATTTTGGGGTAGAATTAACAGGAGTAATTCATTTACCAAGGTTACCCAAAGGTTTTGAAGGCCAGTATACAGAAAACTAGCAATTATTTTATGATACAGAGAATTTCATTACACAAGTTTTATGAAGGATAAGTAATGTAATTATGTACTATTTGTAGACCAATGGTTGTCTCCTTCTTTATTTGCCATGTACCTCCAGGACGTGGGCGATCATGGCTCTCCAGAATTTTTCGTCATTCGGAGCTCTTAATATATATTATCTCTTTGTTACTCATCCAAAATTTGTTCCACCATTCATTTACTCACATTCGCTAAATAGGTCATGTGTTGTATTCTTCTGTCTCTCTTGCCGTCAATCTGCCTTGTGAGTATCAAATTTTCCAGGAACTCTTTCGTTATTATATGCCATAGAAATTTCAACTGTCTCGTCCTGGTGATAAGTACAAATTTCCTTTTGGTTTCCATTTTCTTTAAAACTTCGACGTTTCACAAATATTCAATTCATGGTATCCTCATCATTTTTCTGTAAAATCCAAATTTCTGTTGCACCAAACATCTTTATCTTCGAACAAATCGTCCAGCACTCACTGTCATATAAGAAAATTATCGCGTAACAGTTCAGTAATCTTTTTTTATGTCTAATTATATTTTCTTACTTCTTATTGTTTTAACTATCTTTTAGATGGTATCTTTGCCTATCCCAAAGGTCTTAATCAACATTAATCTAAAATTAGTAAACTTCCTCGTTGTAAGACTAGACTTAGTAAATGAAGTTTACAGTCAGGTTAGCCAAATGCAGACGACAATTCTACTCCTGCAGCTTCTTCTCTGGCACTTCCCGCCTGTGGAACTCGCTCCCGTATTCTTGCTTTCCTGACGGCTACAACCTCCACAAATTTAAATGCACTCATCTACTAACCACTGAACTCTAGCTCTCTCCCCACCCCTGTATAACCTTCCCTTTCTCTCCACCTATATATCTGTCATCGCACCTGCTTTTTCAGCTTTCTATTGTTCCTTTCTAACTAGTTTGTACTCCTCACTCTTTTCTAATTAATCTTTTTACATTTATGTAGCCCCCTGCACATCAGTGGCTTTTCCGCCTTGCTCGAGGTGAAATGATTAAAAAAAAAATTTGACGAATATCCATTATACATCCACCAAACGTCTAATCACCCCCAAGTATAATCAAACATGTGCCCTCCTCCATGTCATATATAACTAGTAAATAATCTTATTATGTACCTTAGAAATTTCAATTGTCTTTTTCTGATGTTAAGTATAATTTTTTGTTTGTTTCCATTTTTCCATAAAATTTTGTCATATTTCAAATACTCGACCCACAATATTTTCAACATCTTTTAGTAGAGCTATATTTCCATTGCTTCAAGAGACGAGTAATCAATAACACACGGTTATCAGTGTAGAACTTTCCGTAAATCATCAGAACTTTTAAAATCACATTTATATCATCCATCATTTACATAACACATAGAATTTACTTAACACACCTAAAGATCCGGGTACGCAGACCGTACGACACAAAGATTGTCGTAAACCAAAAGGTCAAGTTTAGATCCGTTACTACCGGAAGGGGATTGAATTTCAAGAAAAAAACACTCTCAATTCAAAATTGATTCCGGAAAAACAAATCAGAGGATGGGTAATTGCCTAAGATATATTATCGTTGACGCTAGTGAAACTTGTATTCAGCTCAATCCAACTGTCCGTAATGACGAAGAATTATTTTCTAATCGCTGAGCTCCACAAATCACACCTTCTGGTAATTGACGCACGGAAGTTGATCTTAACTTTTCACTTCTATTCGTTTGGAATTCATTCCATCGTTATCACATTTGTTCAATATCAGAAGTTAGCTTGTCAGCTTGTTAACTAGATGTGCATGAGTGGGAAAGAATGAAGCATGCCGAATCTGTGTTTAAAAGCAGAGCTATTTGGGTAGCTTTATCGCCAGGTATTGTGAGAGATGATATTTTTAGCTTAGAAATATCATAGAAGATGAAGGAAAAACCAGAACCAACTGAAATGTGGTTCTAGAGAAGGGTGCTGCGAATATCATGGATCGAGCATGTGAGCAATGATGAGGTCTTATAAATTATGAAAACAAAAAGGAAATTAATACTGAGTATCAGGAAGAGACAGCGGAAGTTGCTGGGACATGCAATGAGGAAGGAGGGCTTGGAGAACCTGATACTAACAGGCCAGATACAGGGAAGGAGAGACAAGGGAAAGCAACGGATACCATATTTGAAGGACCTAATCAGTTGGATGATGGAACGAGGGTTGCGTGGTCTAACAGGAGAAGACATGCTAAGAGCCACCAGGGATAGGGAGACATGGAAAACCATGATCGCCTACGTTCTGAGGGGACAAGGCACAAAGAAGAAGAAGAAGAAGAAGAAGAAAGGTGATTTCAATATCCAATCTGGTTACTAGAAAACATCCTTAAGAAGAGGTCATCCCAGCGGGCTTGGTATCTACTTAACTGGACCCTACCTGCAAGCTAATGCGCTGCTTGTATCTAAGTCTGTTACTATACCGTCAAATTTGGGCAGTGGTGCATGTACCTAATGTACTTTTATCAGACTACTTACGGCATATCACGTTGAATACACCGGTTCTCGTTCGGCCACCGAAGTTAAGCAACGTGAGCCTGGTCAGTACCTAGATGTGTGACCGCTTGTGAATACCAGGAGCTGTAAGCGTTCAGTGACGGATGTGCGTTGTGGTGCAGAGGATGCCCGTTTGTAAAGAGAAACCGGTGAGCCGAGTTCGAATTACAGTTGAGTAAACTGCATTCACTTAAGCACTGGTACCCTTGGGAAAGGTATTAAACCGTCACTTTCCTCCAGTTATGGGTTAAATAACAGGATAGGGCCCAGAGGCAACCCATCTAGTGTTGGTGTCACAATAAAAAAAAATACCCTTGGTAGCCCTGGCGAAGCATCAAGTATTCAGTTATTTGACAAGATTATGAATTTAGCAATAAACTGCGCCAGGGTTCCAAATGCACAGGGAATACTGGAGGGGTGTAGTGAGTTCTATCTCGACCAAGGCCTCAGAACGACAAAGTTATTAGACTAGGGGTCAAGATGGAAATATTGAGTTTTGGATATTTGTGCCTTAGGATGACCAATCTCTCATTCAACAACAATAAAAGATCTGAATAGAGAAACGGAATCTCTTATCGATGCAGTCCAGAAGAAAGGCTATTGGAATAAGTTTTCAAAGGGATAAAAATATACATGACCGAACAGAAATACTTATAGAGTAGGAATTGCGCAAATAGTTTAAATTTACTCCTGTACAGAAATATTATCTGCTTAAGTATGTCCAATAAAATCGATCTTATTTTATAATCACAAACGACGAAACATAGATGTATGGTCAATGTGTACCACAAGCAAAAGCACGTTTAAAAATGCTAGGACCTTGTTCGATATCAGAAAAAATCACTCGATCACACGAAGGTGAAAATCCTTGTCGAGAAACCAAGAAGGTAAAGGATTATATACAGTTCTGTGCAAAAGTATTTGGACAAGAACTATTTTATCTTTTATGAGGCATACTGACAGAAAATAAACAATTTAATTAAAATAATTTTATTTGATTTATTCAACAAATACTTTAATAAGAAAAAATAGTTGTTACAAAATAAATTTAATATTTAGTACCATGGACTTTCACTTTGAAATAATAAAATAATTGCGACAATTTACCAATCTCCGATCGCACCTAATATATATATATATATATATATATATATATATATATATATATATATAGTACTGTGAACAAGTATTAGAACAAGAACTATTTTATCTTTTATGAGGCATAATGACAGAAATAAACAATTTAATTAAAGTAATTTTATTTGATTTACTCAACTAATGCTTTAACAAGAAAAATATTTTTATTATTTGGTATAATATCCTTTTACTTTGATCACAGCCTTCATTCCGTCACAAGCTTCTTCAATGTATTTAATGGTATCTTCTGCCAAGCAGCATGTATTTGTTCCCACAGTGTGTCTTGCAAAGTAACATTAGATTTATCCATGTTTTTATCCAAAATATCCCATAGATGTTCAATAGGATTGAGATTAGGTCATTGTGGGGGCCGATTCAAATTCCGAAGCCGTCCTTCCTTTTCCTTTTTAGTTAAATAATTATTACAAAGTTTTGACATTTCACGCTGTATTTACTTCAGTGAGGCTTTTAGAAAAATCACCCCCGTCCTAATACTTTTGCACACTACCGGTAGTGTGCAAAAGTGTTAGGACGGGGGTGATTTTAAACTTCATTTTGATGTCTCATAAAAGACAAAATAGTTCTTGTCCTAATACATTTGCACACTAATGTATAAAAGCTTGCACAGCAAAAATCAGTAATGGTCTGTATTGAAAAGTAGGGAGGTCGATGAATCATTTTGATCGTCAATAAAAGGGATAGACGGTTTTTAGATGGCATTGTAAAGAGGTAAAACACAAAGAAGCTAATAGGGAATGACAAATATTGAATCAGAAAACACAGACATACTATGCCAAATCGGAAAAGGAAAAAAATAATCGATTGAGCATCTAAGAAGCAAGCACTAAGAAGTTCGCCTGAAATGGTTATATATAAATTGGTATTTTTTTAATTTTTTTATAAGCGTTTCACCCCGAGCAAGGCATGTTACTGCCACTACTGCGCAGGGGGCTACGTAGAGTGGAGAAAGACTGATTAAATATAGGAAATGACAGAGGGTGGGTCATAGGCGGGTAAGGACACCGAGAATGAGGGTTGGGTAGATGAGAATGTTGTGAGAATAGTTGGGAGTTAGTGTGATAGGAGGTGTCTATTGACCCTACATTTAAACACCTGGAGATTGTAACTGTCGGGAAAGCAGACTTGTGGAAGGGAGTTCCACAGGCGGGAAGCGCGAGAAAAGAAGCTGTTGGAGTAGAATTTACGGTTACATCTTGTATGGCTGTACAACGGAGATTTAAACAAAATTGCCGTAACATGCATATTCGAACTACATCAAAATTACAAAGGAAAAAAACAAATTACAACTCTCGTCCATGCAGAAATAGTGTTAAAACAATAATTCCTACAGTTGAATGATACCCATAAACTCAGAAGAAATATAAATTATTTATTATTGCATAAGAATACTAGACACGATCGAGTAACCATTAGTGTAAGAATCAGTCGAGTTCATTATACACTAATGACTTAATGAAAGGTATGATGCCATCTCATCGAATTTAATAAAATTTGATACACTCATAAACAAAGACATAGAAAACGATATTCAGGAGTTTCAAGGTTGGAGTTATTACAATAGTACAGAAAATCGATAATATATATGTATATATATATAAGGCAAGATTTTTGTGTGTTTTTCTGTTTATCTGTCTGTATGTCCTTTATACAAATCCATAATTCTTATCCGATTCTCACCAAACTTCACACAAATATTGCTTAGGCTGAGTGAACTCCAGGACCATGGATTAGTTTTAAAGCTTTCATTACACCCGACGAACGCTGGGCTATACTACTAGTATATTGTATATACATATTGATGTCGTCTTTATTATAATGGAAAGAGTGTATATATATATATATATATATATATATATATATATATTATTTTATTATTATTATTATTATTATATATTATGCTCTCATTACGATTGAGCTCTTTGGAGAAGAAAATTTTAAAAACAGTTTCCACTTCTGCTATATGCGTGACACTTCAGAAAGGAATTGAGTTCTTTCGGTGACTGGCGTGTGTATACACTGCTTCTATACAACACGTTAAAATTTCCCTTTTCTGATTCCATGCACCTATGGCTTAGGGAGTAGCGACTTCGACTGACACCAAATCGGTCGAGTTTCGATCCCGGCCAGAAGCAAGTGGATATATCTAGCCGCTGTGATACAGCGAAACAGGCTTGTATGTGGATGACTAATATATATATATATATATTCTTCACTACTCGATAACATAATTATTGAAAAAAATATAATAAGGTAATGTTAAGGGACAAACACGCGGTAAGAACGTTCATAACTTGTAGTAGAGTTTAATAACTAGTAGTAAAGAGAATGAACTAAGCCGACATTATTTCGCTATTGTCTGTCTGTCTGTTTCGCTCTCTCTCTCTCTATATATATATAGATAGATAGATCGACAACAGTGTGAATTGGCTCTAACTCTTTGTATTCATTTTTTTATCTTTCCTTTTCATCGCTCTCTTGTGCATTTTAATTCTAGTTTAACTCGCTCGTAGAGGCCTGACGAGCGGAAACAAAACCGGTTGTTTCGCTTTTTTATTATTTTATAATGTGTAACATTAAGCTACACACTTTCATCACTTTAATATACATATATATATATATGTGTGTGTGTGTGTGTGTGTGTGTGTAGAAATAAATACACAACGGTCTTTATTATAGTAGAGAGAATAAAGCCCTATTTTTCCTTTGTATTTAGCTAATTCTCTCTTCTCTCTTTCTTTTGCCTTTAATATATCCTATATCAAATCCTTGGGACCCTCTATTCTTATTGTGTAGCCCAGATGAAATGTGTTTTTACTTTCCATTTTCTTTAAAACATCCTCGTTAGTTCGTGCTAGTCCAAGTATTCTTCTGTAGAACCACATTTCATGTTTCCTATTTAGACAGTAGGACTTACATTGCATAGCATTTCAGGACTCGTTTCTTTAATACCACGTCTTCTTTAATACCACGTCTTCTTTAATACCACGTCTTCTTTAATACCACGTCTTCTTTAATACCACGTCTTCTTTAATACCACGTCTTCTTTAATACCACGTCTTCTTACTGCGAGGCATTTATTTTTATAATTCTGATGCGTTTTCAGATTGCGGTATCAAAATTTTCCGTCATCTGTTAAAATAGTTGACAAAGATATATATATTTGTTTAAAATCATATCACCCCGAGCAAGGCGGTTGCGCCTCTGATGAGCAGTGGGGGGGGGCTACATAAGAGTAAAAACATTAGATAGAAGAGACTGAAAATAGGGATGAGCCAGTTAGAAAGGAGCAAGAGAAGGAAGGGAATACAGGTGTGATGACAGTTGCAGAGAAATGAAAGGATATACAGGGTGGTGAAGAGAAAACTAGGGTCAGGGTGGTGAAGAATGAACTAGGGTCAGGGTGGTGAAGAAAGAACTAGGATCAAGTGGCTAAGAGGTGAGTATTGAACTAGCATTTAAATTTCTGGAAGTTGTAGCCGTCAGGAAAACAAGAATAAGGAAGCGAGTTCCACAGGCGGGAAGTGTGAGAGAAATCTAAAGGAGTAGAATTGTCGTCTGCATTTGGTTGATCTAACTGTGAATGGGTGAGACCCAGTTGCCAGTCTGATTGCACGAGTAAACATTTGAATCTGCCATCTTTAAATCGTACTTCGTATGATGGACTTTAATTCCTGCTAACGGCCATAAATTCCTTATTCTTAGAGGATCGTTATATCGCAATAAGTTCTTTATTCTCACTTTTTTTACTACATTTTTCAGGAGTTCATAAAGTTTTCCTTTAGTGTCTGCTATCGCTAAGTTTTTGTGTGAGCAACAACTTGATACTTATTATAGTGAAAGCAAGTTTTAACGCATTTGATTTAATATGTTCAACAATAATAATAGTAATGATAAAAAGAAGAATGAAAAGAAAGGATAAGAATGAAAGAAGAATTAAGCCGATATTAGTAAAATACTAAAATGACAGGCAGCTGCTGCACTGTCAAAAGTTCTATTTTTTTATTTCATTTAGAAAAATAAAAATAAATATGTACTTCCATGGCTATATACTTGCCAGATTTTTCAAAGAATACTTGGAAAAAGAATCTGGTGATATACAAAGAATGTAGAAATTGTAGATGACAGCAAGTGATAATAAAATCCGCATTTTACTGCACATGTTGAAAACCTTCCAAGGTTAATCGACGTTTTATGGTTTAAACGCTATTTTCAGATAAGCATTAGATTTTCTAGCTATGCATATTTTTTATTAAATTCTTTTAATATGCTCGTCATGTATTTAAAGGAATATATATATATATATATATATATATATATATATAATTGTGTGTGTCACACCCATATAATATCAGGAATGCTTTCATTAATCCCAAATCACTGACCATTATTTCCTGATATATATATATATATATATATATATATATATATATATATATATATTAGTCATCCACATACAAGCCTGTTTCAAGCTAGACACATCCACTTGCTTCTGGCCGGGATCGAATCTCGACCGATTTGGTGTCAGTCGGAGTTGCTACTCCCTAAGCCATGGATTCAGAGAAGGGAAATCTTAACGTGTTGTATATAAGCAGTGTATACACCAGCCAGTCACCGAAAGAACTCAATTCATTTCTGAAGAGTCAAACATATAGCAGAAGTGGAACCTGTTTTTAAAATTTTCTTCTCCAGAGAGCTCAATCCTAATGAGAACATAATAATATTAGTCATCCACATACACACCTGTTTTGCTGTATCACAGATCATTAGTGTGGCTAGACACATCCACTTGCTTTTGGCCGGGATCGAAACTCGACCGAATGACAGCATAATATATTAGTCATCCATATATATATATATATATATATATATATATTGCATTAAGTTCCTGGCTCGAAACAGCCTATTTCTTCATGATATTCTCTATAGAGTTTCAGTGCGAAATTTCTCTCAAGCAATTATTAGGCACTAGAAATAGCAATTTTTCGTCTGACGGATTTTTCTCTACGCACTGAAAGTGCAAAACTAGAATTTATTTTGTCAAGTTCGCGTAAATAAAGCCTACACGTCTTTCCTGTCTAAATTTTTATTGTATTTTCTTTCATTTTGGAATTTTTTGTATATTTTCAAAAGACGCGTAAAATCCCTAGTATTTTTCTTTTTTTGTTTTTGAGTTTCATTCACTTACGCGCTGATACCCTTGTGAAATATAAGAATCCGTCTTTACCCTGAGCTGTAGGTTAAATACCAAATTATTTTAGGTAAGTGAAAATTGCATGAAACGAGTATTCTTAGAAAAATAAGGATTTTTCTAGGTGCACGTCATACTATTTAACCCTTTAAGCAGGGGTTATTAGCGTGCAAGTGAGTACAGAGAACTCAAATTAAAAATGAGCTTTCTTATTTCTTATTTATTGTTGGAGATGCTCAACAGACACGACATATTTGAGAAAGACATAAGAGTAATCAATAATCTCTACTGGAAGCAAACCACCTGCATACGGACAGAACGAATTCAGCAGATATACAAAGATAGAAAGGGGCGTCAGACAAGGATGTGTCTTTTCATCGGATGTATTCAACTTGTACAGAGAGACTATTGTGCCAGGATTTGTCATCGAAGGCCTCAATTTGAACAACATAAGGTAAGCACATGATACAGTGCTGATAGCAGACACAGAAAGGAAACTACAAGACCTCCTACAGAAGGTAGCTGAAGAGAGTGACAAGAAAGGACTACAAATAAACTGCAAGAAAACCGAATGCATGGTCATCAGTAAAAAGGGCAGCCCAATATGCCAAATACAGGTCGGGAATACTAACATCAAGCAGTACAAAAATTTAAATACCTGGGAATTGTCATAACAGAAGACAGAAAGTACGATACAGAGATCCGAAGGCAAATTGGCATGGCGAAAGGTGCGTTCCAGAAGTTGAGTAGGGTATTAAGAGACAGGAAGATTTTGCTAGAAACAAAGAAAAGAGTACTGGATTGCTATGCGTTGTCAGTTCTTCAATATGGCAGTGAATGTTGGACAATACCATCAAAAATGAAGGAAAAACTTGAAGCAATTGAAATGTGGTTCTACATATCACAGATCGAGCATGTAAGCAATGATGAGGTTTTGGAAAAGATGGAAACGAAAAGGAAATTAATACTAAGCATCAAAAAGAGATAGCTAAAGTTCCTGGGACTTGCAAGGAGGAGGGAGGGCTTGGAGAACATTATACTGACAGGCCAGATAGAAGGAAAAAGAGACAGGGGAAGGCAGCGGATAACATATTTGACGGGCCTGATCAGGTGGATGACAGAACGAAGGTTGCGCGGTGTAACAGAAAAAGCATGCTAAGAGCCAACAGGATAGGGAGATGTGGAAAGCCATCATCGCCTACGTCCTGAATGGACAGGGCACATAAAAGAAGATAAAAAAGAAGAAGAAGAAGAAGAAGCACTGCATCATCGACACACACACACACACACACACACACACACACACACACACACATCCTGGACAGTTTATACACAATATTAATTCGGTTGTACAACACGACTTACTTGAAATGTGGTTATATAAATATGCAATAAAATATCAACCGCACTAACCATTATCTTTCAAAGGTGATACTCGCCTTTAGAAGTTCCAGATCAGGCCGAATATTGAGTACTACTTAAAAGAATTCTAAAACGTCTACGCGACTTTGTAGGTGATGCATTATCTCACACCCTACAACTTTTGTCTCACAGGTGAAAAAACGGGGAAATGTAATAAAATAAAAATGAAGACATACCCCATCTCTTTTTCTCTTTCATTTGTCTCTATTCTTTTTTCTATTTTATTTTCTTCTTTCTCCCTCTCTTTTTCTGACCAAGCTTAATTATTTCATTACCCTCAACCAGAACATTTTTAGGACAACATTTTCGTTCAGGATGGCTACTTCTTCACACAAGATAGAATTACCAAACGGTTTAACTTAGAATTACAACAATCATTTCTTTAAAAAAGTATTCTAAAATATATATATATATTTAGAGTCACGGAAGCCAAAACACGTCTAACATAATAAACAAGCAAATCTAAGCAAAAACGTTTGTGGGTTTTCTTTTGTTTTTCTTTTTCATATATATATATATATATATATATATATATATATATATATATATATGGGCACCTCACCGTGGTTTAATGGTTAGCAAACTCATCTCGTTAGAATCATTATAACTGGGCACCCCCTACTATGTTGTTTTATTGTACTCTGATCAGAAAGGTGACAGGTAAGTCTACGGGAGAGCGTGGTTGTAGTAAAACCAATATATGTGGTGGTCTTATTAGTACCAGAGATACAATCTCTGAACGGACATGTAAATTGATACACTACTTTGGTTTTCTGTAGAGGATTTAGTTAAGTGCGTGTAGGGTTATTAGTGACTATAAGGTTAATTGTTTTGAATTTGTTATAGTATATGATGAGCTTAATTTGATTTTTATTATTTATTATTTTAACATTTCTACATATTATGGTCTTGAGAGTTTTTCGTCTTGTTTGTAATTATTATATATTTGGTTTCAATAGTATAAGTTAATAGTGTTATTTTTATTTTGATGTACACCATTATTATTAATATTATCAATATTGTTAAAGCAGTTGTTAAGTTTGTTGAGATACATTTTAATTTATTGATCAATAACGGAGTTAGAAAATCCGTTATTGACAAGTGTTTGCTTAATTTTGTGTAATTCTTTATGAAATACCGATTTGAAAGAATATATCAGTATATGTTTAGAAAAAAATATTCTTATGGAAATGACTCTGAAACAGACTATCATACATATATAAGCCAAAAAGTTCAAGGAAATCGAAGCACTCACATATGTATGTTCAATAATTCACGTAACGCCGACTGACGCCAATTCGGTCGGGTTTCAATCCCGGGTTAAAAAGCAATCGGAGTCTTACCGTACTGATGAGCTATGATACAGCAAGACAGATCTGTCTGCGGATGACAATATATATACATACAGTACCAGGCATAATTATTAAGTCACCCCAGTGTTTAAAAAGATGATGAATTCAAACTATTTTTTAATGTTTATTGCCAAGTGTATAATTGTAAATGAAAATTGAATGGTTCTTGTGTTGATATTGAACAATAACACGTGCATCAAAGGAATTTATAATATTTGATAATTACTTACATTGCAATTTCATCAGTGAAAGAATGAAGAACATTTAGGGTAATTCGGACGAGTTCATATTCGCTTCTTTGCCTTGCAAAACGTTTGCAAAGTAGTAATAACAAAAGAACCATTCTATTTTCATTTGGCAATAAATACTAAAAATAGTATGAAATACATCATTTCTTAAAAAAAACTGGAGTGGCCTAATAATTATGGCCGGTAGTGTATATATATATATATATATATATATATATATATATATTGTCATCCGCAGACAGATCTGTTTCGCTGTATCACAGCTCATCAGTACAGTTAGACTCCGATTGCTTTTTAACCCAGGATTGAAACCCGACCGAATTGGCGTCAGTCGGCAATTCTACCTCTTGGCTATGGGCGTTCGGTAGAAGGCAGGCTTTTTAGCGCGTATATTATCATTATACGCGCCCAATAGCCGGTGTGCTGTAATTCATTTTACTGAATGAGCGATGCGTACATGCCAGAGTATCTACTGTTTTTAAAAGTCTACCATTCTTCCAGAGTGCTCAATCTGGGTGTGAGAGCGTAAATATATATATATATATATATATATATATATATATTAGAAATAGTAAAACCTAATGGGTTATCAGCCCACTGTTTTTAGTTTCTTTTCTCGCACTTTTCTCCTGTGGAACTCCCTTCCCTATAACTGCTTCCTTGATAGCTACAATATCCCAGATTTTAAACGCAATGTCAATTGCTATTTTTTATCTCCTTGACTCCTATCTTTTAATTGACAACCCCTGTATTTTGTTCTCTCATTTCGTTCTACTCTCATGTATTCCCATCCCTCTCTTATCCATTCTCCAACACCCCCTGTATCCTGTTCTTCTCTCTCTTTGCTCTCTTTGTATGTATCCCTATGAACACTATGAAGTGAAACAATTATAAAAATAATAAAAAAAACTTTTAATGATAAGGGGAAAGACTGATGATTACATAAAAGATTTTAAATTTCTTATCTAAAAATTTAAACATTTGCAAATTAGATTAGTTGGGACGACCAGCTTTTGATTCGAAGAAAAAATGATTTAAAAATAATTATAAGCTTTACTGAATAGCAATCGTAACAAGTGGAATTCGTTTCATTGAATTACGCACAAATACCCTTGGGAAATGTATTAATCTAATTTCTTCTCCCTCCAGCTGAATAGATTGGGTTCTATAACATTGGTTGGCAACCGATCTACAATAAAAGTAATATCAACCAAATGCGGGGAAATTTTCTGACTTAAAAATCATGTCTCGAAAGAGACATGATTACCCAAGTGTGTATCACGTATGAAAATTAAATGACTAATAATGTAATAATTTCTATATACAAAATGTAATATATAATGATTAAGTAAGTAAATTTATCAAAACACTTGTCAGTGTTTCATAAAATTATATATATATATAAAGCCTGGACCTGGTTGTTTGATATTAATTCATTGATTAATACGCAAAAATTCAAATTCACATTTGTCTCGTGGTAGAATTTTAAGTTTAGAAAAAAATGTAATGTTTAATTTTTATCTTTTTGATCGATGAATACAGGATTTCTGTCTAACGGAAGAAAATAAAAAAGTAATATAGAAAAAACATTAAGGATGAAAAACGAAAAGGGGTGGATTGGAGGACACAAAGTAAGGATGGATGAGTGTCGTTTGAGGGCAGGAGTTAGAAAAAAGGTGTGACAGAAAATCAAATGTGTGTCTTATCAGCATTTTCACCTGAGGAAACATTCTGCTTTAAACTTGAAGAAATGAAATAAATAAGGTAAAAAGAACAAAGAAAATGAAGGAAAAATCTGTTAGTGATGCATTTGTAACTTCTTTTTTTTTTAATCATGTCAACCCAAGCAAGGCATTCCACTACCACTATAGGGCAGGGGGTTCCATAGGGCGATAGGGTATGGGAAATGTCAGAAGGAGGGTGATATACGAGTTAGGATGTACATAGGGAGAGAGTTGGAGAGAATGAGTGTGAGTTAGTGTGTTAGGAGGTGTCTATTAACCTTACATTTAAACTCCTGGAGGTTGTAGCCGTCGGGGAAGCAAGCATGCGGAAGGGAATTCCACAGGCGGGAAGTGCGAGAGAAGAAGCTGTTGGAGTAGAAATTGCGATTACATTTCATCGGTTTCACTGTAAAAGGGTGGGACCTAGTTACCAATCTAGTATCACGTGCAAATTCACACCTAGGGGGCACCAGTGTTTTAAGTTCATCAGAGCAGAAACCATGAAAGTATTTATAGAAAAGGCACAGGGAAGCCACGTCACGCCGGTGAGAAAGTGACTGCAGACGGTCAGCTAAGTCGGTATCAATCACATTACAGATTCTTCGCTTTATTTTGTCAAGAACCCCGAGGAGAATAGCAGGAGCACCCGACCAGATGTGGCAACAGTATTCAATACACGTGCGGATGGTAGATTGATATAAGTGCAGGATAGATTCAGACGGAAAGATTTTCCGGGCTCTCCACAGAGAGACGACTTTCATAGCAGCGGATTTAGCAATGGATTCGACGTAGTCATTCCACTTGAGGTCGTTGAGAGTGTCAGGCCAAGCAGGCATAGTGTTTTACTCCCTGGGAGGCAAGCCTGTTCCACGCTAATGGGAGGGAGGTGCGGTTGTCTGTGGTTGTCTTAATTGACAGCAGCTTCGTTTTGGAAGAATTGAATTTTACGATCCATTTCTTACCCCAATCCACCACGGATTGGAGGTCATTTCAAGCTTGGCAGCGAGGTTCGCCTTGTCACCAACACCAGATTTTTGATCGAGGCGAGAGTAAACTGTGGTATCATCGGCGTACATACCTACTTGTGATCTTATGGCATCGGGGAGATCATTGATGTAGATTAGAAAGAGTGTAGGACCTAGGATAGAGCCTTGGGGGACACCCGCGTTTGTAGCAAGCGGGCGAGACGAATGGGATTTAAGCTGAAATTTCCTGGCAGGGATGAAAACATCGATGCCAGCCTTAAGCCAGGAGGGGACCTCTGATGCATAGTCTTTGACAGGAAGACTAAAATCATTGTTCCAAGGGACGTCGCATAGAATGTCACGGAACGAATCCAACTGGTGTTAATAGCGTTTTTTTTTTTATTTATGAGTGAATCAGACTGAGCAGTGTCGAAGATGAATAGAGAATAGACTGGTGCGAAATCGAGAGCACGATATCATGAATTCCGAAGAAGGCTTTTTTCTTCTTGTTGTATGTTCCGTGTCTGTTTAGGAAGTTGAAGATCACGGCTCTCCACAATTTCTTGTCCTTTTTGAATCTTAATAAATCGTTTTTTTTTGTTATCTCTCCTAAACCTCATTCTGCTACGATCCATTTTCTCAAACTTGTTCAGTCCGTTACGCGCCGTTTTTTTTTCTATTTTCCACTTGTATTCAATCTGTTCTGTGAGTATGAAGTTTTCCAAGTCTTCTTTACTCATTATGTATCCAAAAGATTTCAACTGTTTTTTTCTGATGTTAAGTATAATTTTCTGTTTCTTTCCATTTTTCCATAAAATTTTGTCATATTTCAAAGTACTAATCCAAGGTCCTGGAGCTCAGACTCAGCCTAAAGAATATTTGTGTGAAGTTTGGTGAGAATCGGATGAAAATTATGGATTTGTATACAGACAGATAGACAGACACACACACAAACATCTTGCCTTATTTACGCTCTCACACTCTGATTGAGCACTCTGGAAAAATAGTAGACTTTGATAAACAGTAGCTATTCTGGCATATACGCATCGCTCATTCAGTGAAATGAATTAGCTCGCGCTAGCTTTTGGGCGCGTATAATGATATGCGCTAAAAAGTCTGCCTACTTCCACCGAACGCCCATAACCCAGGGGTAGAGCCGCCGACTGACGCCATTTCGGTCGGGTTTCAATCCTGGGTATAAAAGCAATCGGGGTCTAACCGTACTGATGAGCTGTGATACAGCGAAACAGATCTGTCTGCGGATGACAATATATATATATATATATATATATATATATATATATATATATATATATATATATATATCATTGATTTTCTGCACTTTTGTAAGAACTGCAACCTTGAAACTTCTGAATATCGTTTCCTATGTCTTTATCTATGAGTATATCAAATTTGATTAAAATCGGACCACTCCTTCTCTAACCCGATTTTTTCGATTATCGCTATTTATCGGGGGTACATGGACATAAAACCTAACTAAGAACAGTTAGTCAGGCGCTTATAGTACAACTGCGTAAATTTTCAAGAAAACGGTTCAGCCGTTTTGGAGTCTATAGGTAACGGACACACAAACACACAGACAAAGTTCCATTTATAAATAAATTTAGATATTCGGCCCACGATATTTTCAGTTGCTTTCAGTAGAGCTATATTTCCATTGCTTCAAATCTCTTCTTTATCCTAAATATTATCATTTTAGTTCTCTTTTCTTTGTTTTTAATGAAAATGTCCTTTTTTTATTTGCACCCTCGGATTTCTGCGTATCCTTCCCAAGTTAACCCATATTGCATATTACAATTGTAACCAATATGCAACAAAGAGTTAAAACACTTCACAGGTATGTAGTCCCTTCTCCTCGCTTTTCTTCAATACCTTCTATAGAGCTTGTAGTTCTCTTTCTGGTTCTGCTATCTACTTCTTGTCATCTGCAGATATTATTTTGTTAAGATTGTGACCGCCAGGAACTAACTCAAATAAAAAAATGAATTAAAATAGTAATAGTAAATAAGGTAACAATAAAAATAAACAAATAATGATGATTTTGAAAGAAGTTTCGACTTGCGTGGGAAAACAGGTGTAGAAAAAGTTTCTGTAAGATTTAATAGAATTCTCGGTTAAGTGTTTGATGCGACAAGTTTGGAACATTATTGTTTGAATAATGACCCAAACCAACTTATGATGATATTGGTTTAGCTTTTAAACTCGTAAATTAAATAATTCGTGCAACAGATGCGTGAATTTATGTAGACGTGTTATTACTTTATTGGTCATTTAAAAAGCGTTGCTTTGGGCTGATTTACATCTTTTCCTTGTCAAACTTATTACTTCGGACATTCAAATCAATCTTCTACCTTATCAAATTAATTTTCCGCCCAGTTACATGATTAAATTGATTTCATTTATTTATAACTTTGATGATTTTGAATTTGGAATTTATATTACACAGTATTAATAACGTATTTACTTGTAAAACTGTTAGTAAGATATCATCTGCAGGAAAATCTACTGCAACCTACTGAGGGAAAATCTTCTGCATGTCTCTTTCGAGACATGATTACCCAAGCGTCTATCAAGTATGAGAAAACATTCTGCCTTAAACTTGAAGAAATGCAATAAATGAGGTTAAACAACAAAGAAAATGACGCATTTGTAACTGGTGTTAATTGCGTGTTTTCAGTTTAACAGTTAATGAGTTAACCTAGAGCAGCTTCTTCTTCTATGTGCCTTGTCCTTTCAGGACTTAGTCGATCATGGATTTCCACGTCTCCCTATACCTGGTGGTTTTTAGTATGTTTTATCCTGTTACACCACGCAACCCCCGTTCCGTCATCCACCTGCTCAGGCTCTTCAAATATGCTATCCGCTGCCTTCCTCTGTCTCTTTTTCTTTCTATCTGGCCTGTCAGTATCAGGTTCTTCAAGACCTCCTTTCTCATTGCATGTCCCAGGAACTTCAGTTGTCTCTTCCTGATGCTCACTATTAATTTTCATTTCGCTACCATTCGTTCCAAAACCTCATTGTTCACAAGCTCGGTCCATGATATCCGCAGCATCCTTCTGTAGAACCACATTTCCGCTGCTTCAAGTTTTTTCCTCATTTTCGATGATATTGTCCCGCATTCACTGCCGTATTGAAGAATTGACATCACATAGCAATCCAGCACTGTCTTCTTTATTTCTAGTGAAATTTTCCTGTGTCTTTTACTTTACTCAGTTTCTGAAGTTTCGAAGATAAATAGAGAATAAAGTGGTGCGAAATTGAGAGCACGATGTCATAAATTCTCCAGAAGTCAGAACAATTCAATGTAGCTGTCACCTTTTTTCTAGCAGTTTATTTTCTTGCACTTCGCACCATTGGAACTACCTTCTGTATACTTGCTTCCCTGACATTCCGATGCATCCGATATTACTGCTCCAAATATCCGTAAGAGAGGACCCAAGCATGGCGTCAGGAGGGGAAAGTACATGGAAATTTATCCCGCTGCCAAAGAACGAGTGTGGATGGTTGCCAGGGTTTGGGGTAATCATAGCGAAGATGAATGGGATAAATGTGAAACCGCGAGCAGGGTTTATTCGGAGTGAATCTGGTCACCAAAGCGTAGAGGCGGGTTTTGGCACAGTAAAATCCAGGCAGAACATGAAGAGCATTTACTGTAAAAAATTGTCAGAAAAGCCTGCAGCCACCCTGAAGTCACCGAAGCAAAATCTGCTGAACTAGTTCAATTTCAATGTGGGTACAATTACCATTGACAGATACTTGAACTCAAACCTGTTTACTGTCAAGAAGACTATCTAGCCAGATACCATGAACAGTGACCAGAAAAAAGAGAAACAGGATTTATGTGATAAAAGTATTGGAACTACAAGAAAGGAATGTCCGGAACAGGAGAAGAGGGTCGGTGAAGAAGGATCATACGAATAATTGTTGTTGGCTGCACGACATAGAGCCAGAGATGAGCGTGGCATTATTATGGCAAACGCAGTTGGGATTATTATTAATGCGCCACCACATTCACAGGCCGAGCAGTACATTCGGATGCTGCTGATCTTGAGGGGGTCCTTATACTACGATTGGCCCACTATAGTTGCGTGATCACTCCCACTGAGTTATTGAGGTCATCCGTGAGGGCGCATATAAAAAGGCACTATGCCTCAACATTAGAACAAAAGTGGCAGCAACTACCTGAGGGGGTGTCGAAGGTGGAGCACAGACTGAGGTATGTCGAAAGTTCAATCGATGCGATTTCTATGGATACCATGCCCAAGTGCTTTGCGTGGTACAACCATGTGGTGTGATACTATCAGGAGTGTCTCGCAGGTGAGGATCTCACAGCTGATGTGTATCTATCCAATAATTTGTAAAATTTCTTACTGTTTTTATAATAGATTTAAAATGATCGTATTTTTATCATTAATCTGACTGGGTAAAAGATTAATTCGACTGAGGTGAAGATTAATTTGAGTGGGAAAAGTGTGTGTGTGAGAGTGTAATGTTTCTAGCATCTAGCATCGTTTTGTACCGTTTATAAATAATATAATATAACATTTCTCTCTTACCTTTAAGGATGTGTCGGATTTCTTTTGTTGTTCAGCTGCTATGCGATTTAATTGAAAAATTATCTGAATAATTGTAAGTTAATCCTTGCGATAATATGGTGGTTGTGTAACCCATGTATGTCTTTCTACCTAAATTTCTGGGGAAAGTAGTTATATATATATATATATTATTTACATGCTGTCTCTTCTCCTCAACATCATTGTTTTTACAATATTGTTTCAGCTGTAGTGCTCTTCTGCCTTCTTAGTTGAATGTGCATTTAACCTTAATCTACTAGGGTAGGTTTTTCTCGACACACTGTATGTTGCTGTTCAAGTACACACTGACCGGACCAGGGATTGAACTCATAATTATTATGCCACAACGCATTAATTCACGAGGTCATTTTCTTATGAAACAGCCTTTTTTTTCTTTTTTATCGTATTGATTTCTAAGCATATTTATTTCAGCTCATATGCAAACCTCCTTCGTATTCCTAGCCTGATCTATGTGACGCTTCTTCGTTAGTCTAGCATAGGCTATGGCGGATCATTTTAGTGAGACTAGCATAGGCTATGAGGATCATTTGAGTAGCATAGCATAAAAAATGAAATTTTATCTTTAGTAGGCCTAGCGTGGGCTATGAGGATCCCTTTAGTAGGCCTAGCATAGACTACAAGGATCACTTTAGTAGGCCTAGCATAGGCTATGCGGATATTTTTAGTAGGCTTAGCACAGACTATGAAGATTTCTTTAGCAGGCTTAGAATATGGGCGAGCAATATTTGAGCAGTACTAAATAAGAACCAGGCGAGATATCTATAGACATGGACAGTGGAACAAGGAAAATTCAAACCGTATAAATTCCACTCAGCTTTACTGGATCGACATATATCTGATGAAGGACCGAGGACAAAACGACCGAAACATTGTGATAACAAAAACAAAGTTGCGGATAATAGTCTTCTGGCAAAGAATACATTTGTTACTTGACATATTATTGTAATAAATATGTTCTTTTGTGGAGGCGAATTCATAGGTAACGGCAGTTTGTTTTTTGTAGGCAAGCAAACTTACACACACACACACACACACACACACACACATATATATATATATATATATATATATATATTTGTTTTTGTTTTTCTTTAATCCGAAGTGGATGAGTAGGAATGTAAATTCAAAGAACCTGATCCTAATCAATATTAAAAATTTTTAATATTAAAAAGTGATGCAGGCAGAGAGCTCAATGTATTAAGAATACAGAGCCAATATAAATTAGAGAAAATTTTCAAAATTCAAAGGTGTCGGATGTACATTTCGACATAGGATCTCTAATAGAGACTCTACGTCACGTCAGCGACATTGATTTTCCAAATGGTGAAGGCCCTGAATTAGAATGTGGAGGGGTTTTTGGTTAACAACGGTCACAAAGTGGAAAAGGACAGAGCTGGTAGTCGCGGGGTCACAGGGTGTTGAAATGGTATATTTAGGAAGGGGAGGAATAGGAGTTCATATTTTATAAAGATAGACAACTAAATGAGTTAAATTACTTTTTAAAGTTAAGATTTTGGGCTGTTTGAAGAGGTGTATTTAGGCGAGAAGGAATGGGTTTCAATATAAGATTTTAAAATTTATTTTTAGTTTATTTGATTAAACCTTTTAGGTAGAAGCGAGTTAAATGCCAATTACGGGAAGTTATCAGTTTTAAAATTATTAGGGAGAAAATATTAGAGAAAAAATATTAGAGAAAAAAAAATATATATACATATATGTGTTAACCAAGTAAAAGGGCGTTTAGTAAAAGAATCCATAAAGGATATATAAAGGAGCTTGGGATAGGAAGGTAGGGGGGTTAAAATACTTTTTAATGTTAACGTTAGGGTAAAATTAAGATTAAAACTTAAATTGAATTCTTTTAATTTATATTCTAACATCTAGTCAACGGGGATTTAAATTCTAAATTTAAGTATTCGAATAATTTGCCTTGTGGCGGCACTTACTGATTAATTCCCTCCTAAGATTCAGTAGCCGGTGTTGGTGGGGGTATTTTAATATTGAAATTTTTTTCCAGTAAACATAGACAGCACCTATCACGAAAATTCCTCGGAATACGGGCTGAACCTATCAGTTTCCAGCTAATTTCAGGATCCAGGCCTTCTTTCATTTTCCAGAATGCCCGTGAAAAGGCTGTCTGGTACCTCTGATGTCGAAATTTACATCCGACACCTTTGAATTTTGAAATTTTTCTCTAATTTACACACACACACACACACACACACACACACACACATATATATATATATATATATATATATATGGGTAGTTATGAACCTTATAACGTGATTTTGGAATGTCTCAATCTCCCTGCAGAGCTCTGAAGTCCAGTTAGCACAATCCGTACAGTATAAGAATCAATAGGAATGTACTGTAAACTCGTGTTTTGATGAAATAGGTTACTTGTTTAGGTGTCAAATGTTCTCTCTTTCCTTCAAAGAATGACCACCTAGTTCTTTTCTATGTTTTACCACTGCTATACCATCATTTGCAGCAGACAGCCTATGCCCGAGAAATACAAATACTATGAATTGTTCAATTTGCTTACCATAAATTTTGAGGTGATGGTGGTCACTTTTACTAGTTGTCATCCAACAGATATATATATATATATATATATATATATATATATATCGACTAATGTGAATTTGAAGTGAAACTAATAGAGCACTCAACTGAACATGATCCTGCCATTCTCCAAATGAGATTTGTGAGAAACTACCTTAAAAGCCTTAGAGCGACTTTTTTTTTCAATCAGCCTAATGTGATTCCTGTTGAAGTTTGAGATTATCTGTATTCTGTGTCCAGGAGTAACCCCAGGTCAACCTGGCTTGCCTTGACAGCCTGGTGCGAATTATAACTGTAAAGTCTATTCCAGTCTGAAGCCATACACCCATGGAGTGAGATTTCCTTATGCTTTGATAACTATTCAAACTGTTTGTCTGCGATTTTCAGCACCTGTACACACACACACACACTCACACACACACTCACTCTCTCTCTCTCTCTCGAATTCAAACTCAAACCGTGTAACATTATAAACCTCTCTTCGTGAGCACAGCATTCTTTTTTCTTTCAGATATTCCTTAAAGCCGGTGAAGTCAGTCAGTTAAGTGCCATACGTAATACACGTTTTGGGCGGTCATGTTTCGAAAGAGAAATGACTAACTGGGCAGAAGATTATCCCGAAGTAGATTGCCATTGCTTTTGGCAATAGACTGGTTGCGACCAAGGCTACAGAAGCCAATCTGTCCTATTATTTAACCCATAACTGGAGGGAAGCGACGGATCAATACTTTTCCCAAGGTATTAATCCCTCTCTATCTATTTCTTTCAGATTTAATAACTCAGTCTTTGCAATTTCAACAATGGAAAGATTACCAATCGAACAACCTGTTTTATCGAATCTGATTTCAACTCGAATGGATACACTGGCACAAGGAAAAAGAACCCAATTTAAAAACTCCATAGAATCTATATTATATACGTCATCATAATTCGGTCATGACTAATAGTTTCCTTCTCGTTAATTTAAGTATACTCCTTAGGGGTTACTCTCCAAGTATACCTAGTGTTTTTTAATAAATTTTCTGAATTATTCTAATGTTTATGTAAACCAACTTTCCCTGTTAAGGTTCTTGTCTCCTCTATTGTCAAATGCCTTTGCGTTGTCCATGCAATGTCCTCCTGCATTCCCATTGCTCGTTCACGTTTCATTCTGAAGATCGCATGTATTTTTCTAGTTTTTTTTAACGAAGTCAACCTTTTCTAGAGCGATTTATGTTGTCAATCTGCTACGTGATTTATTCATCAGAATCCGGATAATAAGATTAGTCATGTGGTTCATTAAGCTGATATTCCGCTGAAGTTCGTCATCGTTTGCGCCTGGTTTCAAAGGCAGACCCTATGAAAGTGAATTTACTAAGTTATTCCGGTATGCCAGAACTGGCGTAATTTCATTTATTATCTCTGTAATCCCACCGATCCCAAGCTGGTCTAAGCATCTTGACCACTACCGATCTTGCATCAAACATTAGCATTTCAGGTTATAATAGAAGGTTGCTATGGAAGAGGTATTTTTATCTACTATTTGAACTTTACCCGTTTGAGACATTATTATATCCGTGATATAATGACAACGTAACTCACTGGTATAACGGAAAGGCTGAAAGAAAGAAGAATGCTGTGGTCACAAAGAAAGTTTTATGATGTTAGCAGTTTGAGTCTGAGTTTGTTTAACGGTATATCAACCTCTGTGGATTATTTAATGACAAAAAGGTAGGATATTTAAGATATTTTTATTTTAATGTTCGATTATAGTGAAAAGGTTGATTTAGTCAGATTTTTTATTTTAGGAAACTGAAGATGTCTTCTAGTTTTGTATTCAAGAATGTATTATGGAAATAATTTTTTTCCTTCAAAAATATGTTATGGTAATAAATTTTTTCTTCAAAAATGTATTGTTGGTAATATTTTTCATTCAAAAATGTATATTTTTCTATAAAAGTTTATTTTAATACTTTCATGGTGTTTTGATCCCAGTTTGGGGATAAACTATTTGCCCATAGTTGAGACCCTAACAGATGCTACAACCCCGGGTCAGGAGGGACATGGGAACAACAGCAATTAAGACGTGGTTCCATGCTCCTCACAATCTCCCAATATAAGGGCATGCAGTTTTATGTCATACCCAGGACCATAATGTTACGTAGTACACAAAGTTATATATACAGAGTGTGATGGGTAAATTGTCACCATCTTATGTTTTTAATTTCACGCAAGCGCATGTTTTGTTTTTGATTTTGTCGGGTAAAATAGGTAAAATAGGGTCACTTAGGCAGAAATCTGGAAACGGCATGCTGTATAGTTTGGCGTTCGCACCAGAAACTTCAATACGGACATTCCAGAGTGTCAATCTGAGGACAGTGTAGAGGACTTGGAAAGAGTTCGATGATTTTTAATGGTGATAACGAAAGCGTTTAGATCGATTACTTTGATGACGACATCATGATTCTATTCAACTAACCACAGGTCTTTATGCTTAACACGGAGGAAGTAGCTCTTCTCTGGGTCTAGAGGGTGGAAGCTTGAAAAACTTCTGTCTGGCAACTGGACTCTACCCTCATGACACGCAAGCAGTAAACATGGTCACAAATAAGATGAACTAAAGTCGTGTAGAGGTTGTAATTCAAGCCAATGGTGGTTTTACTGAATAAATCTGCTCTTTTGCATTTCAAGGTATTTTTGTGTCATGTTGGTAGATATATCTGTTAAAACAAGATGTCGGTGTTATTTTCATTTTTGCGTTATTTAGACAACAATTTATCCATGTAAATACATATATACAAGTGTCCCATACAGACAATTGAAAACATGGCACAATAAACGGTGTATAAACGAGGAGAAACTTTTTATAAGATTTTCTGAATGAAAAACTCAATAACGGCGGATTCTTTATTTTATTTACCTGGTTATACCATTTGTTTTTTTGTTTTTGTTTTTGTTTTATTTGTAGGAGCTACTACTGTGGGCTAAGATGTCCATCACTGCTGTAGAAGAATTATGAACAGAAACATTAATAATAAGCAGAAAGAGAAAAGAGTAAGCAGGAGAACAATAGATAGCGATTGACATTGCATTTAAATTTTTGTAGATTAAAATTGACCTGAATACATGGAACCGGAAGGGAGTTCTACAAACAAAACGGGCGGCGAAAGGAACTTTCAACATAGAACTGACGGCTACGTATAACCATCTCATTTGTAAATTGATGAGATCCCGACACCAGTCTAATATGACGCCTAAATTCATAAAGTCTAGAGACCAAAGCGAAAGCTCATCCGAACAATTACCAGGAAAGTATTTTTTAAAAATGGCTTAGAGAGTCAAACGTACGGCGGTGGGAAAGTGACTGAAGCCGAGCTGCCAGGTAAGAACATATAATATGGCTGATTCTTCTTTGAATCTTATCAAGTAGTTTAAAGTAAATAGCAGAGCTGCTTGAATATATGCGACAGCAATATTCAGAGCATGGACAAATGATAGACTTATATATATGTAAGATCTATTCCGGAGTGGAAAATTGCCTCGCACGATAGAGTGAACCGGCTTTCTTTAGCAATGGATTCAATATAGTTTTCTACTTCGTCTACACCTGAAAAATAACACGTTTTTGTTCTGCTATTTCTTTTCCTCTGTTATACCTGCTTGCTCTATCACTGAGGACAGTCTTCTTCATGTGCTGTGTCCCTTCATGATGTAGGCGATCATGAACTTCCACTTGACTCTGTCTCTTGTCGCTCTCAATATTTTAACTCTTGGTCTCTTTCTCAAATCCCGCTCGGCCATCCATTTACACAGGCCTGTCAAATGTCTTGCGCTGCCTTCTTTTTCTTTCTCTCTGTCCTGTGAGTATTAAATTTTCCAGCCCTCTTACCTCGCATCAGGAAGAGACAAGTCCTCGTGCCTAACATCAGGAAGAGACAGATAAGTTTCTTGATGTTAAGTATGAGTTTTCATTTCATTTGTCTCCTCTCCAGCGTCGTCTTTAGTCACGTTCTCAGTCCATGGTATTCTCAGCACCCTTTTGTAAAACCACATTTCAGGCCTCTTCTTCATCCTTGATTAAATCGTCTGATATTCACTTACATACAGAAGGGAAGATATCACAGAGCAATCTAATACTCTCTTTTTTTGTTTCCAATGAAGTTTTCCAGTCTCCAAGGGCTCTGGTTAATTTTTGAAGTGCATCCTTAGCCATGCCAATGCTTCTTTGGACCTTAACGTTGCACTTTCCACGCTCTGATCTCTTTTATTTCAGCATACTTTTCGTTGAGCTATATGTCTTGCTCGCTATTGTTGATTTCAATGTTTGTGTTTGATATTACTATTCTGTACCATTCTTTGGTGTTGTTTGCTGACACTTTTTCATTATTTCGAGAATCTCATCTCCCATCCATTTCTTTCTGTTTCGCACAAAAATGCAAAGACTTAAACGATATTTATTTTATGAAAATGTATCAGCCAACAAGGAAATAGATTTATTCTCGTGACACGCCATTTCTTTTCTTTTTTTCTTCCTATTCTCCATGAAATGCCCGTCTGTCTTCGTATATTAACTGTCGTGCTGGCGCGCTGTAACTAACGAGATATGTTTTAGTTATTTTTATATAACGCCTTCTAAGTAGATGTAAGCAAGTGTGTCGATATATCACTTTTTTAACTGCAGATTATACACTCTAATAAAAGAAGTATTTCAGTAAGCTTCATGGCGCTGTTTACATTAGCATGATGTTAATTATTGACAAATGGACAAAGAAATATAGAGAAATGTTCCAATGTACATCACATATATATATTCGATCCCGACCAGAAGCAAGTGGATGTGTCTAGCCACACTGATGAGCTGTGATACAGCGAAACAGGCTTGTATGTGGATGACTTATATATATGTATATATATATATATATATGTGTGTGTGTGTGTGTGTGTGTGTGTGTGTGTGTGTGTGATTTCAAAAGTCTAAACCTAAAAGTAGTAATAAACATTAATTTAAAATTAGTAAACTTCCTTGTTGTAACACTGGACTTAGTAAATGAAGTTTATCAATCATACATAGAACTTAACCAATATCCATTATACATCCACCAAATGTCTAATAACCGCCAAGTGTAATCAAACATGTGCCCTCCTCCATATCATATATAACTAGTAAATACTCTTTTAACGAATAAGTACTTTATAAATATAGAGAATGTTATAATAATACAATAAGCAACAGTGGCTATAAAAACTATGATATCAAATACATAAAAGAAAGTATGAAAATAACAGGAAAATAGAAAAAGTCATTTGGTATTATCTAAACAAATCGTTAACACTAAGTTAGGTTTGAAGTTCTTCAATCTAATTGAGAAACATTTCCCTAATAAAAACTCTCTAAGTAAAACGTTTTATAAAAATACCCTTAAATTAGGTCATGGTTGTACAAACAAACTAGAAAAAATTATTAAAAATCATAATAATAAAATCTTTAATCAGCATGTAAACTAAAGCAAGAATAATTATCCAAATAATGAAAAAACAAAAAACAAAAAAAAAAACAATAATACAAATTTATGTAATTACTGAAATCCTAACATTTGCCCACTGGAAAATAGATGTCTAAGAAATTCTATTGTGTACCAATGTACTATAACATCAAATGGGAACAGAACTATTTAACAAATTAAATTTGATCTACTAAGCACATTATAAGCGGCGTTGGTATTTGCTTTTATCTTTCTTCAGAAATAACACGTACGAAAAGCAAAAATCCCTTTCTGCGTAATTTTAGACGTTAAATGATACAAATAAAACCCCCAAAATAAAATGGAAAATTCTGGAAAAAACAAGAATTTGTAAATCCTTCTATTATACTTGCCCTCTGTACCTGAATGATGATATGCAGATTCCAAGGTTCTCCGCAAAAAAACAAAGTACTACTCAATCATATGAATTGACGGTTAATTGAAGTAAACATCGAAAATATTTTCCCCTAAAATTAATTATAATTGTGAATTTATAATTTATGTTCCAATATAACTTAAAAATAAAAAAAAATATTTTACTAAAGTAAATGACCCACACAGTAGTCATTCGGTTTTCCAGCACCTTAAACTTATTTGGTAGTACAAAATAAAATTAAAAAAAACCCTGAAATCCAAACTGTGGTTAAAAGTTATTATCCACACATATAAATAACGTATCGTCCCACTATGTAATTCACCCTGAAAAAAATGAAAAAATATCATGACATAACATCAGGCAACTATTTTCTTTTGGGACCCAAATTTTCAACTTCATAGTTCAACCTAATTCTCATTTTTTTTTTGTAAAATATTAACATACCTACAAGCAGATTACCCAAATACCACTCCCTAATTTTCTAAATAACCATGGATTTGTCTTACATTTTCTGAATAAATCATTTTCTGCATTTATTTTGAAATATCACCTAAAAAAGAACAGTATTGTCCTGAAACATGAAAAATTTTGTGTACTGATATAGGGCTTTTATAAACTTTATATATATATATATATATATATATATATATATATATATATATTAGTTAAATTGTGATAATGTTTATGGCTAAGGTTCTTTTTTTTCAGTGCTTTTACTGATAAAATGTATTTTGGCAAGCAGCTATATTATCCTAAAGCGCTCGAATTTGAGGTAAAGATAGAATATTGATAAGCACAAAGAGTTTGTCATTTAAATTGAGCAGTTTTATGCTGATTTCGAAATTTCATGAGGACACCGTTTTGATATTCCTACTCGTCATGGCTATATACTTGGAATATAACAACGATAGATTTTTTGTGCTAAGTATATGCAACAGTCTACCATAGTATATTCTGTACAATGATACTTGAATAATTCCATAAATAAAATCACCTATCTCTGATGACTATTTTAAAGTAGGAAATGTCGCGTTATGTATTGTTAGGTATTGTTAGGTATTGTTACGTATTCAGTTGTCTAGTGTTTTTATATATGTCATATATGTCATATTCTTCCATCAAACTATATATTAATTCAATCGCTGTCAATCTGATTTTTTTTAATCATTTCACCCTGGGAAAGGCGTAAATGCCACTGATGTGCGGGGGGCTACATAACTGAAAGAAAATTAATTAGAGGAGGGAGAAGAGGATTACAAACCAATTAGAAAGAAGCAATAGAAACATGCAAATGCAGGTGTGATGACAGTTGTAAGTGGGGAGAGAAAAGGAAGAATATACGGGGTGGAGGAAGGGCTAGAGTCAAGTGGTTAGTAGATGGGTACTGACATGACATTCAAATTTCTCGAGGTAGTAGCCGTCAGGAAAGCAAGAATATGGGAGAGAGTTCCACAGGCTGGAAGTGCGAAAGAAGAAGCTGAAGGAGTAGAATTGTCGTCTGCATTTGGCTAACCTAACTAGGAATGGGTGGGACCCAGTTGCCATTCTGTTTGCACGAGTAAACACCTGTTGAGGAGGCACCAGTGACTTAAGTTCGTCTGAGCAGAAGCCATGAAAGTACTTATAGAACAGACAAAGGGAGGCCACATTTCGACGATGGGGAAGCGGCTGCAGTCGAGCCGCCAAATCAGTACCTATCACATTACAGACTCTCCTTTGGAGCCTGTCGAGAACACTGAGGTGAGCGGCAGGGGCGCCTGACCATAAATGGCAGTAGTACTCCATGCAGGGTCGAATGGTAGACTTGTATATATGCAGGATGGATTCAGGCGGAAAGAGCGTCCTGGATCGACACAGTGACCCAACCTTCTTAGCATTTGATTTAACTATGGATTCGATGTAGCGGTTCCATTTGAGATCAGAAGAAAGGGTAAGGCCGAGGAGGCGCAGTGTATTGCACTCAGGGAGAATTGCTTAGTCCATGCTTATGGGAGGCAGGAGAGGTTGCCTGTGATGGCTGACAGACAAGAGCTTGGACGCATCGACTAAAGCGAAAAAAAAAAACTAGTAGAAGTCTTTAAAAAACACTTTTAACACATTTCATTATTTACAATACCTTCTTCTAATTTTGGGCTTCAGCCGCCTTAAAAAATAAAATATTTTTCAATCTTTTATACTAAAAAGTAAGATTTAAATATATCAATATCAGTTTATTATTTTTTTTTTTAATCCTATCACCCCAAGCAAGGCGAAAACGCCACTGATGCGCAGGGGGCTACGTAAGATTGAAAATACTGGAAAAGAGAGAAACCGGAAACCACAACCTAAACAGGAAACAAGGGATGAGCCTCTTCACCTGTTCAATAGACGTGGGTGGAGTGTGAACCGGGCGATAGTTTAGTCTATCTACTCCAATTGAAAATAAAAATAAAAATAAAAAAAGAGTGAAAAGATTGGAAAAGAGAAAAACCGGCACCACAACCAAAATAGGAAACAAAGGATGAGCCTCTTCACCTGTTCAATAGACGTGGGTGGAGTGTAAACCGGGCGATAGTTCAGTCTATCTACTCCAATTGAAAAAATAAAAATCAAAAAAGAGTGAAAAGATTGGAAAAGATTGGAAAAGAGAGAAACCGGACACCACAACCTAAACAGGAAACAAAGGATGAGCCTCTTCACCTGTTCAATAGACATGGGTGGAGTGTGAACCGGGCGATAGTCTAGTCTATCTATTTCAATTGAAAAAAAAATTTGATCTAGAGTCAACAGATGAGACAAAAGAGTAGATACTTTAAATTGAGAGGAGATGATAATTTACTCCAAGTTCCAGTAAATTAAAAGCATCCACATCAATCGATTTCGATCTGGTACACAACGTCATTGTGGCTTGTCGACTTTGATAGTTTTCGCCTTCAAACCAGACGTGCACAGCATAACGTCTGAGTTTTATCTCAATTGTTAGATTTGCCGATGGAGACTTAAACCTAATCAGCAAGAAGCGAATGAGTTCATTTGATGAATATTATTTAGTATCATCTTCAACTTAATTGTTCATGCAAATGTTCCTTTACCATTGATCGCCAAAAATCGTTGAAGAGAAAAACAGAGAGGAAAGAACATAGACGTAATGTGATGTTGACGGGGTTTCCAGACAAAAACCACACAAGAAAATCTAGTGGGATTACTATTCAAGCAAGACTGAATATCATCTTCTCTCTTCCTCATGAAATACATCAGTGTAAGTCTGATGAATTGGACATGGGCAAACTAAGAATACCATTAGCAAGCGATACCGCGAGAAAATAATTGTAAGGCGAGGTGGTGGTTTGTAAACTAAATTTAAAAGTAACAGAATATTTCACACAGAACATAAAAGATTCTACATTGGCAATGTATGGCGAAGTACTAATCTCCTTTCCTCTTAAGTAGCAACAATTTAAAAATAAATATGTATAAAAATAAGCATCGGAGAATTAATAATGTTTTTTTTTATTGAAGCCAA
This sequence comes from Ascarosepion bandense, assembly GCA_037127315.1. Classification (NCBI taxonomy): domain Eukaryota; kingdom Metazoa; phylum Mollusca; class Cephalopoda; order Sepiida; family Sepiidae; genus Ascarosepion; species Ascarosepion bandense. The sequence continues at coordinate 3,733,796 of JBBBDQ010000851.1, forward strand.
ATTCTTTATATAGAAATATCTCAAATTCTCTTGAAACTATACGAGGTTCGTGAATACAAAAATATGTTAATATTAGAATAATGACCAATTTGTCAGAATCGATTACAATACCAGATATATACACATGCATACATTACATACGTTCCAAAGAAATTAAAATTAACGGATAACCATAACTCATATATCTCCTTCCCAGCAATTAATAGATCTGTCAGTTAGTTAAGAGCCATACGTGATGCACGCGTGGATGATCATGGCTCTTTCGAAACATAACTGACTGGGCAAGAAATTATCGCGCAGTAGGTTGCCATTGCTTTCTACCGTAGACTGGTTGCCGACCAAGGCTATAAAACCCAATATTTTCCTGTTATTTAACCCATAACTGGAGGGAAGAGACGGATTCATACCTTTCCGAAAGGTATTTGCGCGTAAGTGAATGCAGAGAATTCAACTGGAATTCGAACTCGGCTCCCCGATTTTTCGTTCCGTGCCGATATCCACTGCACCACAACGCACATAGTGCTGTAAAAATGATTAAAGGAGTAAATTTTGTCTTTTAAAGGAAAGATTGAGAAATATTAATATTTTTATTTGACAGGTTATCAGTTTAAGTCTAAACAATCTATTAAGAAATAGGGACAATTTCGTTAAAGTGAGTTAAACAATTACAGGCTGAACATAAAATACAAGCATTTGAAGGCGTATTGGACTAGAAAAATATAACTTAAAAAGGCTAAACAAAGTATTTTTAAAAAGTGTTAAAGTACAGTGTGTGTCCTCCTATATAGCAAAGAGCGCTGAACAATTACCTCACAGATGAAGAAAAGATTCGAGGTATTATAGATAAACTTTTGCAGAAGTATTAATACCTTTCACAAGAGTAGTTATGCGCAAGTGAATGCAAGGAATTCAGCTGGAATTCGAACTCGGCTCCCTAATTTCTCATTCCGAGCCGATATCCACTACACCACAACGCACAAAGCCAGCGATAAAAACACTCAGTAAAAAGAGAAACCTGCTTGGTTGTGAAAACAGTACTGACTTGTCACTGTAATCGCTGTTTGTGTCATGCGAAACGAAACGGATAATGACTTTTAAAGCTTTTATATTTTTCTTTTGTATACGTGGATCTGGATGTATGTTTGATTCTGTTTAGCAAAGTGAAGTTATTGTAAGATAGATAATACTAGCATCATAGCCTGGCGTTGCCCGTGCAAATCAGAACATTTTAGTAGTAGGAGAATAATGAAATTTACCATTGGCACTTTTTTTTTTTACATATTTTGTTTTTGTTTGAAAAAAACGTTTTTTTTAAATATATCTTTTTTTTTCAAAATTACGGGGAAAAATATTCACATTTTTCTGTTGACCAAATGAATTTTTCAAACCTTGGAATGAAAATTAAATAAAAGGCTCATTTTCTTTTTAATAAAAAAGATTTTAGTCGCGTTTGACACGTGTGATTTGATTTCTGTGACGTAACTTAGCAACCATCTTAGATTTTAGATGTTTTACGGAGCAAATGCAAATAATCGGCTCCATTGGCCAAAAAGTGTGAAAGGGAAAATTGCTGAACTTAAACTCAAAAAGTATGTGTCGACCTGATTTCCCTATAGATATGTGTCCCTAGAAAGTTTGAATGGCGTAACTTAAAAAATGTAGGCGTACATAGGGAACAGTCACACACAAACTCACAGACTGACTTTTATATATATATATATATATATATATATATATATTGTCATCCGCAGACAGATCTGTTTCGCCGTATCACAGCTCATCTGTACGGTTAGGCTCCGATTGCTTTTTTACCCGACCGAAATGGCATCAGTCGGCGACTCTACCCCTGGGCTATCGGCGTTCGGTGGAAGTAGGTAGACTTTTTAGCGCAAATCATTATACGCGCCCAATAGTTAGAGTGCTCTAATTTATTTCACTGAATGATATATATATATATTAGGCCTCCCGGAAAGTTCATGCCAATTTTTAGCCTTTCATGTTTCTACACTTTTATGTTCCGTCGATTTTAAACTTTATACGCGACAAGGATGTGCGTTGTGGGGCAGTGACTATCTGTTTGGAACGAGAAATCGGAGAGCCAAGTTCGAATTCTAGTTGAAATCGTTGTATTCACATGCACGCAAATACCCTTGGTAAAGGTATTAACCCATCGCTTCTCCCTCCAACAATGGGTTAAATAGCAGAACAGATTGGGTTCTATATCCTTGGTTGCTAACCAGTTTATTGTCGAAAGTAATGACGACTTACTGGGGAAAAATAAACTGGCCAGTCTGTCATGTTTCTTTTAAGACATGAACGCACAAGCGTATATCACTTCTGGCACTTAACTGGCTGATAATATGCTTACATTTCTGCTTAGCGCACACTTCAAATTATCTCCTGAGAAAGAAAAAATGGTTAAAATTAAATAAGTAGTTTTAATTTTGCGTCCTTATGAAATTGAAAGATTATTAGATGCATTTTAAACAAAGATTATTAGATGCATTTTTTTTATTATTATAAAGATAAAAATGCTTCGCAAGATTTCCTGTTGCATTCTCAACGTTTCAGAATTCAAATTTCTCCTTCTCTTGGCATCGTTTCCTCCTACAGCTAGGGAATCTAGTCTCCCACTTTTTTTAATCGTTTCACCCAAAGCAAGGTACCGCCACTGATGCGCAGAAGGCTACATAAGAGTTTAGATAGGCGGAGAGTAAAAAGAAAAACGAATCAGTCACAGGAAATATCAGAGAAAGGGCTTAAGGATGGGAACACAGGTGTGAAAACATTTGCGAAGGTAGAGACAAAGGAAAAGAGCAAGATATACGGGGTGACGTAGAAAGGACTGGCGTCAAGTGGTTAAGAGATGGGTGTTGGCATTTCATTTAAATTACTGGAGCTTGTAGCCGTTTGGAAAGCAAGTATATGGAAGGGAGTTCCACAGGCGGGAAGTGCGAGAAAAGAAGCTGATGAAGTAGAATTGTCGGCTGCATTTGTTTGATATTTTTGCTGAATCCACGACTAGAGGCTGGGGAAGAGATAAATGCATACGGATATGATGAAAAAGTGAACATAGCAGATAGAATTTTGTTCGTCCATTATTCTTTGCAAACAAATAAGTGTTACACAGCCAGAACATCCAACTTTTATAAGTACTCCCTACAAAATGAGTTACTTTTAATTTTTCTTTATGTTTTATGCATACAGGATTAACACAGCCGACTACACAAGTTTGATAAACGAAACAACATGGTAGGTCTTAAAGGCTTCTTCTTCTTCTTCTTCTTCTTCTTCTTCTTCTTCTTTATCTATGTGCCAAGTCTCTTTAAGACGGGGGTGATCATCGCCCATCTCCATAAACCTTATAACTCTTAGAACCTCTTCTGTTATCCAGCTCACACCTTGTTCCATCTGGTCAAGTTCATCAAGTATGTCACGCTTAACTTCCTCTTATCTCTGCTTCCCACTAGCCATCCCATGAACATCAGATTCCCCAACGTCCTCTTCCTCACTAAATGTCCCAGAAACTTTAGCTAACTTTTCCTGATATTAAATATCAGTTTTCTTTTCGTGTTCATCCGCTCCAATACCTCGTCTTTGCTCACCATGGTATCCTCAGCATCTTTCTGTATAACTGCATTTTAGCTGCTTTACTTCATTTTTAACAAGATTGTCCAATATTCATTGCCATATTGACTGACAGACATCTCATAATAATCCAGTATTCTCTTCTTTCTGAACTCTCAATACTCTATCCAGCTTCTGGAATGCATCCTTGGCCATTCTTTTGGAACTCCGTATGGCACTTTCTGTCCGTTGTTAGAACACTTCTCAGGTATTTAATTTTCAGTACCTGCTTCATTTTCGTATCCCCAGCCTGTAGTTGGCATTTTGGCCTTCTTTTTTTACTGATTACCATGCATTCCATTTTCTTGTAGTTTATATAGTGTCTTTTTTTCATTTTATGTAGAAAAGAACAAATTCGACAAAGAAAATTAACTCGAAGAAAATTCTCCAAGAGCAGAATGTAACATTTTTTAAATGTCTATAATAAATACATCTGGTTTTTCTTTCTTTTTATTTTTATAAGAAATATATTTTTATCGGATGTGTGTTGTGGTACAGTAGATATCGGCTAAGAACGAGAAATCAGAGAGCCAAGTTCGAATTCCAATTGAATTCGTTTCATTCACTTACACTCAAATACCCTCGGTCATTATATTTATAGGTCTCTTCTCTACAGCTATGGGTTGAATAACAGGACAGACTGGGTTCCATAGCTTTGCTTGGCAACGAATCTACCGCAAAAAATGATGGTGACCTACTGTAAGGCAATCGTCTGCCCAATCAGCGTGTATCACGTAATTGCATTTAACTGACTGACTAATCCTTTATCTGTACGTGTATCGGAGAATATAATTAAGTGCCTGAATAGGTCTCACGCAAAAAAGAATGTATTATCTAACAGAAACTTCCAATGTCTAGCTATAATTTTGTTATATTAAAATGGTAGTTGTTACAAAAAGGATTTTAATCATTTCCTTAGGACAAATTGAGGCAAATGAACAGGACAATAGAGCATAAAGTACCTTGCGCGAATAATTGAGAGAATAGAACTTAAAAATATAGTAAAAAGAAAAATTTGCTAAAAGCTACAAAGAATAGGATAATTGTGATAAGCTGTGATTTCTCACCTCCTGAAGAGACAAGGAACAGAGAAGACATTCAAAGCAAGGCGACAAATCTACTCAAGTGCAGTGGGTTTCTAAGCATTAAATAACCTGAGGTAAAATCACAAACAAAAAAATAAAAACATTATTAAAGAAAAAGGGATAATAAAAAAACATGATTCAAAAAATGACGATAGCCTTGCATTTCCCGTTAACTTTGATCATCAAAGTTAACCGGAAATGAGGAAACCGGTAGAGGGTTCCACGGGGGTAAGTGTGAGTAAATTAGCTCTTAGCCCTTTGTTTCGAGAATGTGCAATGGCTATCGATTCGAAACGACAAATCGGGGAGCCGATTTCGAATTTCAGTTGAATTCCTTGTTTTCACTCCCGCACAAATAACCTTGGGAAATATATTAATCCGTCTCTTCCATCCAGTTGTGGGTTAAATAATAGGACAGATTGGGTTCTATAACCTTGGCTGGCAACCAGTCTACCGCAGAAAGCAATGGCAACCTACTGTGGGATAATCTTCTGCCCAACCAGTCATGTCTCTTTTGAGACATGATCGCTGAATCGTGTATCACGTATGGCACTTAACTGCCTGACTCTAGTTTCTTTTCTTTTACCATACGGTCAGTTTTAAACCTACAGGAATGACAGGTTGTAATCGATTTCTATTTTCCCCTCATATTAGGTCATTTAGAGTTTGCAGTAATATGAATCTATTTTCGGGATGTAAGATGAAATGTGATTGGCCTTGAAACAGTGTGTCATCCGCGATTGCATCAGATTTTTATCATCCCCAGATACTACTGTCGATTATTTATCTTACGACCATTGTCAGCAATGGACGTTGCTCCAAGGAGGCGAACGAAAACTGTAACGCTGCACGAACACATTGACAAGCCTTACAGAGAGATCCCAGATATTGTTGTTATCAGCCTTTTAAATGTCAGTCGTGTCATCAAGGCGAAAAAATAAACTAAATCTATCTGTCCAAAACGTAAAAGAAAATGCGTTCGGAAAAATAGACAACGCCAAGAGATGATGTATATGTGAACAGGGCAAGTGCTTTGTTTCAATTAATTGGCACAAGGAAGTTAAATGAGTAAATCTAGAAATTTAAACTTTAATATTTGTGTCTGCCACTATCTGTTGTTATCATAAACAGATTCATTACGCATTTGTCTCCTGATATCCGGGCCGTTTTATTTCGCTTATTTTTTATTTCGAGGATTTTATCATTGGAAGTATCGGAGCGTTAACAACTCAACTCAACTCAACTGCTTTAATGTATTTCACCCGTATTTTATTATCATATCTTATTTTCTAGTGTCTCTCTCCCAGTTCGCTTGCCAAGGAGATGCAGTCAAGAGTTCACCGAAGCTATTTCTATCGAGAGATTACTGTAGAGTTTCTTTTGTTTACTCTGCAACATTTTACTGAATTTGTCAAATAGATGTTTATTTGACAGTAGTTTTTCTCCTGTGGTCAAGAAGCTGTTCATTTTGGTGAGAGGGGAATAGAAAATAGCTTATACAAGGTATTTTAAATATGACATTGTTTATTTTTCAACATATACTTGATGGCGATAGAAATCTCCTGCGCAAAATAATTCTTACTAATAATAGGTTGAATGATAAATAATTTCTTTTTTTTTAACTTTTAATAACATCCAGTTTTATTCTATCTACAAAACCAGCTTACCCTATCTTTTCTAAGTTTCGGCATATGGGAGATTGCGATCTGTTTAACACACTTGCTCGAGTGTTGCTTTTCACGTGGTATTTTTATCACCAAAACTCAACCAGTCTTGGTTCATCTCTAACACCGTTTCTCCAGAATAAGATTCTGCAAATCATTTTCGTATTTTTTAGTCATTTATGAATGCTTGGCGATAATTACTACATAATTATCTAGATAGTCCCATAGTGTTTTGCACTTGCTTGATCTCACTAAAGATTATGTGAAGTTAATAGATTTAAAATCATTAAATAGTTAGGTCAATGAATAATCTACAATATACGCTGCTATTGCTGAGCAAAAATAAACGAATGTTAATGCAATATAAATGGATTCTTAACTGTCATTAAACTAATTAGAAGAATACATTCGTAATTAGAACTGGTTTTCCAAAGCAGAAATCAATTATGAATCAACCTAATATTCCTGACTTAAAATGTAGCAATAAGTAGTGTGATTTTGTTTATATTTCTGTTGCGGAGGAATATCCTGTCTTACCCAGGAATGGGTATGGTTATAAAAGACGGGTTATAAAAGACCGGGAATAGAACGAACTACAGAGTGAATGAAAGTGTTCGTGACAATACGAGAGTCTTCGGCATTACACGGGAGTGATCGAGAGTCTTCGTCATTACACGGAGTGATCGAGAGTCTTCGGCATTATACGTGAGTGATCGAGAGTCTTCGGAATTACACGTGAGTGATCGAGAGTCTTCGGCATTACACGGGAGTTTTGATTCGGGAGAATTTTCGGCATTACACGGGAAGTGATCGAGAGTCTTCAACATTACACGGAAGTGATCGAGAGTCTTCGACATTACATGGGAGTGATCGCGAGTCTTTGGCATTACACGGGAGTGATCGAGAGCCATCGGCCTTACACGAGAGTTAGACGTCACTAGACAGAAGCCTTCTTCTCAAGACGGACGCATACGTCCTATACAGAGACATTGCCTTCGTGATTGTTATTTTTGTTAACTGTTTGTTGGTGTACGTGTATTTGGTTATTGTACTGAGGTATAATTAATCTATCTATATATCCTCAGTGTTAAGAATTATTTCATGCACTATTCTTTCTCTGTTTAACCCCTCCCGGGATATGTTAATTTCAGAAATAATGCATTGTAAATGTTTAAGCTGTTTACATTGTATGGAATGCTGCCCTCATTTTTATTGTCATATTTACGACGTTTTGGCTGTTGATGGTAAAAAAAGGCGTTGGTTGAAGTAACTCTCCTCTATCCTTTCTAAGCTCTACAACATTTGCTTATCTTCTTCCTGCTTTCCCGCCTGTTGGAAGTCTTATTCTGTGGTTCCTATATCTAAGAACACTGGAGAACCCTCGGACCCCGCCAATTACCGCCCTATCAGCCTTCTTCCGATCTTTGGCAAAGAGTTCGAAGCCTTTATCAACGCCGTGGTCGTTCAGCATCTCACAGCTCACAGGCTCCTCTCGGACAAACAGTAAGGCTTCCGCTTCACCAGGTCTACTGCTGATATGCTAACGACCATCACCGAGTATATATACCAGGCTCTCGACAAGAATGGTGAAGCCCGAACCGTTGCCTTGGATATCTCTAAAGCGTTCGACAGAGTCTGGCATGCCGGCCTTCTACGGAAACTGCGAAGCTATGGCATAACAGGATTTTGTTGGGCCTAACCCAGACATTCCTCTCTAACCGCACATTGAAGGTGGTATTAAACAGACATGCCTCCCAGAACTACCCTACAAACGGGTGTGCCCCTCAAGGCTCAATCCTAGCTCCTACGCTCTTTGTGATCTCCGTCAATGATCTCCCCGATACCATAACATCCCAAGTAGGCATGTACGCCGGTGACACCACAGTTTACTCTCGCCTCGATCAAAAATCTGGTGTTGGCGACAAGGCGAACCTCACTACCGAGCTCGAAAAGGACCTCCAATCCGTGGGAGATTGGGGTAAGAAATGGCTCTTAAAAATCAATTCTTCCAAAACGAAGCTGCTATCAATTAACCACCATAGACAACCGCACCACCCTCCCATTAGCATGGAACAGGCTTTCCTCCCAGAGAGTAAAACAATACGCCTTCTTGGCCTGACACTCTCAACGGACCTCAAGTGGAATGACTATGTCGAATCCATTGCTAAACCCACTGCTATGAAAGTCGGCTCTCTGTGCAGGGCCCGGAAGTTCTTTCCGTCTGAATCTATCCTGCACATCTATAAATCTACCGTCCGCCCATGTATTGAATACGGCTGCCACATCTGGTCGGGTGCCCCTGCTATTCTTCTCGGGGTTCTTGACAAAATACAGCGGAGAATCTGTAATGTGATCGATACCGCCTGCAGTCACTCTCTCACCAGCGTGACATGGCTTCCCTGTGCCTCTTCTATAAATATTTTCCCGGCTTCTGCTCTGATGAACTTAAATCACTCGTGCCCCCTAGGTGTGAATTTACACCAGATAATAGATTAGCAACTAGGTTCCACCCTTTTACAGTGAAACCGATGAAATGTAACCGCAATTTCTACTCCAACAGCTTCTTTTCTCGCACTTCTCGCCTGTGGAATTCCCTTCCGCATGCTTGCTTCCCCGACGGCTACAACCTCCAGGAGTTTAAATGTAAGGTCAATAGACACCTCCTAACACACTTACTCGCACCCATTCTCTCAAACACTCTTCCTATGTACATCCTTACTCGTCTATCAGCCTCCTTCTGACATTTCCTATACCCAATCGCCCTATGTAACCCCTGCGCTATAGTAGCAGTGGAATGCCTTGTTTGGGGTGATATGATTAAAAATGAATCCAGTGATTTGACCCAAAGAGTTACAGGTTCAATACCTGGCTACAACAGAGGTGGACGAAACTTGGAGAGTTGAGTTACTAAAGAGAAATAACTGAAAGTAAAGAAAAAGACTTTCATGTTGAACAAGAACAATCAAAGACAATGAACTAAATAAAAGCTTTGGTTTGGAATTCTGAGTTATATCACCTGAAGACGTTAATATGATTCCAAAATTCTGAACAATACGAATAATGCAAAAGAGCAAATGTACTGTTTGTGGTGAAAAATTTAGTGTCTGAGAGAAATATTGCCAGCAATAAATATTATTATAAAAATTATTATTGTCACTGAAACGAACATTTTTTATTAGAAGATTAAGAATAGGAAAAATTCAAAGTTTATAATCCTGCACATATAAAAATCTACCATCCGCTCTTGCATAGTGTATTGCTGCCATATCTGGTCAGGTGCTCCTGCTATCCTCCTAGGGGTCATGGACCAAATCCACCGGAGAGTCTGTAATGTGATCAATCCCGACTTGGCAGTTAGGATACAGTCGCTTTCTCACCGGCGCATGGTGGCCTCCCTGTGTCTCTTCTACAAATAATTTCTTCTGCTCCGATGAACTTAGCTCACTGGTACCCGCTGTATATGAATTCCCTCGAGCCACAAGATTAGCAACTAGGTCCCACCCTTTTACTGTGAAACCGATAAATTGTAAACGCAAATTCTACTCCATGAGCTTCTTTTCTCGCACTTTCCGCCTGTGGAATTCCCTTCCGCATACTTGATTTCCCGACAGCTGCAATCTTCAAGAACTCAAATGTAAAGTCAATAATCACCTCCTGTCTCACTAAATTACATCCTCTCTCTCATGCTTTTTTATCCATCCACCCCACTCGTCAGTATTCTCTTCTTTCTAATACTCTCTTCCTAACACCCTCTGTAGCCTGTCACTCTTTCCATAACATTTCTCCTATGTAACTCCATGCACAACATTGGCAGTAAAATGCCTTGCTTGGGGCCACACGATTATAAATAAAAAAAATTGTCATAGATAGCAAATGTAAAAAAAATTGAACCAAATTGCTGACCAGTTTTCCTTTCTCAAATTTGGCCTTGAATATGATCTGTCTGAAATAAACTTATATATATATATATAAATTAAGGTAAAGAGGAACCAAGGTTTTACGATTTTGAGTTCTCTGGCATTTTTTATAAAAAGTGCTCGATACAATAAATATTATAGAGCATAATATAATCATAATTATGACTTCAAAATACATTGGGACACGGAAATTTCTATATTAGATGTTAATTGTGAAAATGATTTACACTTAGATGTAAATCATTTTCACAAATAACATATAATTAATTCATAATTATATATATATATATATATATATATATATATATATATATATATATATATAAAATGGATCTGTCTGTCTGTGTGTTTGTGAGTCTCTATTCTAACGAACTGTACTCTTCCAAACCCCTTAGTCTGATTTCATTCAAAATAGAGTCACTTGTCGATCAAAGAATTTTCGAATCGATTTACAGGGTACGGCAGAAATCCCTGAAACGCATAGAATTTACGAACTCTTTTCCGATGAGACGCCTTATGCGAATTCAATCAGAATCAGATAACTTGTAGTTCAAAGTCCGAACCTTTGATGTACACAAAAATTTTTCGAGTCAATGTACAGTATTCGACAAACATAATTTCGGGTGTTCTTTTGCGCACTTTTATGCATTTCTCCAAGACGCTTTACTCAAACTCAACGAAAATCGAGTCACTGGTAGATCAATGCCTGATACCTTGATATGCGAACGAAAGTTTAAACTGACAAAAAGGGTCCGACAAAATTAATGAAAACTATTGCTTTTTGTAATCGCTTATTGCTCCGGAACGCTTAATAGTATTACAACAAAAATCGGATTTTTTGTAACTTCTACCTTATCATATGCGTTAACAATTTGACGTTTTTTACAAAGTGCCAACCCCTCCAATGTCGCAAAGACAATACATCCACTTCTTTTGCGTTAAACGTCATCGCATCATATTACAGGCTCCCGTAAAGCCCGCCCTCTTTCTTCCAATTGTACATCGTTCATTCCTGCTGCTTATTGGCAAAATTGACCAAGCATGAAACCCGTTTTACAAATATAACAAAAACCAATACCTACTACGTATTTTTAACTTACGCGTCACGGCAACCTCATACTAGAGCTTTTTGAATAAGCACTTGACCTTACCATTTCAACATAACCACTAAAACCCCCTAGCAATGCCGGGCTATACCGCTAGTTATTTATAAATGTCTATAACATCATTAATTTTCTCTTATGTTAGTTGCTGTTAACATTTCTTCAAATATTCGAATGAGATACTGAGGATTAAAAACTTGTTTAAGAAACAAATATTTATTTTTTTCAATTATCTTCTTTGTCAATGCACTTGATTAGATGGATGAAAGATTACAGAGTGATAACTCTAAAAATCCAGAAAATAGTACGATGTCAGGCTACGAACTTACTGATTTAATCTTTCTATTCTAGAGCTGATAACATCGTTCTTAAGAAAGAAAAGAAGAAACAGTAGAGATAAGACTATTTTTTCCGGTTAAGCGTTACCCTTATCCATATTTTGTTGTTACTTATCAAAGGTTTTACATTCTCAAGCCGCTAATACTTATGGGGAAAAATTTTTTATCCAGAGCAATGAAAAAAGTAATGATATCAATATGATACATCAAACATTTCATCCGTACTCTCTGGAAAAGTCTCATTTCGAAATAGACCAATAGACTTTGAAGGTAAAATGAGTTCAACTTTGAGGCAGAACGCAACAGTAAAAATATAAACGATAAACTTACCAAATATCCAGTTAAGACTATGAAGTCTCCTATTACTTGGTGTAAGGATGCACTTTAGATAATTTTGTTAGAATATCGAGAACATAATGTTTATTTAAAGCTTATAGGGAAAAGGATAAAGAAACTTTGGTTAGAGATTTAGTAGTGAACTTGGATGATTTGGTCTCATTTGAAATCAAACTGCAAAAAAGCAAGATTTATTGTCATCATAATCATCGTTTCGGCAGACAGATTGCATTAATCATCTCAACTAATTTGGGAATTGTTTACGATTATCAACGGCACTTAGTAAGTACTATAAGCATAGCCCGGCATTGCTCGGGTGTAATGAAAACGTTAAAACTAATCCATGGTCCTGGAGCTCAGACCCAGACTAAAGAATATTTGTGTGAAGTTTGGTGGGAATCGGATAAAAATTGTGAATTTTTATAAAGGATATACTGACAGATAAACAGACACACACACAAAAACACCTTGCCTTTTATATATATATATATATATATATATATATATATATATATTATCGGTTTTCTGCACTATTGTAAGAACTGCAACCTTGAAACTTCTGAATATCGTTTCTTATGTCTTTGTCTATGTGTGTATCAAATTTGATTAAAATCGGACCACTCCTTCAATAACCCGATTTTTTCGATTATCGTTTTTTGATATTTATCTGGGGTACCTCGACACAGAACCTAGCTAAGAGCACTCGTAGACGCTTATAGTACAACTGTGTAAATTTTCAAAAAAATCGGTTCAGCCGTTTCGGAGTCTATAGGTAACGGACACACACACACAGACACACACACACACAGACAAAGTTCCATTTATAAATAAGTTTAGATTCAGATTTTCATCCAATGTCTTCACATATGTTTTGAATGACCGATCGATGTTATCCCTATGTTGATGTCTACAACAGATTGATTAGCCGACCAATGCTGTTATTTTTTATTGTTGGCATTTGAACTTATTTGAATAGGTCGACCAATGTTATTATGTCTGTATTAGTGCCCAAAGCTGTTTGATTCACCAAGCAGCGTTATGAGAATTATGTTGGTATTCACAGCTGTTTGATTGACCAATCAATGCTATTATTTCTTTGGCAGCGTCCGAAACTGGTGAATGACTGAGCAATGCTATTAGGATTATGTTAGTGTTAACAGCTGTTGGATTGACCAACTAATAATATTAAGATTATGTTGGTGACCCAAACTGTTCTTGACCGATCAATGATATCATTTCTCTGTTGGCGTCCAAAACTAATTGAATGACCAAACAATGCTTTTATATATCTGCAACAGTTTGAATGATTAACCAATGATATCATTTCTCTGTTGGTGTCCATAAATACTATTTGTTTTTGTTAGAGTTCACAATTAATTGAATGCCGAAAAATGCTATTCTGTACGTATAAGTGTCCACAACTGTTTAATTGGTCGAATAAAGTTATTTATTCGACCTGAATCTATACTGCACATATACAAATCTACCATCCACCAATGTATTGAATACTGCTGCCACATCTGGTCGGGTGCCCCTGCTACTCTCCTTGGGCTTCTTGACAAAATACAAAGGAGAATCTGTAAAGTGGTTGATACAGAATTGGCAGACCGGCTGCAATGACTCTCTCACCAGCATGATGTGGCTTCCCTGTGCCTCTTCTACAAGTACTTTCATGGCTTCTGCTCCGAAGAACTTAGATCATTGGTGCCGCCTAAGCACGAATTTACACGAGATAATAGATTGGCAACTGGGTCCCATCCTTTTACAGTTAAAAAGATAAGATGTAACCGTAATTTCTACTCCAACAGTTTCTTTTCTCGCGCTTCCTCCCTGTGGAATTCCCTTCCACGTGTCTGCTTTCCCGACACCTACAATTTCCAGGTGTTTAAATGTACGGTCAATAGACACCTCCTATCACACTAACTTCCAATTATTCTCCCAACACTCTGATCTACCCAACCCTCATTCTCGGTATCCCTACCCGCCTATCACCCACCCTCTGACATTTCCTATATTTAACCATCCTTTCTCCACTCTATGTAGCCCCCAGTGGCAGTGAAATGCCTTGCTCTGGGTGAAACGCTTATTAAAAAATCTACTTTTTTGTTGGTTGCTGCTTCTCAGATATGATTTATGCAGCACGTAGCATCCTTGTATACGCATTATTTGGCTTCTTTCATAATTGTTTTTATCAATTTCCATGCGGAGTTATCTTACAACAAGATAAACACAGATAAGTTTTGGAATAAATCTATTTTCCATTTATCCGATAGAGCAGGTTTCCAGACTATTGACAGCTTGTCCATTGCAGATTAATCTTTGCTAATGGGAAAGTTCACACCACTTTTATTGGAAGAAATGTTATTTCCAAGGCGGTGGAACATGTCGACCGTTTTAATGGCTTGTCGGACAGGGAAGTAATCGTATTGCATTGATTAAAATGTACGATCACTGTTTTCTCTGTATTCGCATAAAGGCCAATGTCACTCGCTACGTTCTCATGATTTTTCAATAGTGATACAGAAAGCGCAATTTTCACTATATAGGGTGAAAAATTATTGATATAATGTGCATCGATGACGATTTTTGGCGGATGTCCTCTGCTTCTACCTTCTTTGAGAGTTAGTCCATTTTTATTATAAACAGTGGGTGGCCATACAAGTACAGACAGTCCAAGTATAAAAATAACCAGGGCTACTGTTATGGTGTCGATGGTAACCACGTAAGATTTCTCTTGAATGAAATGAGGGAGTTTCTCCCTCAAAGTTGAAGTGAGGGAGGTACTTTTTCAGAGGTGAAATGAGGGATATATTTTCTCAAAGCTGAAGTAAGGAAGGTACTTCGTCAAAGTTCAAATGAAGAAGGTATTTCCTCAAAATTGAAATGAGGGCGGTACTTTCTCAAAGTTGAAATTAGGGCGGTACTTTCTCAAAGTCAAAATGAGGAAGATACCTTCTCAGAGTTGAAATGGGGGGTACATTCTCAGAGTTGAAATGGGGGGTACATTCTCAAAGTTGAAAGGACGGATGTACTTTATCAGAGTTAAAATGAAGGAAGTACTATCTCAGAGTTGAAAAAAGGAGAGGCACATTCTCAAAGTTGAAAAAAGGGGAGGCACATTCTCGCAGTTGAAAAAAGGGGAGGCACATTCTCGCAGTTGAAAAAAGGAGAGGCACATTCTCAAAGTTGAAAAAAGTGGAGGTACTTCTCACAGTTGCAAAAAGTGGAGGTACTTCTAACAGTTGAAAAAGTGGAGGTACTTCTCACAGTTGAAAAAGTGGAGGTACTTCTCACAGTTGAAACAAGTGGAGGTACTTCTCACAGTTGAAACAAGTGGAGGTACTTCTCACAGTTGAAAAAGAGAGATAAACTCTCATCGTTGAAATGCAAGAGGTACTTTCTACCTCTTGCAATTCAACTCAAAGTAACTGACACAAAGTAACTTAGTAACTCAAAGCTTCTGACTCAAAGTAACTTAGGCAAAAGAAATCGGTAAAACACAGAAGGGCATATGTGGATCGAATCATTTGTTTCTTTTCCATTTAGTTTCATTAAATAAAAAAAACTGATGTCAAAGAATTTCACACTTGGTATCTCTGTTATCTAAACCTTTTATAAATTTTCAGAACTGTATGTTGTTAGATTTGTTTGTACCAGTTAATATCTTAACTGTAAGTTTTTAAAAATTAAAATGGAACCCTTATTTTTCATTCATTAAAGTAAATCTTTAAAAGATTTATAACTTTATTTGTATTTTTGATAGAAATAATTTGAAAAAAGGGTTAAAAAGAAGTAAATTTATATATTTTTTAAGTTTTATAGATATTTTATCTAAGTTTCCACATGTCCTCCATCATTAGCAATACAAAGGGTAATACGGTTTTGCAGTTCACGGAAAACAATTGCCAACTGATTTACAGTAATGCTTGAAATCACATTAGTTATTATAGCTTTCAAACCTTCTAATGAACTAGGTTTGGATGTATATACAATTCTTTTCACATGTCTCCAAAACAATCTAATGAAGTCAGATCTGGCGAACGTGGAGGCCAATAAAAAGGTTCACCCCTTCTGATCTATCTGTTAGGAAATTCTTGATTTAGAAACTGTCGAACACGCCGAGCAAAGTGAGAAGGAACTCCATTTTGTTGATTTATAACATTTTTTACGGATTATTTCTATCACAAATACAGATAAAGTTATACTTTTTTAATGTGCACACTAACTTTATGGACACCCTGTATAAACGTTTATCATCTCCTCTACCTCTTTTTTCTTTCTTTCTTTCTTTCTTTCTTTCTTTATTTGCGGAGACATAACATCCTCTCTTATGTCTTTTCCATTTTTTCCTCGTGATCCATTATTTATTAGGTATAGGCAGGATTTTTCTTTCTTTCTTTCTTTGAAACCTTCTGATATATATTTTTCTTTCTTCCATGAGATCAAAACACAATAGACTATTACTTATGAGATCTTAGCAAGGCGTAATGGTCGTATTAATTAGGGAACTAAAAAAGAAACAAGCAAAATTATAATGAGATTAACGATTCTTGAGTAACATCTTGAACTTTCACATAATATATATCTTATACAGGATGCAGAAGAAATACCTTCCTCATATACCTCCCGGAAATATCTTTTATATAATGGTAAAACATTAGCTAGAAGAATGATACCATTGCCACGAATTTCTTAAAATTATGGGGGAGGTAATTTTTCGCACCCTGTATAAGTATAATTGTTAATCAGTCAGTTTGTTTCTATACGTGATACACGCTTTGGCGATCATGTCTCTTTTGAGATATGACAGACTAGGCAGAAGATTTTCTCGCAGTAGACTGCCATTACTTTCTGCGGTAGAACCCAAGCTGTTTTGCTATTCAACCCGTAGCTAGAGGGAGAAGGGATGAATAAATACTAAGGTATTTGTGCGTAAGTGAATAAACCTAGAATTCGAATTATCGTTTCGAGTCGACATCCATTGCACAAGAACGCAGATATGTAGCCTGATTTATTTTACCAACATCGCTTGATTAATTTCAAGTTGGAAATCTACATATATAAAAGTCTAGATGTTTGTCTGTCTGTCTGTATGCCTTTCATACAAATCCACAATTTTTCTTCTATTCTTACCAAACTTCACACAAATATTTTCTAGGCTTCCTGTCAGCTATTGGGCTACTTATTTTTTCCGATTTCACCCCGATATCGGAAATCGATACCCCGATATTCGACCAGGTTTGATCAAGATTAGGATTTCAGCCCTTTTACTGTCGTTCTTACTGCAGAATTTGCGCTAACTTGTTAAATTTATAGATTTTAGTCTCAAACATTAGTTGATCTTCTCAGACGACTCATTTTCCCCGATACCCCCAATATTCTATCGAATCTGATCAAAACCCGATATTCTACCATCAATATGGCTCATTTTCGCCAATTTTACTCTCGATGGGTACGATAAGTTTTCATGGACTTACTTAGGTTAGTTTATCCTTGAAAATCGATACCCCGATATCCTATTGGGTCTGATCAAAATCAGGTTTTCAGCCCTTTTATTTTGGTTTTGGCTTTAGGTTTTGCTCTAAGTAGGTATAATTGTAGTTCTTAGTCTCAGTCATCATGCCATTTATTCAGAGGTCTAAAGCCTTCAGAATTCAGTTTGCGACGGAAATTGTATTTGACATCGATACCGGAAATCAAAATTTGACTTATATCCATTCAATTTTCTTTTAATCTACGGTTTTGCTTTAACTGGAAACAACTATTGCTTTTCAGTCTTTCTTGCCAGCGTCTAATGAGTTTGAGCTCCAGGACCATGGATTAGTTTTAAAGCTTTCATTACACCCGAGCAACGCCGGGCTATACTGCTACTATTGTCTAAGATATATATTCATTGTAATTATAATATTAAATGAATATCAAAACAAAATAGAAGAAGAAATAATTTTTGTACAATGACCGGTTTAGTGGCAAAGTCGAAAGCTGAAATATTTTGTTGATCTTGAATTTTTGTCTTTCTCGTTTGTACAGTGACCTGTTTGTTGAATCGACAGTCAGAATGGCTTAGAAAGATCAATACTTTTGGTGGTGGTCTGCATCGATGTGGCGGATCTGGGTTCCGGTGATTGATAGACATATGTGTCAGGCACTTATGTGAACAGACGCAGAAGTAGTATTCGGTTGAGGGGCATTTTCAGAGTAGACAGGGACGTGGGCGGGAAAAAGAAGACGTTCTGTCCTTTCCTCGATGCAGCCATAATGAAACTGTCAAGATAGTTCAGGATGCCGCAAGACATCGGAAACAGAATCAAAACGAAGAAGACATTTGTTTATATAATATAGTTTTTTTTCTACTACCTTTTCATAGAAGGCTCAAGAGCAACTAATTATAGATAAACATCCTGTTCAGTCTCCTCCCCTGTCTTTTAAACAGAAGTAGATGCTTATCCCTCGTTTAATGTTTGGGACCGGGCTTTCGGTTATTTATAATGTTTTTCCAATTCTCTTTGTCTCTCAGTACGTCTTAGTGGTTTTATCGCCTTGGAATTATTTTTAAAAAATGAGGTTTATATCAGTGTACGAGAAGGAAGCACAAAGTTTTGTTTGTAAGGATATTTTTTATAATCATTTCATCTCAAACAAAGCACAACCACCACTGGTGCGTAGGAGGTTATACTGAGAGAAAAGAAAACACAAGGGACAGGGAATGTTGAAGAAAGAATAATAGATGAATGGGAATCATGGAGATAGGAGATGGAAATTTACGTTGCATTTAAACTTTTGGAGATTATAGCTATCAGGGAAGTAAGCAAACAGAAGGAAGTGCCAAAATAAAAAGTGCGAGAAAAGGAACTGTTAGAGTAGAAGAAATATTTTTCTTTTAACTATTTCGACAGTAAAAGGGTGAAGCGTTGATGCTAATATAGTAGCATGAGGAAATAAATGTGGTCGGGAAGCCTGGGATAAAGCTCGTCAGATCAGTTACCTCGTAGAAAAGACAAAGGGAAGCCACATCACGTAGGTGAGAAAGTGATTGAAGGTGAGTTATTAAATCAGGATCGATTATATTGCTGAATTATTTTGAATATATGTGTAGGAAAGTCAGCATTTAAACCTACACTTGAATAAATTAACATTGTAGTGATCGGGAAAGCATTTACTTGGGAGTTTGTTCCACGAAATAGCGGTTCTGTCCAAATGTAACTTTCTGTTTACTAATGGAATGTTCTTTATGCTTAAGAAGTACGAGAGTATACTGACTGTAACGTAGAATGGGGCTATGAAACCACAAATGAAGGTTTGATTTGATTTCTTTGAAAATTAACATTTGGAACAGGTGCACGTACTAGAACTAAATAAGCACTTTTTTGTATCAATCGACAAATAAAAATTCGCACTTAAATTTGTTTGTCTCTCAAATAGCATTTTTCTGTTTTCAAAATTTTCCTGAACTTAAAGAAGATAGAAGATGGCAACTCACGTTTCATTGAAATGTTTTTGCAGGGGAGCAAGAAACTGTTCCCTAGGCCAGAAGTGCGTGCAAAAGTATTAAACCAGAGCATACGGTTATATCCATTCATCTATTTCAACAATAAATTTAGCAGAACTTTTCAATTCATGTCGTCGAGGTCTCAAAGAGGAGAACTCATTAGATCAACTGCCTTGAAAATATTTATATAAAAGATAGGAAAGCTATCTAATGGCGGCCGGAAAATGATTGAAATCGGGATGCTAGGTCAGAACCGATAAAATAGCAGACCTTTCATTCGTATTTGATTCCAATAGCTGAAGCTGATATCTGCAATTTCATAAAAAAGGAAAAGAAACGAAGAAAACGTATAGATCCCCTCAAAAAAAAAATGGTCACTGTTTTTAAAAATAAAAATTAAAGAGAAGTAAATTTATTACATTTTAATGCCAGCTTCATTATTCAATCTGACGTACGTTTTGACTCAAAATAAGGTATCCACACCTTATTTATTTATTCATTTATCACTCAATTCTGGCGTGTGGAAACATCCTTTTCCTAAGAAGCTATCATCATTTTACTGATTCATATTCAAAATCTTTTATATGTACCATGTCCCTTTAAAACGTGGGCGATCGTGGGTCTCCACAACGTAATTCTTACTGCCGAAATACACAATATATATATATATATATATATATATATATATATATATATATATCCCATTTTCCACCCCACTTACCTCTCACACATAATTCGCCATTGTCTTTTAACACTACCTGATAAGGCATCGTCCTTTCAATGTCGAAAAAAAATGTACACTGTGTAGTAGATGATAATTTGTACATGTTCTAAACTATAATTTATAATATATATATATATACAGTACTGTGCAAAGTATTAGGACAAAAACTATTTTATCTTTTATGAGGTATCAAAATAAAGTTTAAAATGACCCCTGTCCTAACACTTTTGCACACTACCGGTAGTGTACCAACGTATTAGGACAGGGGTGATTTTCTAAAAAAACTCACTGAAATTCAAATAAGGGGTAAAAGCAAAAACTTTGTATGAATTATTTAACTGAAAAGGAAGAGTAAGGAAGGCTTCGGAATTTGAATTGGCCCCAACAAAGACCTGATCTCAATTTTATTGAACACATATGGGCTATTTTATATAAAATCATTGATAAATCTAATGTTACTTCCCAAGATACACTTTGGGAACACATACAAGCTGCTTGGCAGGAGATAACATTAGATACATTGAAGAAGCTTTTGATGTCAATGCCTGACGAAATGAAGGATGTGATCAAAGCAAAAGGCTGTTATACTAAATATTAAATTTATTTTGTAACAAGTATTTTTCTTGTTAAAGCATTTTTTGAGTAAGTGAAATAAAATTACCTTAATTAAATTGTTTTTTTCTTTCAAAGAAGAAGATAAAATAATTCTTGTCCTAATACTTTTCCACATTACTATATATATATATATATATATGCGTGTGTGTGTGTGTGTGAGAGAGAGAGAGAGAGAGAGAGCGAGAGAGAGAGAGAGTTAAATAAATGGCTTGAAATCTGACAAGATGGATAGAATAAGTACAGGCCGAAAAAAAGTGTCTTTAATCTAATTTGTTTCACTTTAATAAGCTTCGTCAGAGTTTTTAAAAGGCGAATGATTTAAAACATTATGTTGATTGAAGATTGATTTCATTAGTCAGATACGTGTCACGTGTAATAAAGCTATAGATGATCATTTTTAAATGTAGAAAAAATTATGCCTGTTTTATATGTGTGTGTCACATGTGATAAAAGCAATAGATGCTTGTTTTTAAACTATTAGTTTATTATATATATATATATATATATATATATATATGGTCAGGTGCCCCTGCCGTTCTCCTCAGTGTTCTTGACAAGCTCCAAAGGAGAGTCTGTAATGTGATAGGTACTGATCTGGCTACTCGACTTCAGCCACTTCCCCATCGTCGAAATGTGGCCTCCCTTTGTCTCTTCTATAAATACTTTCATGGCTTCTGCTCGGAGGAGCTTAAGTCACTGATGCCTCCTGAACAGGTGTTTACTCGTGCAACCAGACTGGCAACTGGGTCCCACCCATTCACAGTCAGGTTAGCCAAATGCAGACGACAATTCTACTCCTGCAGCTTCCTCTCTCGCACTTCCCGCCTGTGGAACTCGCTCCCGTATTCTTGCTTTCCTGACGGCTACAACCTCCAGAAATGTAAATGCAATGTCAATACTCATCTATTAACCACTGGACTCTAGCTCTCTCCCCAACATATATATGTTTGTGTGTGTGTGTGTGTGTGTGTGTGCGTGTGTGTGTGAGAGAGAGAGCATAGGTATGCATTTTTACATCTAGCATTCATATGCAGGAATGTTGCTCGTATAAGTGTGAGGATATACTGACTTCAAGCCTCCGCTTCCCTGCGGCTATACACATTCATGGGAAAAGCTTCGAGATTCCACCAAGAGGAAAAATCCCAAGTCAGATTCCCTACGACAACGCTAGAATCATGCGTGTCGGTATTTACCTTTCAATTCGAAAAAATGTCCGTTTCCATAGAAGGAATATTCGGCGTTCATTGACCTAATAATTAATGCTACTGTTGGTTGAAATATATAACATTTTTCTCTCAAATAATTTTTCAAATTATTGGTCCTCTCGTGTTCTATTTCAAGTAGTGAGTGAGGTTTCCTTCAAAATCTTTTCATTTTGATAGCACTGTGAATCAAATTCTTGATTATATAATTACTAGTATCCTGGCCTTCTAAATTATTAGAAAGTTTTAATAGTGAGATACAATGAATCAAAAAACTTGAAACAATATGATGAGATTCAATAAAGTGGTAATAAGAAATTCGCAACTAAAATAGACGCCAAATGACCAAATAATTTATTTAATTCTTTCTTGTTATACCTTTTAGACGTTCAGTGGTATCTCTGATTGCTTGATTACTCCTGGCGTTATCTGAGTAGCTTTTGGCTCAATAACTTTACATGTTAAAAAATATATATGTTTAATATAACAGTGACATGGAAAAATCTCTCGGAAGAAAATGATTAGCAACAGAACGATCAAGATAGCGCCTATTTAAAGTCCAAGTTGAAGCAAGACGATTACTAAACAAGGGAATCTGAGTGCCTCACATGAAATGCTTAACAAATAAGACTGCAATCTAAGAAATCTATGAGTCTAGGAACTGATTAATTAGATGATTATTTTGCTTTGGAATCAATTTTGTCTAAATTCAGAAATTTCATTCGTTTCGATTATCAAAATTCATGAAAGAAACTTAACACTCATAAATGTACTTATTTGCATTGATATACGTTCATTTCTACTTAAAATGGGACAGGAAATATATAAATTAATACACAGTGATAGTTATTAAGGATGTGCGTTGTGGTCCAGTGGATATCGGCTCGGAACGAGAAACCGGGTGAGCTGAGTTCGAATTCCAGTTGAATCCATTGTATTCACTTACGCGCAAATACCCTTGGGAAAAGTATTAATCAGTCTCTTCCTTCCAGTTATGAGTTAAATAGCAGGACAGATTGGGTTCTATATATAGCCTTGGTCAGCAACCAGTCTATTGCAGAAAGTAATTGCAACCTAGTGCGGGATAATCTTCTGCCCAGTCAGTCATGTCTCTTTCGAGACATGATCGCCCAAGCGTGTATCATGTATGGCACTTAACTGACTGACTAAATATAATAGTTGGAATAATGATTAAGGTTGCTACTGGTCATAAAGTGGGGGATCAGTTTATTACTTTATAACAATAGGAAACCGATCCCCCACAAATTACTACATAATAATATAATACATATCTTTGCTCTCTAGCTATGAGTCAAATAACAGGACAGATTGGGTTCTATAGCCTTGGTCGGCAACCAGTCTACCGCAGAAAGCAATGGCAACCTACCGCGGGATAATCTTCTGCCCAGTCAGTCATGTCTCTTTCGAGACATGATCGCCCAAGCGTGTATCACGTATGGTATTTAACTGACTGATAGTTATTATATGGTTTGTTTTTCTTTTCCGTTCACATGCGCTATGTATCTCGCTATTGCTGTTGGCAGATTTTGAAGAATGATGTTTTCGTATAGGTCCTGGTACAGGATTATTTTTATTTTGACGACATTCACTTGAAGCTATTTTAAATCACTGATCTGGGTAAACAGCTGTATACAGATGATTGAGCATTTTATAACGAGTTAGATGCTGTGTATGTTATCAGTATGAGAGTCAAGATCTGATGAGGTTATTAACATGACTCGAGATTCAGCTAAATATTTTGGATTTGCAGTGATTTGCAGAGCGGGGCGAAAATACTTTTAGCACAACCTTTTCTATGTCCAGTTTCCTTGTTTCCTATACTAAATTTCTTATAGCTGACCCATACACCAATCTATTCTATGTGCTTAGATTTTATTAATTCTCCATGTTGAAATGTACGATAAGTTCGGAGTATGTTCAATAGTGTGTGTGTGTGTGTGTGTGTGTGTGTGTGTGTGTGTGCATAGGTATGGATGTTTACATCTGGCATTCATATGCAGGAATGTTGCTCGTATAAGTGTGGGGATATACTGATTTCATGCCTCCGCCTCCCTGCGGCTATATATTCTCTTATTTGGAAATCCTATACTAGATCTTTTTTGCTGATGCTGATGACCCTGC
Source organism: Ascarosepion bandense (assembly GCA_037127315.1). Lineage (NCBI taxonomy): Eukaryota > Metazoa > Mollusca > Cephalopoda > Sepiida > Sepiidae > Ascarosepion > Ascarosepion bandense. Next base: position 3,758,038 of record JBBBDQ010000851.1, read on the forward strand.
ATTTGGTTTTCTTCATCAGCAAAATGTGCAGCCCAAAATGACAAAGGTGTAGGACTCTAAAATCAAGCAGGTAGAGAAATTTAAATACCTAGGAAGTGTTCTAACAGAAGATGGAAAGTGCGACACTGAGATCCGAAGGCGAATTGGCATGGCGGAAGAAGTTGAGTAAAGTATTAGGAAACAAGACAATTTCACTAAAACCAAAGTGGAGAGTACTGGATTTGTATGTGATGTCGGTTCTTCAATATGGCAGTGAATGTTGGACAATATCTTCGAAGATGAAGGAAAAACTTAAAGCAGCTGAAATGTGGTTCTACAGAAGGATGCTGTGAATATCATGGCCCGAGCATGTGAGCAATGACGAGGTTTTGGAAAGAATAGAAACGAAAACGAAATTAATACTGAGTATCAGGAAGAGACAACTAAAGTTACTGCGACATGCAATGAGGAAGGAAGGCTTGGAGAACCTCTTACTAACAGGCTAGATAGAGGGAAAAATAGACAGGAGAAAGCAGCGGTTAACATATTTGAAGGACCTGATCAGGTAGATGAAGGAACGATGGTTGCATGGTGCAACAGGAGAAAGCATGCTACAAGAAACAAGGGAGAGTGAGATGTGGAAGGCCATGATCGCCTACGTCCTGAATGGACATGGCACATAAAAAAAGAAGAATCCTAGATCTTAAATTGTATTTGCGTTGTGGTACAGTGGATAATGGCTCGGAACGAGTTGTCGGTGAGCCGAGTTCGAATTCCGTTTGAATTCCTTGCATTCACTTACGTACAAATAACGTTTGAAAAGTTATTTATCCGTCTCTTATTTCTGCAGCTATAGGTCAAGTAGCAGGACAGATTGGGTTCTATAGCCTTGGTTGGCAACCAGTCTACTGAAGAAAGTAATGGCAACCTACTGCAGAAAAATAGTCTGCCTAGTAAGTCATGTCTTTCCGAGACATGATCGCCCAAGCATGTATTAACTAACTGATTCTAAATACGAATACATATGTCATCAGCACAATGAAAAGTGTACTTGACTATTATGTGATATCTGTCCTCCTGTATGGCAACCAATGCTGGACGATCTCCTTAAAAATGAAGGAGAGATTCGTAGCAGTAGAAATGTTTGTTTAAATTTGAGTTTTTTGCTTAACCTCTGTTGGTTATTTAATGCCAAAAAGGTGGAGTTTTAAAGGTAATTTTTAAAAATATTTAGTTATAGTGAGAAGGTCAATTTAGATTTTAATGAATTTCTTTTTTATTTTAGAAAACCAAAAATGTCTTCTAGTTTCGTATTACTTTGTTTTTGCTGAGAAAAATTTATCCTTAAAAAATGTGTTATGGTAATAATTTTAAAAAATGTATTGTTGGTAATATTTTTCCTTCAAAAGAGTATATTTGTGTATAAAAGTCTATTTTATATATATATTTCTATAAAAGTGTATTTTTTATACTTTTATAGTGTTTTGGCTCCAGTTTGGGGGTTAACTATTTACCCATGCAGGGACCCTAACAGGTGCTACCACTCTAGGTCGGGGTTGATCTGGGAACAACAGCAATTAAGAGCTGGTTCCATGCTCCTCACAACCTTCCAATCTTGCTGCCGGATGCATTTTACCATCACGCCCAGGACTAAACAGAAATGTAGTTCCACAAGAGTATGTAGACGATACTAGGGCAGTGAGCAACGATGAGGTTTTGGTGAGTGTGAAAACGAAAAGAAAATTTATACTTCCCACCATGAAGAGACAGCTGAGATTTCTGGGACACTCAATGAGAAAGGAGAGCTTGAAGAATATTCATACTGACAGGAGGGAGGGAGAGAGAGAAAGAGAGAGAGAGAGAGAGAGAGAGAGAGAGGGGGCAGCCCTTGAGGTACTTGATGAACTTGAGCAAGTAGATGGTGGGGTAGGGTTTGGATGAGATAACATAAACAAAAATATTAAGCGCGACAATGGATAAGGGCAAGTGGAAGTCCATGATCGCCGACGTCCTGAAAGGACACGGCACATAAAGAAGAAGAAGAAGAAGAAGAAGAAGAAGAAGATGTATTAGCATAAACCTCTTCTCAGTACACTGGACTTCGTTGTTTTCTTGTAGTAGATTCGTTTGCGAAGTAACAGTTTTTAAATGTTCTAAAAATAATAGGGAATTACTCCACTATCTTTCCTAAGAAATGCCGATAGTTCATAGATAATAAAAAAAAAGGAGTCTGTGAAGAGTCAAGATTGTCTATGTCCTGAAGGAACATATTAAAAGAATTTAGATAAAATCTTATTGATGTCTGCTGAGCAGTAACTCATTAGTTTTATGTCAAGTAGTATTCCCTTGTGAAAAGAACCAACTTTTTGTCATAGACAAACTTCATCTATCATTATCAATCACTGTTATCCTTTCTTTCTTTCTTTCTTTTTTTTCTTTCTTTCTATTTCAGCATTAGTATATTGCTATTCTGGTTGAAAGTATTTTTTTTATCTATTTCCCTATGTTGAGAGTCCATTCACGTCATTTTCATAAGGCGTGTTGACATGGCTCCTTTTAGTGATTTGTTAACCCACTCATCAATCTTTCCTTAATTCCCCTTTTCTCTTCGATTTATTCACTCCTGAGACTTGCAAAGCTTGTGTAATCCTTTTCAGAAACCGTACACAGTAGAAATAATGCAATCGTTTCTTCGGACTAACCAATCATATGTTCGGCTATTAAAATTCGACAAAGTAATTATAATCATAATATTAGCCATTACTTTATGTACAAATTTTCGGCATTTAATGATCAAACGGTGTCACTGTTGGTAAAATTCAGAGAATATTTAAATTCTTCCAGAAAATAGTGCAGTAATTCTTATCGATCTTTTTAGCATTTATGGGGATTCCTTTTCTAACATTTTGTTTGAAGTAGTCTGGAACATCATCATCTTGAATATGTTTTATTTTTTCTTTGAGTTGCATGAGCAATTCATTTTAGTTGTTGCTGCTACTGAAAGCACCGAATTAATGCGGTTTCTGCTTATGGCAGAGTTCGTTGAGATTATGTAAGGAAAGTCGTCAAATTTCGAAGAAGGGTTTCTTTTTTGTCAGGAAATACAGGTTTGATTCACTCGAGGACATATTTTAATAATTGTGCTTAGAGAGCGGTTATATAAAGCTGATTGTTTAGATATTTCTGAACGACATTTGTGTCTTTCACAAACTCTGTACGAAAGTCTGTTTCTGACAAGACTGTTTATGAACATTATTTGAGATCTTACGTTAGTTTTGTGGGTTTAGAATTAATTTGATATAGAAAGCCATTCTGATACATTGAGTGTCTATATTATATTAAATAATAATATAAGGAAAAATGTTTATTTGACACTAAACAGTTTCTGAATATTTGGAAAAGCAATTTATCAGTTACTTTTGCGAGGTCATATAAATAATTATTGGCATCGTTTTATATGAGTTACTTCCCTTTGGATAAAATTTTATGAATAAAATAAGTAAAGAACAAATAAGAAAAAAGTATCTTTAATCAAAGATTTTTCACTTTTAACAAGCTTCTTGAGAGATTTATTAAAGACAAATGATTTAAATATCAAAGAGACAGTATGTTGATTAAGGTGTAGTTTTATTGGTCAGATACGTGTCACGTGTGATAAAGCAATGGATGAATATTAAATACAGAAGAAAAAACTTGTCTGTTTAAGTGTGTGTGCTAACGTGTAATAAAAAACATTAGATGTTTATCATAAATGTAAGTATATGTAAGCAAAAATAATGTGCATTAAACGCATCTCAACAATAGAACTAAGTGTGTGTACATGTCAATAATATTAGTATGTGTGAATGACGAAATACATTTCCGTTCAAAATACATAACATGTATTGTATACATGTGTCAAGTGATGGAACGAATTAAAAAAAAAAATAAGAGAATCAGTTATGGATGTATGTGTTGAGAGAAATCATGTTTGAATGCGTGCGTTTATGAAACTATACCTAAATCAACATATTGTCTCTTGGATTTTTTAAAAAATCACTCGTCTTTAATAAATCTCTGAAGAAGCGTGTTAAAAGTAAAACATGTTAGATTAAAGACACTTTTTTCCTACTTTTTCTTTATTGTTCTATTCATCTTGTCGGATTCCGATCCATATATTCAACTCATATAATTTTATATTCGGTTACAAGGCTATAGCAATGAAGCAAGTAAGAATCTCGAAGGGATGTAGGTCGACACATACATTTTGAATTTAAGTTTCGCACATTTTGGCCAATGGAGCCGACTGTTTACATTTGCTCCTTAAAACATCTAAGATCTAAGATGTTGCTGACTACGTCACAGAAATCCAATCACACGTGTCAAACACGACTAAAATATATTTTATTAAAAAAAAAATGAGCCTTTATATTTAATTTTTATTCCGACGTTTTAAAAATTCATTTGGTCAACAAAAAATGTGAATATTTTCCCCCGTAATTTTGAAACAAAAGAAATATTTTTTAAAAAGGTGTTTTTTCAAACAAAAACAAATTATGTAAAAAAATGTGCCAATGGTTAATTCAATTATCTAAGTCTTTTTTTTTCAGATTTAATATTTCATTCTTCAGAAAATAAATTAAAAAAATAAAGCTTTTTTTCGCTAAATATTTCATACAGGAAATCAACTGTCTGTAATTCGTGTGGTATTAATGTAACTTTGTTCTCTAAAATTAAATGTTCGCATTTTTAAATATTCTTCAAAAATTTCTGAACTGCGAGCGTAATAATTTTTATGTTTCTAATTTCACTAAAACAAAATGATTTTTATTTTTATGTTAAATTCATTTAGTCAACAAAAAAATGTAAATATCTTCCCCCTTAATTTTGAAACAAAAACAAACGCAATGATGTTTACAATGTCACACAAAACATCAAATAACGTTTACGCAAAACAAAAGAAAATAGATTTTTTAATGGAATTTTTTAACAATTTTGAAACAACAATTTTTATATAGTTATTTTATTATATATCCGAGTTTTAAAGGAATTTATCCATTTAATATTATAAACATTATTGCATTACGAGATTTGATGTTTGTGTGAGTATTGTAAATATTGCGTTCCAAGTAATTTACCAGCCATCTTCGATTAAAGTAACAGGCGCTCACAGGTCATTCTTGATTGAGCTAACAAATACTCCTTTCCAATCGACCAAATATTGCTAGCCTTTCGTTACTTTATCGCTAATTTCATCGCAGATATTCGGGGGAAATACTTCCTTGGTTCCACCAGATCAGACATTCAATGCTAGCACCTGTCGGGCCACGACATCCACAGAGACGGGTCATGCTCATACACTTCATATACCATTAGGAAAAAAGAATTTTCACTCAGATAGCTTACTGTAAGAGGATCTTTTCCTATCACTACACTCTTTAAGACTCGGGCCGATCATTATCTCTCCTGCATAAACTCATAATATGCACCTCTCTCTCTCACTCTCTCTCTCTCTCTCTCTCTCTTTCTCTTTGTTTAGGCACTTGTAACAAACTAATTCTATTTAGAGTGGATGTTGTGCTTTGTATTGTATGAACTGTAGTTTGAAGAAGAAAAAAAAACTTACATTATAGATGTCCGCGCGCAAAAGAATCTCGTTGGGAAGCCATATTGCTTTTATGAAGACAAAGTGCCGCAAATTCACGGCTACCACGAGAGTTGAGGAAATTTAAAAATGGCTGCTAAAAATAATTCGGGAGGTTTTTTTCTCGTGTGTTAGACTACTTATATTAAATTTTTTAAAATTATGTATTATATTGTATATAAAAACATTTTTATTGCCATGGGTTTTCCCCCGGTTTTAGATACCCCTCGTAAATATGTGGTATTGTGGTGTAAGAAGAATTGGAAGGTGATGGATGACTTCTTTTGGTGATTGAGCAAATTGTAACGAGTGAATGGGTAGTGATAGTGTTTAGCTAGGTATAGGATAGTTAAGCGAGAACCAACCTCTACTCCTCCCCTTTTCGGCTTTGTGCCACAATTTTTTGTAATTTTACGAAAAATAAATAGTGTGTTAGACTACTTACCCATGCTCTCTTTGGGACGAACTCGTGCTGCGTTTTTCAATTTTGAGATTACTAATATACACTTTATTTGGAAAGGACTTTTGTGCGTTTGAGATTACTGATCTACACTTTGTTTGGAAAGAACTCTTGCTGCGTTCTTCAAGTTTCAGATAACTAATCCCTACCTCTTTTGTGAAGAACTATTTTGCATTCTCAGGTTCGAGATTACACAACTACATGAACAGTAGCAAACAGAGAGAGAGCGAGAGAGAGAGAGAGAGAGAGAGAGAGAGAGTAGAAATCGGACTATATTTGATTGCCACGTATCAGTAAATATGGAATTATTTTTCTTCTTATTCATAACCCACTGCTTTTCCCGTACAAATTTCTCCTCAGTGCTACAGCTTTCTACCTTTGGTAGCTATCTGCAATATCTGTACCGTACTATCTCTCTCTGTCGCCTAGGTAACCCCTACCTTCAGCCTTGTGCCCCATCTTAGCAGCGCTTAGTAAATCAACTATCGCTGTCTGTCGCTGTTCTGATACCATTTTACGCAATCGGGTTAGGTATGTTAGTCATTGTTCCTCTCAGTATCTTTTCTCCAACCTTCATTTCTCATTCTGCGAACCAGAAATTTCTCTCTGATTCTAAGTATAAGAAAATTTTATATTGAAATTTCTATTGTCCTAAAAAGTTTCTCGATGTTCCGTCCAGCATCTGTTTGTAGAACCACATTTCTGTTGCCTCAAATTTCCTCACCAGCTATAAAGAAATTGTCAAAGATTCATTCGCAAAAAGCAGGATCGATATCATATAGCAGTTACGACCTCAGTTTCAGGCTAATAACGAAATTTTCATTTCTTATTTTTTATTTACGTTACGCGTAAACACCTTTTACATAGCCACGATCACTACAATCTGAAACCAGTAATTTTAATAACCACATAAAGATGTGTAAAATCACATTTTATATATTGTTAACTGGATATTGAAAACGTTTAATAACGTTTTGCTGTAGAGTGGCTGACACCATTGCAGCACTCACAATGATGAAATGGATCATGGCTTAAAATGGTCTATTTAAGTAATGAATAGTAGTATTAGAAGCGCAATATTTGAGTGGTATTCGAGTAATATTCGGACTTACATCGGTGTCTATTGCGATCTTAACCTCTCCTCTCTGTGTTGTGTTATGTCTTTTCTGTTATTTAATATCCGTATTTTTCTGTGTATATACGTTTAGCATCGGATATTGTGCTGAATAAATACCGAAGCACACGTTCTCTGCGTATCGTATCTATGCAACAGGTTTTTTTAATTTCCTTTTATTCTGTCTTGAACAAGTTTACCGTAAACCGTGTTTTTGAGGGCTACGACTTACATCTTGGTAATTATAACAATAGACATGGTGTCACACTGTTGTATTTAACCGATTTACTGATCTTTATGGTTAGACAGTCCGTTTGGTTTGGTTGGCAGTCTGTTTAAGAGTTAGATCACTCTTATTTCAAAACCAAGTCAGTTTTGATAGCAATATTTTAAGTGGATACCGATTTCATACCTGATTAGGCTGGATGAGCTGCGCCTAGACACTCACTGTTGTCAGTTTTTTTCAAAATGCCATCATGTGCAAATATTCTCTGGGTTAATTAGTTGCATAGACTGGGCTCTGTATTCGAACTTGAAAACCTACCTAGGAGAAAGACAAAACTGTAAATTGTAAAAACTGTCCATGGATACCGGCCCTCAACAGTAAGCAATGGAAGAAGCAAAGCGAACACCTCTCATTCAATATAGTGTTCGATCTTTGACAGAAAGAGATGGTTTGTCGGCGTTGTTCGAAACTGCAATAAGCCGGGCTGTGTTACCAAGAGAAAATGAGGAAAACGGATAAAAAACCCATTTTTAACTCATGAGATTTTTTTTTAAATTCTGGTACAATTCAAAGTCAAAAAGTTCAATGGATATCTCTGATCAATTATCAAATTTCTTAACTCTTTTGAATATACAGAGAAACGAAGTGGTGATCTTTCACGAGTGAAAGCCAATCAAAAATATTTTTACCTCTCATTAATCGGCAGAATATACTTAGAATCTGAAAGACATTTCTTATTCGCATAATGAGAAAAGGAGTCTTGAAAAATTTGACCACAAGTAGGCATTAGTTAGAATAGCTTTGTCTATAAATATTATTATTAAGGTGTTCATTATAACTGTGCTATTAGTGCTATATGCGTTGTAGTACAGCGGATAACGGCTCAGAACGAAAAATCTCCCCTCCTCTATGGGTTAAATACCAGGACAGTTTTGGTTTTACAGCCTTAGTTGGCAATCATTCTACCGCAGAAAGTAATAGCAATCTAATGCGGGACAATCTACTGTCTAGTCAGTCATGTCTTTTTCGAGACATGATCACCCAAGCTGATATCACGTATTGCGTATTGTTCTTAATTGACTGAATGATTTGTGCTATATCATTTTAAATTTCTTAACCTAATTTAATCTGTTTGTTTTTTTTGCCAGATAATTCAAAGAACCCATAATGACAAAGAAATACTGTTGAAAGAAAATGGGGTGTAATTAAGGACAAATTTTATAGTCGAAAACCAAAAAGATTTGAAAAATTACATACGAAATGAATTTCAAGAAATTAATACACACAAAAAAAAACCTTTGCAAAATGTTTGAAGCTTGAGAGGTAAACTTTAAAGCTGTGTAATTGTGATAGACAACAGTTTGAACCCCTACGTAGATAAAATTGACGCGTTTTTGTATTGTTGTACACAATAAAACTTAATTGTCAATGTAACAATTGTATTAGTAAATATAATTTTATATGTAATCTCAAGGTTAGCGTTTATTGTCCACCTACTTTTGAACTAACCTGAATTATAAATTCCTAAGATGGTTCTTGAAGAAAGATTCTTGTTGGTACAAAATAATTATCTAAATGCGAAGAAAAAATCCTGGCATTACAGAGACACGACCCTATCTAGACCAACACAAGAAAATCCCGGATAATGAAGCATACCTCTCTCTGATTCTGTTAAATGTTTTGGGGTTGAATTTCGTTAGATCGCATATAAAAATCTTATCCAATTTATCATTATCTAATAAAAAGAACATTAAAATTTTATCTGTTCTTGCTTCACTAATAAAGAGAACATAAAATGAAATAAAAATATTCACATTTTTCCGCAATGGAATATATTTCAAAGAACGAAAAGGAAAATATTTCTTTTGAACGTTTAAGAATCTTTTGAATTTTTTCGATAAAACACATTTTATTAATGTAAACATTAATTCCTTTGATCAATAGTTTTTTTTTTCGCTGTTTCCTCCGTCTTCCATATCCGTGCGATTCAACGTTCGCGCCTGAGTATGATAAGAAGCCATTTTACTCTATATGCCTTCTTTTTTTTTATCTCTTTCTGTTAAATACCTGGAAATTGCACAAACCTATTGTGTTACAGGACCACGTCAATCGTGATCTATGTCTTCGTTCTTTCATATTTTATAACATTTAGCATTCTTTTTCACATTCTCTGAAGGCTTTGTTCTTTTAAGCATTATTAACACAACGCTAGGATAAAAAGCCCCTTTAACACTGATGCAAGATAACATAATTTTACTGTGACAAAATTAAATTTGTTTGTTTGAATTAAAAATCAGGATCTAGACATGTATAAGATTCTTCTTATCATTATATGTGCCGTGTCATTTCAGGGCGTGACATTTCATTTCACCTTGTTGCACCATGGACTCTTCCAGTCCATTTATCATGGTGCACTATCTATTGGAATGGACTCTTCCTCCGTCAATAAATACTAATCTGTAATTTGTTTCAGATTTACACCTCTTTATACTCGAGCTAGAATTCAGTGGCGAGGATTTTAACGTTTACCACATTTACAGTAACTGCAACTAAGAACACGTGATTTAACATATGTAGGTTCTTAATCGTTTGAATCCGCACCCAACAAATACAGTTCCGTTATGGGTAGGTTCGGAAGGTGACTAATTAGTTATTCCAATTCAATGACATCATCGTACGTAAATTATATGCAACGTCACATAGCCTCTGTTATTCAATTTATAGTAAGAGTTATAATTAGCTAGCTGTCTCCTTCTTACATTTACTTATATATTAATTTCTTCATATTTTCAGCCCGCACACACACACACACACACACACACACACACATGCACACGCATACATACAAAGATATATGCAAACACTAACACACATGCACACACACATACATAGGCGCGAGAGTACGTCGAGGTGGTGTAATGGTTAGGAAACTTGTCTCGCTAGAATCATTACAATTGATTAGTGAGATCGATCTTCACTGGTTGACCAATACTTTCGGCCTTGTACCAAATCTAAGGTGCGCTTAAAATATCCTCACATGCATAGGCGCGGACATGTATCTATTTCATATATTTAATATATATGTATAACTGGACAATTATTTGACCCTATCCGTTCATTCATTTCAAATTGCACAATGAAGATAGTGTTGAACGGATATGCCTCCCAATAATATCATAAGAACGCGCGTGCCCCTCAAGGCTCTATTCTAGGTCCTATGCTTCTCCTAATCTACATTAACGATTTCCCAGATGTAATAAGATCCCAAAGGCATATACGCTGACGACATTAGAGTCTACTCTCGCATCGATCAAAAATCTGCTGAGGCTGACAAAGCAAACCTCGCTGCCTAGCTTGAAAAGGACCTCTGATCCGTGGCGGACTGGGGTAAGACTTGGCTCGTGAATTTTAATGATTTCAAAACAAAGCTGCTATCTATCCATTACAAATAATCTCACATATCCCCCATTAGCATGGGTCAGGCTAATCTCCCTGAAAGCAAAATACTGCGCCTCCTCGGCTTAACTCATACAACAGACCTCAACTAGAATGACTATATAGAATCCATAGCTAATTTCGCTGCTAAGAAAGTTGGTTCGCTGTGGAGGACCAAGATGTTTTTTTCCGCCTGAAACAATCCTGCACATATACAAATCCACCATCCGCCCATGCACTGAATACTGCTGCCATATCTGGTCGGGTGCTTCTGCTATCCATCTTGGTGTCCTTGATAAAATCCAACGGAGAATCTGTTATGTGATTGATCCGGACTTGGCAGCTCGGATACAGCCATTTTCTCACCGGCGCAATCTCTTCTACAAATACTTTCACGGCTTCTCCTTTGATGAACTTAGCTCAATGGTGCCACCTATATATACATTTACTCGAGCCACAAGACTAGTAACTAGGTCCCACCGTTTTATTGTGAAACCAATAAATTGTAAATGCAAATTCTACTCCAACAGATTTTTTTCTCGCCCTTCCCGTCTGTGGAATTCCCTTCCATTTACTTGCTTTCCCGACAGCTATAATCTCCAAGAATTTAAATGTAAAGTCAATAGTCCTCTCCTATCTCACTAACTTGCATCCTCTCTCTCATGCTCCTTTCTTTGTCTACTCCACTCTCATCAGTATTCTCATCCTTCTCTTACCCACTTTCTGACACCCCCTATAACCTGTCACTCTTTCTCATAACTTTCCTCCTATGTAGCCGCCTGCAAAACAGTGGCAATAAAATGCCTTGCTTGGGGCGATATAATAATAAAAACAAAAATTCTATACTATTATGATGTGGTTATAAAGTGGGGGATCAATTCTGCATTACAATCAATATATAAACTGATCCCTCACTTTATGGCCACGGTCAGCCTTCTCTTACCCACTTTCTGACCCCGCCTGTAACCTGTCACTCTTTCTCATAGCTTTCCTCCTATGTAACCCCCTGCAAAACAGTGGCAGTAAAATGCCTTGCTTGGGGCGATATGATTATAAACAAAAATTACAAATCAATGTATATTTTAATACAACATAATTTCTACTGATGAAAACGTGATCGATAGTGAGTAAACATTTTTTAGTTTTTTAACAAAGAAATGAATTGCCAATGTCTTAGATAACGAAAGTATTAAGAAAGAATAAATGCATCCAAAGAGGAATCCAACTTTTATTCATTCTTGAAGTGGAACCGACATAGAGCTTCGGTTCCTATCGAGTGAGATTTTTATTTAGTAATACTTTCGTTTTCTTAGCCGGTAGACATTAATAGCACTGTTTAAAAACGTGGTTATTCGCTCAAACACATATACCCACTAAATATAATGTTTATAGTAGAAATAATTACACACACACACGCGCACACACACACACACACACACACACACACATACACACAAACAAACATGTATATATATATATATATATATATATATATATATATATATAGTGCTCGGGGGTGAAATGATTAAAAATATATATATATATATATATATATTTTTATTTTATTTTTTATTTGTACTCCTCACTCTTTTCTAATTAATCTTTTTACAGTTATGTAGCCCCCCGCTCATCAGTGGCATTTCTGCCTTGCTCGGGGTGAAATGATTAAAAATATATATATATATATATATATATATATATTTTTAATCATTTCACCCCGAGCAAGGCAGAAATGCCACTGATGAGCGGGGGGCTACATAACTGTAAAAAGATTAATTAGAAAAGAGTGAGGAGTACAAACTAGTTAGAAAGGAGCAATAGAAAGCTGAGAATGCAGGTGCGATGACAGATACATAGGTAGAGAGAAAGGGAAGGATATACGGGGGTGGGGAGAGAGCTAGAGTCCAGTGGTTAATAGATGAGTATTGATATTAGAGAGAGAGAGAGAGCGAGAGAGAGAGAGAGAGAGAGAGAGAGTGAGAGTGAGAGAAGGATTGACAGATATAAATTAAAGTTTGTGTATCTGCTATGAAACTTTATACATAACTTATTATATGTATATAATATAATGTAAATATATATGAAATGTTAAATATTAAAGAAAAACGAAATAAAAAGACTTATATAAAGTTAACAATAAAAAGAAAAAATTAATGCAATATTAAAAACAGTCAACACAAGAAATGCATTTAAAAACAATTACCCACATATAGCTCTCCTACATACCAAAATATATATTGCAACAAACAATATATATATCCAATCTAAACTTATTTATAAATGGAACTTTGTCTGTGTGTGTGTGTGTCTGTGTGTGTCCGTTACGTATAGACTCCGAAACGGCTGAACCGATTTTCTTGAAAATTTACACAGTTGTACTATAAGCGTCTGCGAGTGTTCTTAGCTAGGATTTGTGTCCAGGTACCCCCGATAAATAACGATAATCGAAAAATTCGGGTTATTAAAGGAGTGGTCCGATTTTAATTAAATTTGATACACCCATAGACAAAAACATAAGAAACAATATTTAGAAGTTTCAAGGTTGCAGTTTTTAAAATAATGCAGAAAATTTAATATCGATACCAGGAAATCAAAATTTGACTTACATTCATTCATTTTTCTTTCAGTCTACGGTTTCGCTTTAACTGGAAACAACTATTGCTTTCTTGTGTTTTGTGCCAACGTCCAACGAGTCTGAGCTCCAGGACCATGGATTACTTTTAAAGCTTTCATTACATCCGAGCAACGCCGGGCTATACTGCTAATATAATATAACTAAGTATACAACAATTATTCAATCCCAATTCTGACTTATACTCATAGGTATTAGTAAAATATATTGTTCAATAAAAATAACAATTAAAATCTAACCTCCTGATTAAAATTACTGCCTATCCTTTAAAAAATCTAAGGTTCCAGACAAAATTAAAAGGTGACATGTCTAGATCTAGGCCATCCTGCCCTCTTCGATAACCCAAATTTTATTATCGCACTAATTGTCAAATTAATATTTAATAATTATGTTTTTTGAGGCATCAATTTCACATTGTTTCTGAATTATTTTATCAGTGCCTGGTTTTAACTGTTTGTACTTGTGGTTTTGTTTTTATTATATATATATATATATATATATATATATATATATATATATATATATATCTCCAAGTGAATAAGGAACGAAGAAAAAACTGACAATGTTCAAAGTATTAATTTAAAACAGTGCTTGATATAAAATAGAGCTGTGAATATTTATTATAAGTTATAGTTTAAAACATGTACAAATTATTATCTACTACAAAGTGTACATTTTGTTTGGACATTGAAAGGTTAATGTCTCATCAGGTTGTGTGAAAAAAAATGGAAATTCTTTTTCTTATATTTAGCGAATTGTGTGTAAGTTGTAGGTGGGATGGGTAATGAGAAATATGGGCTGTAAGTTGTCAGGTAGAATTTGAACGAAAAAGAGAAGAGGTAAAGATAAAGGTGATTAATGGACGTGTTGAAAGATAAATAGACAGATTTAATATTAGATAATAAAGTATGATTCTGTCCACCATTTATGGTCAGTTCCTTGGGTTTAATAAATGGAGAAAATAAGAAAGTGTATATGGGGTGGGGAGGAGTAG